>OZ021683.1:19372015-19389588 GCA_963978505.1 Listrodromus nycthemerus | reverse complement strand
TACCCGTGTCCCCGTCGCCTCGATAACCTTGGACGACGACGGCTCTCGCACACAGACATATTTCATTGCGATTGTGTCGAGGCGTTGTACCAAAATACACGATCAGTCCTTCGTTTTTCGACAATTTCGAATCGTCGATGGTGCTTCTTCGCGAGCGTATTTTCACAGCTATGTAAATGCCAAAATAATCTTTTTTTTTTTTTTTCATACGTATATGATAGGCATATTTAATTCGTACATATAGAAGAAACGAATGATCGGTACGGTATTTTTTTTGTTTTTTTTTTTTTGAGGAAAATTATTTTCGCCCTCCAAAGGTACAAGTTTTTCATAAATATAGAAGGAAAATGAAGGATCGTCCACCGGAATCACGACTCTTCACCGACCGGACATGGGTCGCCCGTGGTCATGCATTATCGGTGAGTCGGTCGATCGTCGCGTCAAGTTCGCAAAGAGAACTCGGAGGCTTTCGAAAGCGAAGCAGTCTCGGTGCGGGACGGCCGAAGAACGTGAAAACGATAACCGATATGCGGAAACTGCCGAGAAACCATTATCCCAAGTTACGAGGGCCATGATACACATAGACGTAGACGCGTACGTGTATCCGAGAAAAGAGGAGGGTCGAGAAACTTGGCTCGTGGGTTCCTCGCCGTAACATACTACACCGACTATAAGTAACTGCGTTTAAGCCGCGTCGGTATGGCCGTCGGTGGCCGTACAGTCGAAACGTCCAAAACACCCCGAGGATTTCGTGGAGAGAGAGAGAGAGAGAGAGAGAGAGAGAGAGAGTTCCCTCACCGCGCGTAAACGCCGACGATTTCGAGACCATTTATTGAATGTTTACTGCCTGTATGCAAACGCCGCGCTGCTCTCCCGCTCCCTTTCGTCCCGCGAACCTTTATTTACGGGCTGCTGTGAAGTAACGGTCGATCGTATATCACAAATCCGTGTTGCGTGCAACGTACAACCTTTCCTCGCCTATGCGAAGCTACTAACCGAGTGGGCCGAGTGGACGGGTACACACAGAGATTTGTTTTTATGCTGGGAATTTGAACGCATCCGTGTGCGTCTCGATACGTCCGACTCGATACCTTCCGGTAACTGTCCCGTGGCCCGCGCCGATCCCACCCGTACTTTCCTCTCGTCCAATTTTTTGGACTCGTAGGTTTCTCCGTACCCCAGCATCGAGCTTTACAACGTATTCCGGTATAAATATACGGTAAGCCTCGTAGCGAGAGGCTCGAAGTGGGAAGCAGCGACAGCACGCGCACAGCGACAACATCTTAATTCGCGATAAAAAGGATATTAGGAGCCAAAGCGGTCCGGGTGGTTGAATCAGTTGCACGCTCTTAGATATATATATATAGGCGTGTCGGATAGCCCTACCGACTCGGTTGAAACTGCGAGTCCGAGTGCTGCTGGAAGAAGCGCTGGATGGGCACGAGACACGCAGAGCCCGGTGCGTTCCGCGTATCCACGGACCGCGACAAGATTAGCATCGCTATTCGGTAACACGCGAATGCGACGAAGGGTCCCGATCGCTTCTGGGCACAACTCCTCGACCGCGTTCTCATTAGTCATTAGGCCCTCGTCGCCGAACCCACCGCCGAATCACGATCGTCTCGCCCGACTTGTCACGCTCGAACCACGACGAGTCTCGCGATCGCATTTCAATTTTTTTTCTTTTATCACGAATTTAAATTGTCACGTAACTCGATTGAACGACGTTACTCCCGCTATGAGCAACATTTCATTTATTTTATTTTGTCATTCCGATATATTCCAACGATCTTTGCACCTGCGAATTATTAATCCGCATGTCGATGCAACGGGTTTCCCGTACATGGAACGAAGTCATCGCTATCGCGTACAACGACCGTTTCGAGTAGCTCCATCGAGTTATTAAAAATAGTTATCGTTTGTTTACACGCTGACAATCGAATAAATCGTAGTTATCGAAGAGAGAATGTGTCGCACTCAATTGGAATTTTACTCGGTGATGTTTGATGCGAAAATTAACGGAACGCTAAATTCAAAGGGTCATTGAAATGCGTCAATCGCGGCGATCCCAAGTCTGCGATATCATCGATGTATTGAAATAGCGATGAACGAGCGGCAAATACTGTTACCGAACTTGCATTCCATTTTCCTTTTACACACGCGCGCACACACACGCACGCGTCCGTGTACACAGCCCTGAAACGTCGCGTCTCGGCGGAGGTGGCTATCAATGACGCACTGGCTTCAACGTCGGCACGTGCTCACGATATTATTTATTATTTATGCTAAGTTATGCGCGCATGGACGCACAGTCGTCGAGGGCAGTCCATGGATAGCCATGGAGCGCAGCCTGGCGGCCACGGTCTACCGTCCGTCTGTCCCACATCTTTTTTTTTTTCTTTCACTCAAGCATATTTATATATCAATTACGTCTCGTTCTTTCTAACCGGCCCGGGATTGTTATGTAAATCGTTGAATCTGTTATCCGGGTTCGCAATGTTACGATGTCCCGTAGCGATTATACAACGTTTGAAACAACGTTTCTTATCGAGATCGAGTCGTTATCCTAAATAACGATCCTCCCAATTCTCGATACTCACCTTTATCCTAAACAACAACTGTAATAAGAACATTAAGCAATAATAACGATAAGTACAATAATTTCGGTGGTCGAGCAAAATTTTCACGCGAAGCCTCGGGAACACGTCACGTTGACGAGTTTGTTCAATTATTCGGAAGAGAGAGAGAGAGAGAGAGAGAGAGAGAGAGAGAGAGAGAGAGAGAGAGAGAGAGAGGCACGAATACGAATGGGAATTCGGAGTGAAGCGGATCGAATAAAGTCACGTTTTACCATGTACGTTTTATAACGTAATTGCATAGTGTTTATTTGGAGGATTCGGATGGTGAAAGAAATTGGCTAACAATGAAATGGGTATAAAGTACGCGGCTACTGCTCTCCAAAGTTCGGAGCACCGAACAGACATCGAGTAGAAGAAGGAGTGAGCGAGTGAGCGAGCGAGGAGGGCAACGGAATGGAAAATGGAAAGCAAGGTTGACGAATTTGTACGAGTGAGAGGGCTTTGCGGGGGGAGTATGCGACGAGGGAGGGAGGGAGGGAGGAAGGGAGGTCGTTGGAACAGGTCCCAGCGGCGCTTTTGGGTTTTGATAAAACGCCTAAACATCAATCGGACTCGAAAACTGGCCTGTAATTCGAGTTCCATACGGTAACCAGGGAAAGTATCGTCGGGCTTCGGAGAGAGTCGTCCCTGTGGGAAGTCGGGTCAATAGATAAGCGACGAGAGGCAGAGGTCGGGTGATGCATCCGCTGAATATGTATGAGGACCGCGACACCCCATAGCACGGAGGCCGAACCGCACTATCTGTGGGTGATAGTGGGTATGCTGTATGTCTCGCTGGGGTCTGCCGACGCGACTGCGGCTCCGGGTACCAGGGGTGATGGTGGCCGCGGCGAAGCGCGACACCACGATGGCTTCGCTGAGCTGCTCGTCGTGAGCAAGGGTGAGACATACCGATATATTACCGGCGAGAAGAGAAAGGAGAGATTGTGGCATAGAAGGTATAATACCCTGCGTTCCCCGCCGACCACCTTCCAACCCTCGCGCGTACAGTCGACCGGAGCTAGAGTGAGACGGAGAAAGCGTGGGCCCTGTTCCGTGTAGCCGCAAGAACCACCCCAATGGAAACTCGAACCACGCTAGTGGCTCTGCAGTCTCACCCACCCATCATACACACTCCTGTGCTCCCGTGCTAGCTATACGTTCCTCACTCGACCTGTCGTGTAGCACCGTTCAGCGGCGGCAGCGGCGGCAGCGGCGGCGGCGGCGGCGGTGCCGGCGGCAACAGCAGCCAGCAACAACGACAGCACCAGCAACAACAACGAAACCCATCACCGAAGCTTTATCTCAGGAGACAAAGTTACATCGTAATTCCTTCGCGTACAGATACCGATGGCTGCGCTGAAAGACGATGCCTCTAACCATTCCGGAGGTATCGTAACGTTGTGTACGTACAGCTGCGTGTTAACCATCCTCATTCGACACACACACACACACACACACACACACACACACACGAGGATATCAGATTTCCGGGACTTATAGAGATATCGTGTTTTAAATTGCGAGAAGAAAGAGCCACGCAGTGGGAATGATTGTGCGAGACGAAATGATAAGCCGCGAGGGGGTTCGGAGGCACGTCGATAATTCGAGTCTTAACGTAGGGTAGAAAGTTATTTGGCAAGGGGTTGATTCTCCAATGAGAACGGTATAATATATATGATCCGTTAAATGGGGAGAGTTGTACGCGTGAGCGATGAATACCGCAAGACAGCACGAGATGTTGCCGGTATTAGGGTGAGCGTTATAGTTTTAATCTCGTACCGTTAAAAGGTGTGTGACTGGTTCTCAAAGACGACGGTAGAGATCGAATGAACATGGCTCAAACAAAATGAAAAAGTCGCATATACCGTGACACCGCACGATAGAACGAATACGTCCAAAGTCATTCGGTCGAGGGTTGAATATTTTGAATATCGGTTCGATCTCGACATTGGTTATCGCGAGGTGTCGGGAGACAGTTTGCTGTCGAACCCTTTCGCGCGTATACGCCGACTCGTGGATGATGTCATGGCTCGTTGAGCGTCACTGCAACGAGAGTTTAAGAGGGCACGGAGGGGGATCGACGTGCAGCTGGGCGTGAGGAAGGGCCGTAACCGCGTCGAGAAATGCCAAAACAGAGCGAGCAACGCGGGGGTGTCGGAGCTTTTCGAGGGAAGGAAGAAAAGGGTAGAGGATAAAGCAGTGAGAAGCGAGAGGCTTTGTGCGGGATGGCGTCGAGCGGTCCAATAAAATATATCCAAAGCAGAGGCGACGAGTCGTCCGGGTAAAGGGGTTCTCGTGCAGCAACGCTTAATTATACGGCTCTCTCAGAGTCCGTAAGTTCATCGCTAACCCTGGTAGACGCGTTTCTCCGGCGCAATGAGTATTCGCTCGGAGGGGGCCGCGGAGTTGAAAATAACCACGGATAATTAACCGATTTAGCGGCGGCGAAGTCGGCCACCGCGGAATGTCCCACGCTCAACAACGGGCGCAACACCGCAATTTTGACTTTATCCGTCGCGACTTCTCAATCGAATCGGTTCACTCTTACACTGCTCGTACCTTTATTTTTCTATGTGCACAAGGCGAGGGAGGAAAATTCGTGTAACGGAACGCGAAATTCCAAGAGACTTTTTTCGGGACTCGAGAGAAACGTGATCGTTGCCGCGCACTAATTACGCGACGCCCCGCAAAGCGAACGTCAGCTTTTTCCATCGTCCACGCTCTCATAAATGCGATGCATCGTAAATTATGCCTCTCCGCACCGTTTTTCTCATCTCGTCTCGACGGCTATTCCATCCCGTCTATGATCCATATATATGTGTCTATCGATAACGTCCCTGTTACGTCAACGATTCATTTTTACAATTTTTACAATCGAGGTCAGCGTGGCTCGATTAATCAAAGAAAAACATGTGCGAGTGAGCGGCCTCTGGAGGTTGCGAGAGTCGCGACAATAAATAAAACGGGCCTAGCGACATTTTCAAAATAAATGGATAATTCGTCGATCGCGCGATTCCCGGCGTCGAATAAAACACATAGTTATTGCACATGCAAAGGACCCTCTTTTATTTTGCTACTACCGAAGGAACAACCTGCTCTATTCGTCGTCAAAGAAAATAACAAAAAACACACACACACACAAAAACGACAAGAACAATTGTTTAACGCATGTAAGAGTTTCGTGTTAGGTTTCCCCATGATATTACATCGACAGTGTTTGAAAGCAACGAGATCGAAACTCTGTCGACGATGGTGTCGGATATGACAGTGAGATACGAATCATGGGTGTCGAAGCGCGATGCTTGCGTCACCTACCGACGATAACATCTAAATAGAGATCAACGATCCTTTGAGGATATAATTCGGTTTTCATCGTGGGGGAACAGCTGTCGCTCGATCAAATGTCTCGTAGCTCGCCTATTTTCACGAACATCGGACGCGCAGCTTTGACGGTACAGCGGTAAAAGCGACGATCAGATTGATCCATCGCTGCTCCCCCTCTCCCACCGGACAACCGCATCCCATCAACGATTTCATAGTGCATATCCAAAAGGACATTGCGCAATGAAACGTTCGAGGATAGGTTTGAGGATACCGCATACGGAGGTAAGCTAAAATGGGCTTCGACGATCGAAAGGACTCGGAGACAACTCGAGTACCTGGCCATCGAACGAACGGCCCGGTAGCCACGAGGATTCGATGCGCTCGGGCAAATTTAACACCCACCGTACGGTATCAGGTTCGTGCGAGAGAGCTAGATAGAAATCCGTCCGTGCGAGAGGTAAGCGCGGAGGGGACCAGAAGGGCGTGTGATGTATTTGTAAAAAGGTGTCGGGTTGGAACTAAGGAGTCCCGGACGACGAACGAACGGGATGCCCCGAGGGAACGTAAGCGACGGACCAGTGAGACGGGGAGAAGTAACGGATAAAAGAGAATTGTATAAAATGGGGTGCGCGCGAAAAATGTGGATGATGGCAAGTTCTCGTGTAACTGTGTGCGAGCTTTTATGCGGACACGCACGTGCGTGTGTACAGACCGAGAACGAAGAGATGAAGATAGAAAGGATGGATGTCTAGGACGGTCGGTGCGTACACGCATACGTTGGCTACGAGGGAGGTGCCGGAAACACGTACGACTCCCAGTACCAACGCCATTTTGAATTCCATATGTGTACAGCTATACACGTATTATCCTCCGTATCTATATATGTATTGGTATGTGCGGAGACACACAGGGACGAGGTGGAAAAGCCGCCGAGATAGCTGTGCGCTCGTACGACGAGGGAGGGAGATTGCGCGCAAGTATGTGCGGATCGAGCGAATAGATGGCAGATAGATGGATAGACGGAAAGTTCGGGAATATATGCGTGGAACGGATGCACAGGGTGTAGTCGGAGCGAGTGGAGTCGTTCCTTCGCGATCTGTCAAATTTCATTTCACGGTTCCGAGAGCGGGCTCGTTGGGACGAGCGAGTGAGCAGTCGACGGGGCCGGAGATAAAGATCTACCGACACCTCTGTCACAGTGCACCCCTATAAAGGGTACACACGCGAGCGATGTACGATATTTGTGCGGTTCGTCATCGCGTGGGGTCTTTTCGCCGTCGAAGGACACGCTTTTTACGCATAAATCGAGGCCACGCGTCGTTCGGTCGGGAGCCGAGCTTGTTCCGACGAATGTGGGAAAATGGGACAACCGCGACGAAGACGCTCACCGTAACCGAAGAAGGCGATCGACGAGTGTGTCGCGCGAATAGCCTCGATCTTACGTGGCCGACTCGCAATCGTCGTGCAAACTTTATCGCGTACGTAGTGTCTTTCGGTTAAGAGTGTTTATCGATCGGCAGAGACCTTGGTCTACCGTCATCCCGGAGTTCGTGGCTCGCCTACGGAGCTTCGCTCGGCTCTCGTGTCATGCCAGAAGCTTTTGACACTCGGAGCACGTACTCGGGGCAAGGACCGCCGCAAGCTCTCTCTCTCTCTCTCTCTCTCTCTCTCTCTCTCTCTCTCTCTCTCTCTCTCTCTCTCTCATCTCCGCATCTCCTTCCTTCCTTCCCTCTGTCGCCTTTTCACTTGCCCGCACTCCTTCCTTTCTCCCTTCTCTCGCACACTCTCTATTTCCCGACGGATCGATCTACCGTCTCGTTCTATTCGCTTCCGAGCCTCTTCGTTGCCTCTCCCCGTGCCTTCTTCGAGAACGCGCCATTGTGTTCCGCCACGGCGGAATCCCCGTACATACGCTGTACGATGGCTCTGACCTGGCTATGGATTTTCCAAAAGCGTTTCCACAGTTGCTTTCACACTTATGAATCCTTGTCTCGGCATTCTTTCGTCGTCACAGCCGTTTTTTCTTATGTTTTTCAATAAATTCTACTTTCGTAGCAATATTTTCATTTCACGTAGAAAGCCGGTTGACACTGCTCTTTCTCGTCTCGTCGCCGTAATCGATGTAACTGTATAAAAGGGATTGCACATACGTCGATACCGTCGATACGATCGACGCCTATACGGAGCGCGCGAAAGGAGTTAAACGGGGAAAACACATGGAGTATCGGACTATGAAGAACCGACGACGTGAGTGAGAGGGCCGTGAATGAGTGGCGTTTGGGCGGCCTCTTACTTCAACTCGCGCCTATCTATACTCCCTACACGAATTTCTCGAATTCCTTGACCGAACGAATATTTTTTTTCAAAATCAATATATTGGAAAAGAATACGACATAGAATTCGAGATGTCCTTTGTGAGATGAGAACATGGGTATCGAAGATGCCTCGGTTCACGGGAACATGTTCGATTATACTTGTCCGTTTCTCCTGCGAAAATTCCCGAGGGAGCCTCGATCGGGTCCCTTGGAATTTGGTACAAGATCGGGCATTTCGGTTAATTCTACAGCACCAATTATTTCGTTGACGCAACGCTGTATTTCCGATCTTACATAGCAAGAGATTCGATATATTATCCGATAAAACCGCAACCGGTAAAAAGTTTAACGAGAGTAAAATTATTAACGCATTCGTTAATTGGATTTCTTTGGAGGACGGAAGGGGAGCTACATTGACATTGTAGTAGCGGAGGCTAACGTGTCCGTGTGTATCGGTGATACACTCGGTATAACCGGAGGTCCCCGTTGGCCAATAATACGCTCTTCCCTCGTAACACAGCGGTACAATAACGTTCGTTGGTTCTTTATGCGCGTACAGGCCAAATAGATCACATTGCTGGCTAATAAGCCGCTCGGTACCACTGACCCTCTTCTCTTTTCCTATGCCCCACCAGGAAGCCCACCTCTCACCCTCGTCGTATGCGTTCCACGCTGGAACAGCGCGTGGCAACCCTAGTTTTCCCGTTTTCTACCGAAATTCCACTATTCTATCGAGTGTATCAGGCAGTCGCTGCTCGCATAGGGGCCTTTCGCTATTGTTATGGTAATGCACTCGGCAATCGATCCACCTCATTATGTCACCAAACTCTAGAAAAAGTTTCCGAGTCACACAAACGACGTTCTCGCCTTTTGTAATATTCACGTCACTGGTTAGCCTGAATGTTTTTTTTTTTTTTTTTTTTTTTTTTTTTTTTTTTTTTTTCTTACCAAATGCAACAGAGGATACTGTGTTGCAATCGGAGGTGGATGATGCACAAAGGACATCGTGTCTTCGTCGAGAAACACGGAGGCTCGTTCAGCCGAGTTTCGCCGACTAGGTAATACTTCGAAACTCGGAAGGACTCTCGATTACCCGTCTAATTATCTAACGTAGGACGATAGGCGACCCTATCGTCACAGAGGAGGATCCGCGGTTACACGAGCCGTCCCTGTTCCCCGTTCCGTCGCCCCCTCTTTCCGTACTCGTCGACCCTCGGAGGTCATTGTTACCTCGTTACTACGTTCTAGCCGACGGTCCTGAGAGAGGGAATCGGTTGAGGCAGTTGAGGATACTTCGAAATTCCCTCCGTTATTCCGAATAACGGCAAATGCAATGAGATCACGCGTTCGAACAATGGCGTTTGTGGGGGGGGGGGGGAAACAAAAAAAGCTACAAATATGGGAAAAATAATAATCGTAACGAACGGTTGAGGTACGTCGCGGTGCAAAAGGCTAGATGCGTAGATACCGAGGTGGGCGGACGAGAATATAGGTAGCGTTGCAATCAATACTGTTTCGGCATTACGCTACTGGAAAGACTCTCTTGGAAAGGGCCTACGTTTCTATAGGGGCCGTATACAAGGCAAGAGGAAAGACCGAGAAACGGTGAGCGCGATGGGAAAAGGGAGGGACACGAGAATCGGGGGAGACAGAGGCTTCGTGGTCCGCATACTGATGCGGGAGCAGAGCGAATGTGAGCGCCCAGAGAGAATGAGACGAGTGTGCGTTGAATTCTCCTGTTTATACCGATGTATGTGTTTGCGTCTTGTATTTATGTATATAGGCGGGCGCACTCGGGATAAAACTGGCAAGGATACGATACAAGGGATTCCGAGACTGTAAGAAAACGTGTCTCGGCGGAATCGAAAACGGAAGACAGTCGAGATGCGTCCGGGGTTGAATCGACGTTTAAAAATCTGTACTTCTTCGTACCAAATGGCACAAAGATTTTTTGTTTTCTTTCGTTTTTTTTTTCAACAGAAAAATATCGTGATCGGTCGATGAAATTGCTACAAAGTACGAGGCTATTCGGTGGATGGTGGAAGGAGGAACGTCGATGATCGGGAGCCAAACCGACCGCCGCGGTAACGTTTTCCGATCTTTGGGTACTCGCGAGTGAGGCTAAAGCAGTCGCTCCGAGCTCGATGGTCCGACACTCGACGAGGTTTTCACGTGCCGCGGGAGGGAGCAAAAGCGAAACGATTCGTCGCTTTTAGGACGATTTTTGAACGATCACCTTTCCGGAAGGCAAGCTTCTTCGGAGTCGACGATGCGTAGTAAAGGAGAACACGAGCGAGGAGTGGAACGAGAGTTTGAGCGTAAAAGAGAATACCGAGAGAAGTGGGCCGCAGCTCCAGGGTGGCTGCCAGTTGGTATAAACTGGCGCAGGTAGCCCGGAGCTATACAACGAAAGAGCCGGCGCGATCGAGAGGAGACGAGCGAGCATAGCGGGTGGAGGGTGAACGGGAGGAAGGGAGCTCTCGGTCCGTCTCGCACAGCCAGGTTAGCGCTCCGCATCGTAGCCGTCGGTAAGTGGGTACCCACTTCTGAATTGGCTCCCCCCTCGTCGTTCCACTCATTGGATCATCGTTCGTTCGCCGAAAATTCGATCATTATGATTGCTTATGATGTAAATGATGCCCGGCGGCAGCAATTGTTTCCAGGGGAACGAGCCCAGGGGAACGAGAGCCCAGCGGGCCCGTTCCGGCTACGGGTCCTCGAGTCCGACGAGTCGTCGAACGTTCGACTCGTTCGCGGATCGGGTACCCCGTCGTACCGCCGTCTCCTGGTGAGAGCGTCGCGTAACGAGTAACGAGCTCCGTACGACGAGCCGTGTCTTCCGAAAGTCTTTCGTTTGTCCGCTGCATCGTCCAAATGTTCGCAAAGGGATTGAGACTGCCCCCGGGTAGCTCGAATCTTATAATTTACCCCCTGCCTCGCACTCCCTCGCCGCCTCTTTACGACCGCAATTTTAAATTCCTGACGGAAAAAACGCCCGAAACTGTGTGTGTGTGTGTGTGTGTGTGTGTGTGTTTATGGTAGGTGCACGATATCCTCGGAGCCTCCTAGCCGAAGAGAAACCGAATCTTTATTATAGCGTTATAGCACAGTGTAGGATTATGTAAGTGCGGACACGGGGGAATCCCGATGGAATCGGTGTGTTGCACGGGAGACCGATCGTTTGTCCGAATTCTTAGATAGATTTTGACGGCCCCCGCCGCCGCGCGACCATTATAGTAATTTCACGGTACGACGCTTCGTTCCACGCGTTTCGAGGAGCACGACTAATTTCATTAGGGATAAATATCATGATTATGGCTTGCGACCATCCCGAAAATTGGCGATCTTCGGGGGTCCGAAGCGATTTCGATTTTACGCTGTTCCTTGCGCTACTGCCGCTGGCTCTTCGACCTCGGCTATATCAAATTCGGACGTTTCGTCGCTTCGGGCAACCCGCGACTCTCGACATCTCCGCTATTCCATTCTCACAGTAATTCTTTGACCGCGCTAAAAATCATTCGTCCACCGCACTTTGAATATCCAATTAATTTCTTTGGATATCGAGAGACGAAAGTAATTTAAATTTTTTATTATCCCGCGCGACATAAATGAGTCTTTCGATGTATCTATTCTCAACGTTCTTCGTCTCTGTCATTTCACACGATCAGAGAGAGAGAGAGAGAGAGAGAGAGAGAGAGAGAGTATCGTTGAGCCGGTATAAAGGCCAACACGTATAAATATAAAAGTATCGTGGAAGATGTTGGGGGAAAAGCGTGCAACGACAGACCGCACGAAGATCCGTGTCGTTCGAACGTCGTGAAGAACACGGAGACTACCGGGATGAATCTCGGGACTGCGCGGGCTCTCCTCAGTCGAAGGCGTCGCGTAACTCACGTACGCCGAGTACGCGAGTCGTCGCGGTTAGCCATGCGAGCGCGAGTTTTTCATCGCGACGCTCCGTCGTGAGCGTTCGATGGCGAGGGCCGATACAGCCGATCGGTGGAATTTATCCGGATCTCGCGCGCGTTAGTCGACTACTGTGACGATACGCGAAAGGAGACCGTGCTACGCGGGACTCGATTGTGAGCGCGATGCGCTTCGAACTCGGAAAAGCGGGCTCTCTCGTCGCTAGCTCTCCCATACGCAATACCGAAGGAGCAACATTCTCGATCATTTTTATCGAACGTAGACGCCGCCGCCGCCGCCGCCGCCGCCGCCGCCGCCGCCGCCGCCGCCGCCGTCGTCGTCGTCGTCGTCGTCGTCTCGTAGACTATCGAACGACTCGCGGTAACGAGGAAAAAATAATCGATATCGCACGATATGCGAGCCTACGTGACTCGCACGCGCCGAACGTTTCAAAGATTCTTCCACGAGGACGAACGAACGTTGTGCGTTGAATAAGTATGTTTTTTTGTTTTATTGCCGATCAAACTGGTATGTGTGAGAACGGAGTCGCGGATAATTATTGTACTCGGTTCGTACGAGAAAATCTGTGTCACCGTCATCGGTGAGACAGAATTGAGTTATCGATATTCGCAAGGCGATTTCTCGGCGTCCGCGAGTGAGACTCGACGAGAAAACCCGAGGAAGCGATTATCCCCGGCGTTCGCGCGTGTAATACGGGATTAACAGGCTCTCCCGGCGTCTTTCTAGACATACCTGTACGTGGCTGGTGTGCGTACGCATTTACCTGCGTGTCCGCCATGTCGCTGTCAACTTGGCAATGCACTCGGGCGAACGCTGGATCCGTTGGACGACTGGTTTACCAATGACTACCGACACGATCCATTATTACTCGTTACTCGCGTAATTCCTCATCGTTTATCCGAACGGCTAATCGTTCCCTCTAATTGAAAAAGTTCTCACGGCTTCGACGACAATGATATTCTTCGTTTTTCCGCCGTAGACTGATATTTTTACACTTTGACCGTTGACAGTTGAATTTTCACCGCGGAAGGAAAAGACGGTAGACAGTTTTTCTGTTGGATCGTTGCACGTGCTGCTGCTGATGCTGCCGGCTCGAGGACATACACGCTCGACCCTCGAGAGAAAAGTCGAAGACAGAGCGGGCTTCGCCGAGCCGTGATCACTGGCTTACAGTTCGACTATAAGGGTAAACCGTACACACGTTGCGGCCGACAGCTGTCAAATAAATGTTTAAAAAAAAGCGCTAGGCGAGCGAAATTTCGAGTGGGACGCGTACTCTTCCGCTCGACGAGGGGTCATCCCGCTGAACGCGCAGTACCACCCCTCATCCATTTGTCAACTTCCCCCGAGGCTACGTATAACTTTCTTCTTGTTCCTCTTTCTTTTTTTTTTTTTTTTTTTTTTTTTTTTATACCCGCTCTCTGATCCATCGAAGATAGAAACGGTCGTTTTTATTTTTTATTCGTTAACGGGTATCGCTGGTTTTGTACTCGCGCGCGACAAAAAACCCCTCGATATCCTATGTAAACGAATCGATTTCGGCGGATTCGAGCGTCACCGCTGAGTGCGCGAGTGCAAATTCGAAAGCTGATTTCTCGGGGCCCCCGGAGGAACAGACCCGTCGGTTCTCGTCGACTCCATCGAGACTACATTTTCTTTCCAGAATTTAACCGAATAACGAAGAGAGAGGGAGACGCGCGCTGTCCGACTGCTCGCAACAGCCCCTCGCAGTACTGCGAAGTATGCGCGGGGCGCGAATAGCCCCGCGGCGCTATGGGGATCCGGCTTCTGCTGCAAGGGAACCGTGCGGCGCATCGGTGAATTTTCGAGGGTGGTTTCGCGCCTCAATGCTTTATTAAGAAGCACTTGTTTAAAAGGGCACCCTCGTCGCTGCCATCGTGTCCGGCTGACTATCCGCCGAACAATGCCCCTTCAAATTTGTCATGGAATCGCAATTTTAGTCCACGAGGAACTCGAACGACGATGAAGCAAACGCTCGGCGTTTGCTTCATCGTCGTTCGAGATCTCTCGCCGTCGCGAGTCGATGACCATTCGTATCGGTCGATAAAGCTAATATTTTGCCTTCGTAGACATTATAGTCGACTGTTTGGCTCGATCGTCTTACCGAATGTGCCGTCGAGACTCTCGATGCCCTTTGTTCGTCAGCCGGTACATCCAGCCGAACGCTGTGTGGCCCTCTAATGTATGCACCGAATCTTCTCGATGAGTCCGACGCGATGACTCTCCCCGCGGAGAAACGACGCTGATCGTGAAAGGGAGAGAACCGAAAGCCTCTTTCGTTCTCGTTCTCGTTTGAGTTTATTGAATTTTGGTTGCGCAGGCGGTTCGAGGGCGAGGGTGCGATGCTCGGAGGAACGAGGAAGGGAGGAAACGCGTGTGTAAGAACGTAAACGAAGAAGGGACCGGTGAGCGTGCCAGACCAAAATTAATTCACATCGCGCTGCAATACTTTTTATCGTATAATTCTGCTTCTCCGGACGTGTTATTGGTGGTTGCGATTGAAATTTTCACGGTATCTCGCGTACACCTTCGGTTGCAACTTCTTATAAATATATATATGTGTGTCTGTGTGTGTGTGTGTGTGTGTGTGTGTGTGTGTGAAAATTTCAATGACACGTCAATGAAATATGTGGAACGTTCGACGAACCTCGAGTAGTTCCCGCAGCCGTGACGATCGTTCTTTTCGTAATTTACAAAAAAAATTCTCCATCCCGATCGTTCATCGGATTCGTCTCGGTAATTTAGTCCGCGCCTTTGCTCGCGCGTCTATCCCCACTAACGCGCCTCCCTCCTCCCGTCGTCTCCACTCCGGTCGATCTCCGTTCCGCGTACATTCGAAGCCACGTGATCGTAACCATGGACCTCGTGTGATCCCACGAAAACTCGGTTACACGGTCACTAAAATATCGCACTTGCGGGGAACGTGACGTTTCGTCATTGGCCACTATATCGTACGAGCGTCTCTCATTTTCTCCGTCGACATCCGACCCGATAATCGATTTCCTCGATCCGTTTTTTCCTCGTGACATCCCACGTGGTTTCACTTTTGTTCCGTCACCGTGTGGCGCGATGCCGATCGAGTAGCGCGCGCGCGCGAGCTGGCGCGTTGCTTTTCCAGTCGAACGCGCGAGTCCTGGCAACGTGCGATGATCCACTCTCTCGCCGGCACTGTTGAGAGCCGTGCGCTAGCGACTACTATCCGACCGGAGAGTCGCGTCGCTCGGTGCCGGCAGGAGTAACGCGCCACTTTGCTATATCGGGAGTATGGTAAGTAGTAACACCCCTGCTACCGCCATTTCCCCTGACCTACGTTTACTCTCTTCGTCCCGACGTTCTTCCCCCACTCGCGTCGAAGCTGCTGCCTCCGCGGTTGCCGCTTCCCCATTAACGCTCGAGGATTCTCCCTCGACGCCCTTCCCGCCTCTTCCTCTTCGAATCTCGTCCGACCGACGTTCGACCTACACTCGTACTTGGCTCGTCAATCTTTTAGCGGACAATAATCCGGCGCTCGCATCGCGTCGTTTCCCAGCTGAGGTTGAACGATCGTCGCGGCTATGGGACCGCACCGGTCGCCGAGACACTCTCCTTCCCGCCAGCCGGATTCTCCCCGACCATGCCAGTCTTCCTCAAAAACGATCCGACAACGTTCGTCGACATTTTCTCACTCTTCTTCTATCCGGTTTCAAAGTCAAATTAAAAAAAAAAACCTTTTTTTCTAAGTTAACGCCATTTTCCCGTTCCGCAGCCCGTCTTGAACGAGCGATGTGCCGTTTTTGTAGTCACGCCAGGCACCTGCCTGGTTCGTCGTACAGGGTGCTCCCACGTTGTGCGCCAACGAGCCTAAAATTCAAGCTTCACCACAGCCATAAAGTAGCCGTGGTCAACGCTCACTCGTACGTGGGTGGGTAGATATAATCGACGTATCACGCCAGCAGTGCAGTTTCCCTCGCTTTTTCCGGCTCTTTACGGTGGGCACGAGTCACACAGCCGTCCAAAGGAAAAGTATTAATATTCTCTTTATCGTCGTTGGTATTCTTAACATTGCACGCGTACCCGAAAAATTATCGCTGTTCTATACGGAAAAATGACATGATCGCGTTCTCCGTGACTCACAGTGAGGCAGTGATTCTTTACTTTGGTACGAGAATTGAGTTCGCTCCTGAATTACGGAATAAGTGAAACACGAGGAAATCCGAGGAGTATACAGATACGGATTGATCGAAGAAGGAAAACATATGAGAAGACGCCGAAGCGGGGGCAGTGCGAGGGTAACGAGTATCGGCCGTTCCCCTGGGCATTTAGAGGCACGACGTTCCGCTAATGTCATCGCGTCGCCACGAACTGTTAAAGTCCACCCGTTCGGGACAGTATAGTATGAAAGGGTTGGCCTACGCGAGCAGCCCCTCGTCACGCGACATTGTTACTCGTCGACGAGGTGTGGCGTAACCGTGCCGCAATCAGGCACGAAAGAAAAAAAAAAAACAAACCGCGGTAGACAATTGTCAACCGGGTAGATTGTTATTATTGTTATAGCGTATCATTTCGTTTATGCACACGTAAAAAATTGTGAGCACGCATTGGGAACGTGAACGCAGAGACATCGGTGATTTTTCTCCCTTCCGTCCATCCCCTTTGTCGACGATAACCGAGAGTGAATGGATGACGTGGACATCCGTGTGACGTGGTAGGGCGACAGCGTTCGCGGTAGTATCGAATAGGTATCACACATAGAAGAGTAGCGAGAGAAAGTCGACGAGAAGAGAGAACGCTCGGCACACGACTTCGCCGCAGGGGTGAGCTTTTAACTTTGGGGTGACTTAGCCCGAGCGTTATCTATTTTGACAGGACGGCACGCCCGCGGTCTGTTACGCGTTCGAGGCTCGCGTAGCCGCAGCGGCCAAGGGTTCCCGGTAATTGTGTTTTAACTGCGGCCTGTGTGCATATCATTTTTATAAAGTTGCCCCAGCGAATTTAACAACCGTTGCGCCAACGTTTCGAGAAAAAAAACTTTCTCAGCGACGAAAATACATTCGATCTTTCGAGCGGCACGAGCTGTACGATACGATGCTGGACACAGGGTATTATTCGTAGTGATCATCGTCATGCGCTACTTGACGAATGAACGGAACGAGTTCGACGATAATGGCGGGAAGACTGTTCGCTCGAGCGAGCCACGAAATAAAAGGATGAAGCTGTACGAGGAGAGACAGAGGGACGGGGGCCGGAATTATCGATAATCGAGTCGTCGAACTCGGGCCAGACACAGTGGTGCTACGGAGAAGGATAGGTCTATCGATGAGGAGTAACAGACCTGGTGGAGAGTAGCATCGGGCGGTGGCGAACGGTAGCGGGGACCTCGTGCGAT
>OZ021683.1:19039363-19371815 GCA_963978505.1 Listrodromus nycthemerus | reverse complement strand
CGATTGTACGGAGTGGAGCCGTAACGGCTCGACGGCACCGCTTCGAAGAGACGAGCGCAACGCGAGGCCCGACGCGACACGCTTCCTTTCGTTGTTGTTTCATTGTCGGAGCCACGCAGGGCCGTGACTCGCGTCTTACAGCCAAAGTTGCGGTCGGAGCGACACAGCTTCTCCTTTATGAATCAAAGTTCAAAGTTAAAGACTCCGGCGAACGCTGGAAGAGATCGTAAAAGCGGATGGAAAAAGTATCGTCGCGATATGTACTACGGAGAAATATTAAGGCCACGGGTTTTGTACATGGAAGTATGGATGGCGCGGGCACAGTGAGAATAGTACGGAATAGCGTGACGAGGGCGGGTACGGGGGTTACGGAACCGGTGGAGTACACGGAGTATAGGGAAGTAATAGGGAAGTGGTAGTCGTCGTAGCAGTGGTGGAGTAGTACGCGGAACGTCGGATGCCGTGGACCCCTTGGATGGTTGCCTCATGAAAGATGCATAAGACGACTCACCGGGGGCGCGATAAAGAGTCGACAACAGACAGACCGACAGTCACCCCTGCCTGCAGCCCCTGATACTCGTTGCGATACACCAACACGAGCGACCCTGACTGCAGCAGCAGCTCCGATACTCGAATATATAGTTTCCTCCCCCTTCGCGTCTTCCTTTCGTCTTGCGCCTTCCACTGTCCTATAGCTGCCTCCGACCGCCACAGGGGATGGCTCCACTATCAATTAATTATAATCTAGATTGATGGATCCGATCGTCGCGTATCGGAGATTAGTCTCGCTGCTGTCGTTTTCCTCGAAAACGCGACTACAGCTGGCTTGCGAAGTGAGCTCCTCCGCACTCCGCCGCAACGCGCACCCTTTCGGCGAACGAGAGCCTCGAGACGAGTTTGCTCGATCGCGTCTCTCCATCCGACTCCGTCGAATGTCATCGTTATCGTTAGACATTTTTCCGTAAATGAGCCACGGTTGCTATCGGGTGTACGGAGGTCTCGTAACTTTGGCTCGCGTTACGTTCCCGAGGTCTGTAGGCTAATGACATGCAAGCGAGCGAGCAACCGACCAACCAACCAACCAACCAACCAACCAACCGACCAACCGAGCAACCGAGCGGCTCTCTCGTCCCGTCGGTCGATAAGGATTAGCATTTTTATGGGTCTATCCCGCTTATGTGCCACGGCGCCTCGTGCCACCTTGTTTCCTTCCACACTCTTCGCACACGCACCGTTCAACGTCTTCTCATCGTACTTTTCGTTAGTCCATCGTTTTCCTATACTTTTCACCGATTTAGTCGTACCAACGAATTGCTCGAGTCTCATTTTTTTTTTTTTTTCCCCGCTCCCACTGCTCCAGACACGTCGGAAGCAGAAGCTCTCGGACTCTTCGACATCGCGACCATCCCTCTCTCCCTCTCTCTCTCTCTCTCTCTCTCTCTCTCGTACGATCGGTAAGGGTTCACCGCCATCGCAGGCACTCGCGTAATCTAAAGTGTCCTGTCCTGTAATTCTTGCTCGAATCTTTTTGATGAGCCACGAAGGTTTTGGAAGCTAAGTAAAGGTTGTTCTTCGAGGGGATATTAAACATATTTGGAGAATAAAGAGAGAGAGAGAGAGAGAGAGAGGGAAGAGTATAAATGCCAGAGAATGGATGAGGGATGGCGGTAACGCGCAAGTACGAAACTCGAACATTCATCGTATGTGCATAACGTTGCGCTGCTCCGCACTTGGCGAAGTAAACACGCGTGTAGCGCAGTAAAGCTCGCGTACGGGACACGGGGTGTTTAGTGCGTATTAACGGGGCGAGTCGGTAATGGAATGGGAAAGAAAGAGAGAGAGAGAGAGAGAGAGAGGGTGGCTCGAATAAGCGACGAGGAGGCTCGGCACGTCGAAGGGCCGTCGTCGAGTCGGACAGGGCCAAAGTTCGTGAGCGCGTGCGCGTTTCTATGACTACCGTGGTCGCTATACGCCCCCACGCACCGATCTCCCGTTCCATCGGATCGCCTCTTCGCAAGCGCAACCCATCCACCTCCGTTCTTGCCCTTCCGCTCCGTAGAGCGCTCGCTCCGTCTCATTCCGTCACCACTGCCGGTACACCAGCCACCCTCTCCTATCTACTCCGCTGCTATATCTATCTACTCTTAGATCCCGCGCGATCCACCCTCTCTGCTCCAATGTTTGCACCGTTCCGCCTCTCGAATCTTGAATTTAACGTTTTAACGTACCTTCCCGTATCTCGATTTTCTCACTCGCCAAACGACTCGAACGCCGTTCTCGTTACGTACAGATTCGATTGGCATGCGCGCACATCGAAACTTTATCGACGAAATCCAACACGCGTCTCCGTGAGTAACGTCAAAACTGAAAACAAACAAAAAAACGTAATGAAATAAAAACAAGAAAACGAGAGAGAGAGAGAGAGAGAGAGAGAGAGAGAGAGAGAGAGAGAGAGAGAGAGAGAGAGAGAGAGAGAGAGAGAGAGAGACGCTTCTAACGCGCGTAAAGAGGTTACCGAGAGCAATGGTTACACCGAGATACACCTAATAAAATGCCGTTACGCGCTCACCCGCGTGCGTCTACCATTTACCGTCGGGCGTTACAGCCGGTCGTACGCATAAATCGCTTTACGATCCGTCGCTAAAACCAGATTTCATACGAAACTAGGTGGATAACGATAAAACGAATGTTATCCTTTACCGAGCCGATCGTGGGTATCCTTCTCCAAAGTTGATCTTCGACTATCGCCTCACCCATGTAATTCGCATACGAATTATCGTTGTGAATTATATAATCGAGAAGGTCGTATTAATCGTTTAAAGTTGTCTCGGAGATGAATAATGCGTTCTTTCGTCGGCGAACCGGGCGAGTCCCGGTAAAATGAGCGAAAGGACGGATCGTTCGGTAGTGGTTGGAGAAAAGGCGGCGGACGAGACGTGGAAGCGCGAACGATTCCGTCGGCGGTGGACCGCCTTCCCTTCTCGACGGGTGAAACAGAGGACAAGATGATGGATGGTCCCGCTCCACCCTTGGCGGTTTGCTGCGCGTGGTGAGGGCCTTCCGACGCTGACGACGATGCTGACGCTAATGAGCAAAATATGAGGCGCCACCCCCTTGGCTGTTTCATCCCCGTTCCGCTTTCCCTTCGCAGTCATCTTCGCTTCCGTCTGACCTGCCGCTGCCGCTGCTGTCGTCGTCGCCGCCACTGACGCCGCCGCCGCCGCAGCCGCCACCGCCACCACCACCGCCACCACCACCGCCACCACCACCGCCACCGCCACCACCATCGCCACCACCATCGCCACCACCATCGCCACCACCATCGCCACCACCATCGCCACTACCATCCTGACTCGGACCGTAACCGCATCGGCTCTCTTCCCTACCCTTCCCTTTCTCTCGTACTTTTGGCGAGCGCCCTTCGAGTCGTACTAGCCCTGTTCCCACCTCGATATCGATTGTCGTGCTTCTCGCTAAACAACGCAAACCAAACAATGAAAAGAAGAAAAATACGGAACAATAGAAACACTCCCTTGGTATGCGGCCTGTCGAAAACAACATTTTTTCCTTCCCTCTCGAATTGGAAATCAATGGAAGAAAACAAGCGAACAAACATTATTATTATCGAGATAAAGTTCCTCGTCAAAGCCTGCCGCACACTCGTTTACACAGGCTTAGCGTCCGTGGTCGATGACGAGTGGGGATTCGTGAAAGAAAATTAATTGATTCGGCGAATGATCGTTTAGATTGATCTTCTCGAATCGAGAGAGTGGGTGAATGGCAGCGGCATTCGACGACTCGAGTCGAAAGAGTAGGAAATATGAAAGCAGAAGGGATAATTTGGCTGAAGCCGTGGAACTCAAACTCGTAGTAGTTCTGACCGGGAAAATCCTTCGTGTGCCAAAATTTATCGGGGCCCTGACCGAGGACAGTTCGAACCTCCGTGCAAAGTCCTCGTTGCCGAAAGCCTCGTCGCCGTAATACAGAATCGTTTCGACACTCTTTAATTTCTCTGTCCGTTATCCGAAAGCGCCGCGCTTGTATATAACTCTTTGGATCGGTATAAAAGTCGCGCGCAGCCAGTGTATCGACGACGTGACGCAGCCCTTTGTACCGTAGACGGGACTATCTTATCGGCGTTTGTGAATCGAGCGGCACGTGAGGTCAAGGCAGGCCACGTCGAAAGCACGGAAATCCCCCGCGCCCGGACTCGGTCGAGTTGACCTCGCTCTCGGACGTCGCGCCACGCCACGCCGCGCTTCCTTCCGATAACAAACGAGCGACTCGCACGCTCTCAGGATCCATCTACGATACGCCTACCGAACCGAGCGCATACTCGCCCTCTCGCCGACAAATTTAGCTCATTCGCGTATAATTTTATATCGTGTAGTGAAAAATTGAGAAAAGTATCGAGAAAGGAGCGTGGTCGAGGCCCCGTGCGGCCTCGTACTCTCCGTGTCCCTTGTGTTCTCTCCGGCGTGCGATAGGGGTCGAAAGGGGGCTCGAACCGCGGTGGATGGGTGGCCGGAGGTGGATACAGAGGGTGTTCTTTCCCTCCGTGACGGAGGAGTTGAGAGTGCCGTTGAATATGCATGAGGTGCTACGAGTTCCCTATCTACCGTCCTAAAAACATTGAGCCATAGCTAGCGGAGCTGTCGACGGTGCGGCGAGCGCGCGCCGGAGAAACAGCCTTCGCCACTCGCCAATCAATGTCACCTCGAGACCTCGATCGTTAAATATTAATTCGACAAACTCGATGGAAAACAACGTACTCGTTTGTCAAATGTTTTTTTCTTTGTTTTTGTTTTTTTCATTTTCGTTACACCATCCCCGTATCGGAGTGACGCGCGGCTAGTGACAAAATATATTTGACGTCAACGAAGAAAATCACTTGTTTCACGATGACGAACGAGCTCTCAAAGTCTTGGAAATTAAAATGGCCGTCGATGGGAAGAAAGATTGATAGCGAGGAGAGCGAGTGGTATCGAAAAGCATTCGCTCGGACAGTCGCTGTCGCCATCTGTCGTCGAGCTTCCGCGACGGGGTAGCCATTTTGTTTCTGGAGGTGGCCAGAAGGTCGCGGCCGTAGTGTCGCGGCACACCCGCGCATGTCCATTGGTTCCTCCCACTCACCGAACGGCGTCTCGCGACAGTTGCTCCTCGCATAGCTTCGGCGTTCTCGTTGTCGAGCGTGTCGCGGGCGATCGCTGAGAGTCACCGAGAGTCGCCGAACGTCACCGAACATCGCCGAGCTTCGTCAACCGGCGTTCAGCAATCTCCCCCCTCCGCCCTCCGCCCTCGCGAACCTCATATCCCTTTTCTTTCAGGCGAGCGTCATCGACTGTCTATCAACTATCCGCCATACCATCGGCGCCGTTGTTACCGTTCCTCGCTAAAGACCGTTTGTGTATGCGTGTCTCTCTCTGTGTGTGTGTGTGTGTGTGTGTGTGTGTGTAGTCCGTGCACGGTCTGCACGGTACCGGCCGAATCTCCTGGATAGAATGCCGCGTTGGGATAGACCGGCACGCTCTACTCAAAGAGAGACCCGGCGACGATGAAGTAGGAGAAGATGGAGAATTGAGAAAAATACAAGTATGAGAAATGGAAGTAGTTGGGTTAAAGCGGAAAAAAAAAAAAAAAAAAAAAAAAAAAAAAAGGAAGAAGAGAGAGGGAAGGGACTCGGGAGTACATGGGAATGAGAATAAGAGCGAGGGACGGGCGAACGAGTGTGCGTGTGGCCCGGTACACGGTGGAGTGCTTTAGGAAGCGAGTGCAGTAGACTGACGAAGCTCCGGCGTGCACGGTCTGGTGATTAGCGACGCCCCCCGGGGACGGTAACCGCCAATCGGTGGACGGCGTCGGGACGCCGACGTCAGGCTCGCCGCACGACCGCCGGTCCGCAGAATCGCGGATAGTGGGATTGCGAGGTACAAGCAAAGCCACGACAAAAATCAATCACCACCGTACACCGGTGCTACCTCCGTCTATACTATAACTCGCACTCGACTATACCATTGGCAAACTCCGATGTCCGAATATACCCGCTGCCAATTCGATTCGCCGATTCGCGTATGCGCGACGACTCGTTGCAATCGGTGTCGAAAAAACGGCTGTTCGTTTATATAAGAAACTAATGCGCAAAAGTATAGGGGCTTCGAGACGAGAGACAAACTTTTCCACGATATCCCACGACGATTAGCCCGTGATCGAGAGATCTCTCGGCTTCCGTACGATATACGATATAACTCGTCTCTCTGTCTCGAAAATGAATACGATTATCGAGTCTAAATTTCCAGAATGTCGCACGAAAGTAAGGACAACGTAAGGTTCGTCGTTGCATACGCGAGAAGGAATGGAAGACGATCGAACGGACAGGCGGTACTCAGAGGAAGAGTGCAACCGATAAGGGAGGGATCTCGCGCGCGCGATGCCGGAACTGTAGTTCCGGGGAGGGCCAGCTGCCGGAAGTCGCCAAGGAAAGGCGCTACGGGCCGTACGAAGCTCCGTCGAGTCCGCCGAGAAGCTCTCCGAGGTCCTTCCCCGCGAGTGGTACCCGGTTATCAGTCACTGCTTTATCGGAGCACGCGCGAGCGCCCCGTTTCTCCTACCAACGATCCGAATACACAGTGATTTCCATCGGGTCGCAGCCAATCCCCAAGGATAAGGTAGAATCCTATTTGTACTTTTTCGTCAAATTTTTATTCAAAGAATTACAAGGGCTCCGGTGGTAAAGAGTCTGTCGAGAACTTTGGATACGGGTAACGTCGCTGAGAACGAATGGCCCGATCATCGTATTTACACGGTTGAGTCGGGTGTTGAGTCGGGTGTCGAGTCTCGTCGTCTCGCTAATGAACCGCGGATCTATGCGCATATCCAAATGACCCGTATATACGAACTAGTTTGTACGCGCGATAGGCGACCGGATAGCTTAACAGCGAGATGTCGGTTAGTACGTACATCGGTATAACGGATGCGGAAAAATTTCGCTGTCGGTTTTCCGAGGCGTGTACGCGGAGGTTACCGTGAGCGAATAAAGGTGCGCGTACGACGCATCTCGTTTCTCGTAACTGACAGAAAAGTCGCAGGTGCAAGTGAGTCGGATCTTGGCCGGAATAGCCGCGATTGCTGGCCGATCTCCGAACCCGGTGAGTAAGCGAGTGCCCCGAGCCACCGCGTTTCTCGAGGAGATTCTCGATCCTTCGTTCCACCTGCGCTCCAACATTCACCTGCGCGCGCGCGCGCGAGGACGCGTGCCGCGCGTTTTCTATCCGACGGACTGTACGCGTCCTGTGTCGCATTATCGCTACTCCATGAGTGACGATCGAAACTATCGGAAAGAGGAGCGGAGCTAGAGCGTGACGATGGAGGAGCCACGAGGTTTTCCTCGTATCCCGACGGAGCGAACGCGCGTCACCGACGAAACGATCGTCTCGTCCAAAGGGATCGGAGCTTTTTTTGTTCTCAATTTTTTTTCCTCTTTTCTACCACAATGTTTACACAATATTCGTAGGCTCAGCGGTCTGATAAAAATGAAAATAACGGCTCGCCCATCCGGCACCTCGGTACGATGGCGAGGCTTCGAAAGAGATCAAGTTTGGGAACACCTTGCCCGGCAGGTGCCGTCTCTCTCGATGCAGCCTGTCATCCCACCGGCAATAAAACGAAATGCAGCGTGCGTGAGCGCCCGTTGCGAGTAGGTATCTTGGTAATGTAGAAACTACAGCCATGGGAGTTTCGGTACGCTGTAGCTTACGCCGAGCGGTACGCCGAGCGGTACGCGGTACTTAAAAATATGTTAGCGGCAGGCGCATAAGCACCGTGACCTCCGAGATAGGATCTTAAGAGCTGGCCACTGCGGGAGAAACAGCCGACAACACGGCCTCACCGTCAGATGCGCTCCTTCGACTCTGCCTTCCGCTACCTCGTTGCGAGAAGGGTGAGCGTAACCGTGACTGTAACCGTCACGCCGCAACCCTCCACTCGGACATACGATTCCTTATCGGTCCGATAATCCTTCCACCGCCACGCACATAAAAACGAGCTGCCCTTCGAAATACAGGACTCGCGTACTCGAGACCTCGTCGGCTCCTGCATTGCCGAGTGCAGTGTCGCGTCGATAGGAATATTCGATGATGCGAGCGAAGAATGGTGCGCGAGACACGCGTCGCACCGTCGATAAGAGAAAACCCCGAAGACGGTAAGATAGTGAGAAAACTAAAGGGAGGTGGAGGTGGAGGTGGAGGAGGAAGAGGAGGAGGAGGAGGAGGAGGAGGAGGAGGAGGAGGTGGAGGAGGATAAGGAGGAGGAGGAGGAGAAGGTGGAGGAGAGTCAGTCGCGTCATTGCCGGCCATGGACCGTGATTGATGGCGTTGGGCGTTATCTTCTCACCCTCTTCCGTACCATCGAGCAATTCATCATCTCCGTCTGTTTTTCACTCACTTTATATGCAACATATTCCATAATTTTTATTCAGTCCGGAGAAAAAGGCCGGTTCCTATTCTATCGTCGCGACGGCGACGCCATTCTACCGACCCGGTTGCATCACCTTGTTTTTATTTCCTACATCGAATATCCGCGTAAAACGACGAACGCCCGTCGATCTTGTTACGCGATGAGACTGACAGCTCGAAGGGTCACGAAAATCCGAGGAGCCCGTCTCGTTCGTTTTAAACGGAAAGAAGTTTGTCTGAGCGAAGAGAGAAGGGAATGGAGCTGGCGCGAAAGTCCGTCGGATAGCGATTGTAATACTATTTCGGACAAAACATCAAAGTGTATGTGTGAGCGCGCGCGGGGCTTCCATAGCTCCGTCCGGCGCGGTCACTTTGATTTATCGGTGCGGAATCGTACATGGAACATTTTTGGGAAAATATGTTGAACCCTCGAAGCGCACGGACGATGGCGGAGGGGCGTCCAAATTTCCATAACACGAATTATTAGTTTTAAGCGTGTCTGTGAATTTGAGCTCGGCAACGTGTAAATTATATTTCGCCGAGCATAAAAAATCTTTGGTTCGCTCGTACCTTCGACCGCTGTGAAGACGGTAAATAGACGGAAAGTAGGAGGAAATGCAGAGTAAACGTTGAAATGTGCAATATTTAAGAAAACGATTCGAGTAGTCACCAAAGTACTTTTACAACGGGAGGGGAATACCACTTGGAAAAATCGTTTGACAAACGGATGCTGCACGTACGAATGAGTGCTCGATATACACCTATAGATGGTAGGTTAGTCCGTCTGGGTTTGCGAAGGCGTAAGACCGTGGGATGAAGCGCAAGCTGCGGAGCTAGAGAGGTAAGGCGGCTTCGGCTCGGCACACCCGAACCAAACGAACGAGAGCAAAGCAGTAGCGAGCAACGACTGTGGAACGGGGCGGGGGACCTCGAGAGTCGTCGCGCCTCGAGGAATCTGCATTTCAGCCTTCCATCCGTCCTTCCGCACTCCGTACTCCCAGCCGAGCCGAGAGCTTTCGAGCGGCTCGCAAACACTCGGAGCTCGCTCTCTCGCATCCCGCGATTCCAACCCTCACCTCTATATTCTCGCCGTCGCTTCGTACAATCTCGCACACGCTGTTATACCTATCCTATCCCGAGCCGTACGGAATACGGGGAACCAAGAGCGGTGAAGTGAAATACACAGAGAGAGAGAGAGAGAGAGAGAGAGAGAGAGAGAGAGAGAGAGAGCGCGAGAAAGGGCTTCATCGCACTTTCCTAGGCTCGACTCACGGCGTGACACTTCACCCGTTCCCCTATTCTCGCCCTTCACCCTTGTCTTTCTACATACTTTTCCTCTTCGTCTCCAGTATTTGTTCCTAGCCCGGGAAGAATGCATTTATACCTATGAGCATTTTATTTGCCAGCGGAGCATCAGCATTTTCTCGCTCGAATTCAGTCGTGTAAACAACATTCCCGTTGAATCACCAGTGGCACTGTTTCGAGACAGTCAACGATGAGATGAGAGAAACGCAAAACGTTCCGACGAAACACCGGTCGGTGATCGGTATTATTTCTGAAATGACGATACAGAAATTCAAAGACACGGTTGTTCCAGGCTTACTTAAACTTTCGACACTATTCCGCAAAGTAATAACATCTCCCTCGTAAACAGAAAAAAAAAAAAAAAAAAAATTCTTCCGCCGGAAAATGGAGCTTCCCCATAACGTTGGCAAGCCAGCGGGGAGACAGGAAGACGGGTAATTAATCCGCGGTTTTTCCTAGTCTAATTAGTTGGATTTATTCCGGTGGCGGCCTTATCCGGTGTGGCTATGGCTACCCAGCGTACCGTCGCGACCAACAATTCGTGTTCGCATAGAGCGAGCTTGCCACAGCATCGCTTGGACTGGGCTGGGCCGAGAGTATAAATATGTGTGTGTGTGTGTGTGTGTGTGTGTGTGTGTGTGTGTGTGTGTGTGTGTGTGTGTATACAGTGCACACGGAGGCACAGCCGCGTCCTCCTTGTGGTCGTCATCGTGAGTGAGCGAGCGAGAAAGCGAAATCTCCCGTCGCTTCTTCGCTCACTCGAACTCGCGGAGATGCGGCGCGGTGGTGGTGGCGGCGGTGGTAGAGCGGCGGCGGCGGCGGCGGCGGCGGCTTGATATATGGAAATGTATTCGGAGAGACGGAGCTTCGCATTTTTCCAGGCCCGGTACCTTCATTTCCACCGCACCCTGTGCCACTACGAATCTTCCCTACCTCATCTCCTCTTCGTACTCATTCTACGCCTCTGTGCAGCCTCTTGTTTCATCTGCTACGTCGTCTTCGTCCTCGTCTTCGTCTTCGTCTTCGTCCTCGTGCGGCTTGGCCCTCGATCACCCACGTTTTCTCATTAAATACTTGCTCCAGTATATCTTGGGGAGTTTACTAAAATATCGTGAAAATCTTGGATATTTCGATACGATTCTACATGGACTAGTTGGCGTTGAGGTCGAGGATTACTCGACTGAGGGGACGGTCATACAATAAGAGGTCTATACAACGAGTAATCGGAGCGGCGAGACAAACAATGTCGAACGGTAGCTCATTGGAGAGTCACACGCCACAAGAACAAGATGGCTCCGTGACACTTGAAATTCTACATTTGTCACGTATACACGAGCTTGCGGTATCGAGAGGAGTTTTACCGGTAAATCGTGATTCGTTTAATGATCCTCGAGGACAAGTTGGATGATGGCAACAATTGCATTGAGAATAAGTTTTGTTGTTTCGTCGTTGATATTGTAGTGTCGTAAGTGAGAAATAAATGACAATTGCCGTGTACGAATATATATTTTCATCGATACAGCCTTGCTCGGTAAACTAAATAGGAAATAGAAGGTTGAGAAGAGAACGAGAGGCACGTTCGTGTTCGTTGACGTTGCAACTCTGAGGTACGACGTACGTATACCGTGGCTAATATCCACCCGCCGAGGTAGTACCTACTAAGTAGTATGTACGTAATAGGTAGGAGCCGGTATAAGGTGGCAAGGCTGCGTGACGGGGCGATTGCGGAGCCGTGACTAAAATATTTAAAAATATGTATCTTTCTGGCCCGGCTGGCGTCCAGTTCCAGTTGCCTCGGCCGGTGGCCAGTGCCCGACGACGCTCGCTTCCCTGGCTCTCTCTCTCTCTCTCTCTCTCTCTCTCTCTCTCTCTCCGCCTGCCGGGACCGTTCACGTCGCTATATTTATTTCGCGTTTCCTTCCTGTCAGCTATACCCCGGAAGTGTCCTGTGTATACGAACGGGACAAATGTATATGCGTATGTTCACGCATACACACACACACACACACACATATATATATATATATAATGTCTAGATATATTTCCTGAGGAGCAGCTTCGAAGCGTTAATCGTTTGGTTCGAAAAAACGGACACTCGATGCAATGTATATTGAGAAATGACTGTAAGCCCGACAGCGACAATCGTAGACGCGATTGATGTCGGGAGTGGAGGATTGTTCGAATGCTTTTGACCTGAATTTTAACGTTTGCCGAACGTCGTGGCAACTCAGCTATTTCACATAGCTAGCCGGAACTCGTGTGAAAATGTACGAGACCCTCTATCACTGGCAACGACTGTTATACGTATAACCTACAATGCGATTGCTTGTCGGTAGCACGCATGCATGGCAGGTCACAATCTTGCATGAATATTCATGACTCTTTTGATCGACCATTACGGCCTCGAGAAGGTGGTATATCGTGCGGCTTTTACTCGCGACGGCAACCATCGAAGCATCCTCAGATTTTTACGATATTTTTGTCGAGGGTACACGGAATAAGTGCGATGAGGGGGAAAAAACTTTGACTCCGTTCGCTCATTTGGAAGATTCTGTGACTCGGGAGAAGAGTCGAATCGACGTAAAGCCACCGAAGTAAAGGTGCTCGGGGCCGTTGAGCAAGAGACGCGGCGCTCGATCGCACTCGTGAAAGCTCGCTCGTGCTCGCTAGGCACGCTAATGGGGCATTAAATAAAAATATTCATTGGCAAGGTACGAAAGTACAACGAGGTGGGAAGAGTCGTCAGGGCTCTCTTGTCCCGACTACGGGCGGTACGCTCATGGTTTTACGGTTCCCGATTGTACGAGAAACGCGACGTTAACGTTTCGCTGTTGCGTCGCATTAATTCAATTCGCGAGTTTCTCCGACCCTCAGCGAACCCTCGGCGATCGTCTCTCCCTCTCCCGCGCCGTTCACCAAAATCCCTTCGAATGGCCGGGGTCTCTCGTTTCGCGGATCGTTCACAAAAAGTGTTTATACGTATATACACATATACATTATACACACACACACACACACACACACACACACACATATATATAGATGTATATACGTCACGAAGGGTGCTTCTCAAAAGAGGATTTTTTTGTTTCTAATTAATTTTTCTCAAAAAATTGAAAGCCACGGAAGTGACTGTCAGTGACAATCGAGTCAGAGATGTGCCTCATTCTTCGATACGAAAGTCATTTCAGATTGAAATCTGTATTTCAATTGAAAGATCGGTGGAAATTCTCGACTGTCGGATCAGGAGACGACTTTAATCGGTTACTTCGTATCGACCGACAATGAGTCGTGGGCGAAAAATACGAGCTCACAAAATGAGTACGAGTAAGAGGAGCAAGTGCGGGGAGGTCTCGTAGCCGTGGCAGTTAGCGCGAAAATAAAATAAGAAAGAGAAATAAAATGAGAGGGAGGAAAAATAAGTCGACCCTTATCGCGTACCTTGTACCGTTCCTTTTGGCCCATGCATATTCAGGAGTCCATGGTTTCCTTATTCACTCCTTCGCTCCCTCTGGCTCTATACCGGCGACTCTTTACTCGTCGGCAGTTCCTTCGCGGTATCCTACGCCTCTGGTCGCGTCAGTACGGACTATGGGAGCCTCTATTTACCTGTTACCCGTTCGCCACCCGCTAATTTCTAGGCTTCCTTCTTTAATTGCACCGGACCCGATAATAAGAACGTAGATATACACGCGCGCACCTACGTTCACAACCGTCGCCATTCTCTTTCTTCCAAAAACGTTCGTCACTTCTCTATCTATCCTGGATTTTCAGCATTTCACTTTGTTCAACCTTATTTCTTTATTCATATATATTTTTGACGACGGAAAATAGACAAAATAATGGCGCGAACGATTCGCCTGGAAGAGCGTAAAGACAGGAATTTATGTGTGTGTGTTTTTTTTGTTACTTCGGTGGGCGCAATGGGCAAATTGGAAAGATGGGTGCGGCATGTGACATTCCTGTTCGAAGAGGCCCGATGGCATTGTTCCATCGTATCGCGCCACGCTCACGCCTCCGTCACGTGGCCCACTATTCATCGGACGTGACTGCTCGTGATGCTGGCGAGACGCGAGGTGTTGTTCACCTGGCCTCGAACGCTTCGACGTTATCGAGTAATCTCTCGTTGCGGTCAATTTTTTTCTTTTTCGTTTTTATCGTTTTGAAAATTGTGCAAAAATTGCTCGTGTCACGATCCAATATAGAATTTAGAAAATATAAATGAGATCGCGGCACGAATGTTAACGGGTACATCGTTGAGGTACGAGTGAACGTTTGCGTGCGATCCGCGCTGACCGTTCGATCCCTCCGTAGTCGCTCGAGCTCCTCACCGGGCGACTCTCACCTGCCGCTCGTTAGAAGCCTTATCGCTAATTAATCCGTACGACCGCGACGTACGGTCACGGCTCTCGTGTCGTTCCCCTCTCTTTTTACGTTTGCTCGCGAGCGTTCTCTCGAATCGCTACCCTAACACCGTGGGTCTCCAATATTCCCATATTACAGACTCCGAATATTCACGAATAGGAGTATTCGTTATCGCGATACAAGAATACGCATACAGGAATAAAATGTTGTTGATCATCGACGAAAGATACATAATGGAGAATGTATGTTCGGCTCGGTGATACGAAAAAATGATGACGTTTCGTTAGGATCGGTGCGGATACAGCGCATGCTTGACTCGCACATAATCCATGTTAAATGTTAGGTAACGAGTGTATGCAGATGGGATGGGGAGCGATTAGCGGGTGGCGATGGGCAATCCGAACGTGCACCAAGCGAGCTCGGCTAACTGTATCGTCATTCGTAATTCACGGCTCGTCTCGGCTAGAGTGTTATACGCTATACGCGGAGGTAAAGATAGTAGGGCGCCGCCGCGTGCGAGCTGTTACCGAAGTGAGACTGCGAGAGAAGAGGTGGTGGCGGAGGATGAGGAGGAGAAGGATGAGAATGAGGATGAGGAGGAGAAGGAGGAGGAGGAGGAGGAGGAGGAGGAGGAGGAGGAGGAGGAGGAGGAGGAGGAGAAGGAAGGAGCTTCTCGCACACTCACTGCAGCCCGATGGTATATACGGTTAAGTACCATGCTATGCCTGGCTTCTACCGTCGTGCCTCCCGCCGATGGGAACTTGTTAATTATTAAACAGCATAGCTATGTTTAATTCATCGTGTGCGCGCTCCGGGTGTTTGTTTCGTTGATGCGCCATCGGTATAGCTCGTATCGAAACCTCGAAGGTCCAGCGACACGATACGTCACCAGCGAGTTTCTCGAATACAGATCGACGTAGCCATTGGTTCTCTCTCCTCTACGCGTATCTCAATTGAAAAGTGGCGAGCGTTGCACCGTTATACCTTATTCGGTGATGCTTCCCGAGAGGGCAAGGTCGTCCAAGGCTTCGTACTCACTTCGGCACTCTTGGGAATCGCACGAGCGCACGAGCTCGACTCTTCTCGATCGTTCCCTTATTTTTTATCATCCCTCCGTTGTAATCGCTCGAACGCGTCTGTTCGCGATCGATCGATCGCTTCGCGTATCTTCGAGATAAATTCGATGCGCAAACGCTACAGGTACGGCGCTCTCGAGAGCAGTACAGCGCCGCTAGGAAATCCGGAGAGCTCCCGCCTCCGTGAATAATTGAATATGCTGATTCATTCCGATTAGTCTCAGATTATTCGAGTCGTTATTAGCGTTAAAGTGGCGCGTATCTGACAGAGAGATCGGCAACGAACCCGTGGCGACGACGACTCGTGTGAGCATTCGTGCGCCGCTTTTACTCGAATCCTCCGTCTCCCCATCCGTTCCACAGCTGATAGAGAAATAAACCGTATCGGCTTCGATCTTTCGACGTTGATCGAGACGGGAGATAAGGTTGCGCGCTTACTTCGAATACCTGGCCCGATGGTAACGCTTTTACCACCCACGCCATCGGTGTGGATATAATTTCATCGCTCGCACTGTACCGCGTTATACGACATCGACTCGACATCGACGTCAATTTAGAGATACATCGGTGAAAGAAAAAACGATTGAAATAGTAAAAATATTTTCGTCTCGAGATACGCGTATGCTCGGTTGTATCGATGCTGCCTGACGTACATTCGGAAACTCGTACGGAGACCGTGGCGAGACAGCACTTTACTCGTATTATAGGTACGGTATGTATTCCGCGCGCGGGACTGCTGCGGGAACTCGGAGCCACGCGGTTGCCGGACGGAGGGTGTTTATGGGTTTATTATACGGCGAGGAGTTTCGGACCGTTCGCTCGTACGCGACAGTCCACCCACACGACTACCGCACCGACGGTACCATAGCTACGCCATACTCTGTTACACTGCGGTATACGAATGTTGCCGCCGGTAGCTCGTACATACGCGGAGAGCCGCGAATCCATGGAGCTATGGGCTATACGCGTGCACCACGCCTTCTCGTCCAGCGCGCGTCCTCTACTCGTAACGTAACTCGTCGACGATTACACGCACATAGCCGACGAGACTCCCTCCAAACTCTTTGCCATTGCTCCGTTCTCCTTCGTGCGCGACGAGTTCCGTAACACACCCGGGATAATAAAAAATAAAGAAAAAAACAACAACAAAAACGCCCCTAGACCACAGAGTGAAAATAAATCCAACTGCGGGAACGGACCGAGCCAAACGCCCCATGCCTCCTCCATAATAGAAACGAATGACCGTCCCGTCGGGATCGTAACCCCAAAACTTTCAAAGTAAGAATACGGATAAAAACACACACACACAAATTATTTTCCCCAATATATTTTACTGACTTATCGTCGATGACGTCTCATCGTTAAGATTGCTTTATCATCGATGAAGATGGTGTAACGAACGTTAGCTCTTCCATTTACCGTAGACACATTCGCACGGGTTCTCGGAAAAAGTAAATGTCATGGAAGCCTGCGAAGTGAAGAAAGTGGGAGGAATCCCGCGCTGTTGTCGAAGGGAAACGGAGGGAAGCAAAGTGCCGCTACGTAGATGACGACAGGTTAAAGGAGAAAAAGAAAGATGGAGTGTGCCGGAGTCGAGGTAAAAGTAGCGAAGAGAGGGCGAATTCTCGTCTCTCTCCGGGAGTGTACGTTCCAGGGGCTTCCGTGGCTGCCGCTGGTGCTACCCCCTCGTGAGTTCATTGCGCGAGTCATCAGTATCCATAAGTGATGAGTTACCCCTCGTGCACTCACCGACGTTCGAACGAAGGCGGTCTTGCCTCTTCGCGTAGGACGAAGGAGAGTTTCCAGCTGAGGGGGAGGAGGAGGAGGAGGAGGAGGAGGAGGAGGAGGAGGAGGTTCGAGTAGAGCCACCTGCTTCGGTAGTTGAGCGCACTCCTTCGCGAGCGAGGGTCTTCGTTCTTCGTTCACGATGGCAATGTCGTATACTCGTTCCCTTTCTCGCCCGTTTCACTCGTTTCTGTGTGGTTAGTAGCGGAGAGCGGAGGCGGTAGCGGTCGTGGCTCAAGGATGAACGTTCGGGCCCTCTCACTGCTTCTGCAAGTAGCAGCAGCAGCAGCAGCAGCAGCAGCGCCAGCTACGCCAGCCGACGTTGCCTGATTTTCTTAGGTCATCGTATAATGAAGCTTCGGGAGAGGGTGGTGGACGGAAGGGTGAACGGCGACTCGGCCACGAGCTTCGACCAATCCCAAGCGAGCTTCGCGCCGAAAGCTCTCCGTACGATAGCGTCAACCAACCGGCGACTCGACACCGCGCTCCGATCGACCACTATTTCTCCGCAAATAACCTTGCTTCGGACTCTGTCAACGTGTATCCACTCATCCTATATTACGATTTACTCTCGACCAGAGATAATATTAATGCAGCTTCCGGATGTCCATTTATATTACCGAATCAACGGAGCCTGGCTTGAGCTCCTTTTTTTTCTTCTTTTTTTCTTTTTTTTTTTTTTTTTTTTTTTTTTTCATCGTCGTTGAGTCGACATATGTACCGAGCGAGAAAAGACACTCGTGATACCGAGATAGGTGACTGGCGAGGCAGGAAGATACGACCTGCACAGAGCCACGTAAGAACGAACACGAAGTTTGGAGAAAGAGGCTCGGCGGGGCGGGGGGAAGTAACGTTCCATCGGTGAAACCAACGGGGCGAGATAGAAAAATTGCCTCGATGTAAAAACATGAGGATCGTTTCTCTACCGTCCACACTCGATAAAAGGAGTTCGAACGAAGAATATACGGGCTGTATCGTTTCTGCAGAGCCGTGCTCGCTTACACGCGCAAACCCCTCAAAATAAACAGGCTGCAACCCTCGCCTCAGCTTTTCTCAGCTTCAAAGGGAGGGCAGCGAGCGAGCGAGCGAGCGAGCGGGATCCCGCTGAGAGAAAAAGATGCGAGGATTCGAGTCGAGTGGTCAGCGCGATCGTGTGAGCAGCGGAGTCGAGCATAGAAAAGACCTTCGACTCCGAGGTTCTCGCTCACTCGCCAGTACCGTCGTCCCAGCCAACCCCTCGCCGAGGCTCGAGCGGTCGACCAATAATAAAAAAATATACGATCGCTCCAGCTTTCACAGACAGCATACCAGCGTATGGAATGGACGCGAGAGCAGAATTATACTCCGAGGATGCTCTTAAGTGATCGCATTTCCACATAGACGAGCTGCCCCCCGTGTACGATATGAAAGACTGGCTCTTCGAAAGCTTCGCCGGTTGCTCCCCCGACCCTTTCCTTTTACCGCTTTGCCTCTCTTCGGCTACCGTCGACATCGCAGCCTCCGCGAGCCGGAAGAATATTATCGGCCCGCCGATACGTTATTCGCTATTTTTCGGAATTGGCCGTTCTTCGCAGACGTTTACCAACGTTCGACGAAAAAACAAATTCAAATAAGTGGTCGACTATCGTCGGAACGTGCGAATCGCTCGATATCACCGATTCTCCATTCACGGTACGCGTAGATGCAACGTTGCAAACAAAATTCAATGAACACGATGTATTCGTCACGATATAACAAAAACAATGACCGTGACAGCGTTATCTCCGGCGATTTCGCTGCCAGCGAAAGCTCACTCGTCACTATACGTATTATATACCGGAGGTAATGATCGTTACGTTTGCGCGAGTGTGTGTGCGCGCGCGTCCATCTATATACACACACACACACACACATATATATATATGTATATTTAATACTACCGACACGACGCCCGCTACCAAAGCTCACTCGACCGGAGGGGCGAAGAAGAAAAATGACGAGAGCAAGAAAGAAATCACAGGAGGAAAAAAATACGCGCGCGGCAAGGCGTTCCATAACCGTGCGATAGTGAATGCGATGGAGTCGTGGCCGAGGGGAAGCTAACGATTATACTACTGTAGTGTATTTCATAGTATGCCTTTCGGAAGATTCTACATTACGGTGGTCGATGGTATTGGATCGTTCGTGACTCGTATATACGTGCTGAGGGACAAGATGGCCGCTGGTAGGACTCGCTGGTCTCCTCGGCTTTACGTGTCGTAATAAATGGTAATTTAAAACAGCGAGAACTAACAATTTCTTTCTTTATTTCTTCCCTCGACTCCGTTTCCACTTCTCGATGGCGTTTCGCGTCCTCGGGAGCAAGAGCGCGCCGCCGTTTCCAACTCTTTGCACAAATAAACATATATATATATATATATATATATATATATATATATATATATGTGTTTATATATATATACATATATATATACATACACACATATATATATATGTGTGTTTGTGTGTGGATGTATAGGATGAGAGAAAGTACGCGATACGGGGTGGATTTTTGCTCGCGGGGAATATAACTAGGGGAAGCGGACGAAAACAGTGCGGAAGGAGGATGGAGAGAGGCGGTTTGCCAACATCGTCGCGGATACCTCGCCGCACACTCTTCCACGTGGAGACGCTGAGCCATGAAGCAGCCAGGCCACGTAATATAAAGAGATATGTGCCTCGGAATAGCATTACCATTAGGAGATATAGTTTAGCACACTGCGGAACCAGATGAAATGAGATACTGCGGCTGAATCATGCATGAGCGAAGGTGCGATTCGCCGCTGCCACCATCATCACCTCTTCTTTCTCCCATCCCTCCGCCACTTCCCCTTCTTCACTTCCACCGTTACACGCTACCTGCCTGAAACTGGCGAGTCTCGAGCCATCCGAAACCATCTCCTTCTTATCTATCTCTCGTTTCCTTTTTCCGAAGCTTTTCTTACTTTCCTCGCGCGCCACGAATCTTTTATCCTCCGCGACGTCGTCAAACTCGAATGACAAAAGTGAATATGCCACAATATTCAAATAACCCAGAGTGCTAAATTTATTTGAAGCGTTGTCCGTCACGATCTTCCGTGGTCGCGGGCAAGCGGCGGGAGGAACGCGAGTTACAATAATCACACGAAAATGATGGTTAACGAAGAATAAAAGTTAGCTCGGCCGTTTTTGAGCCGAATTCGGGTGACTTTTGGCGTGGGTGTTTGACTGTGAGCGGGAACGGTGATTCGAACGGGCCTGGCGAAGAAATTCGGAATCAGGACAGGACGAGAGTGGTCGAGGGTGAGGGGGGCTTTGGCGAAAGCGCAGCCAGTAGCGAGCGCGTATTCCGCGCTTTCCGTCGCAGTGGAAGGAGCACTTATGCATTTATGCATTCATATTTCCGTGGGCTCTACTCTCAAGACCGTGAGCATAGCGAGTCGCTGCCACCAAGGTCTTCGCGGTCGGAAAACGAAAGAGAGCGGGCGACGCTCAAACCCCTCACCGAATGCGGCCCAAGGAGGAATAATAATACACGAGACGCTGCGCGACGGGGGGTATAAAAAGAATCTGAATACATGAAACGTAATGCGCGCGGCTCTGCGAATAAGCTTTCCCGCGCTTCTCCAGCGTTTTCTTAGCCCCTCTCTTCCCCTCTCTTTTCCCAGATGCGATAAAAGCAGAGTCAATCTTTGCACCGTCTCCCTGCTTCCCTCGACGTATATCCACGCTAAATGCTCCAATAAACCAACAACACATTGATTATTCGAGGAATAATGAGTGTATCGTTGGTGCGAGAGCTCTTTCAATAAGAGAGCGATGATGACGGAATTACCGGAAGGATGAAGAAAGACGAGGAACGAAGGAAGGAAGCAAGTAAGGAAGGAAGGAAGGAAGGAAGGAAGGAAGGAAGGAAGGAAGGAAGGAAGGAAGGAAGGTCGGGCGCGTCGCTCCGTGGGCCAGCGGACCCGTTGCTCCGCCTATCGGTGCGCCGCCTCGCGGCTGTGAATACATTTAGCCAGGTTAGTTTACAAATGAATACAGCGATTGAAGCAACTTATAATATCAATGTACTCGGATGGTCTCGCTCGCTCGTGAAAGGCAGACGCTACCCCTACCGCGCCTCGCCGCCGAGCTTCCATCTTACCTCCATCCCTTTCTCTCTCCATCTCGGCGAGACCGTGCCCCGGCAGTTCGTCCGTTCGGTTGTTCGCCCACTTCCGCGAGACCCTCCGCGTACAGAATGGCCATATTAACTTGATAATTAGCTCCGTTATACGACTTGCAGATGAGGAAAGACTCCGGGACGGACGTCGGCTACCCCTACCCAGGGTGGCAGTGGCAGAGACGGTGCGGCGGGTACGACGACGACGACGACCAACGCGGCGGCAGTGTTCCTTTCTCTGCTCTCTGCTATGCTATGCCTCGGCACGGGCCGCTCTGCTCGGCTCCGTTCCTTCGGATGGCTATAGAACCCTTAGTTCGTATTCCTCGCCCTGTCTGCCGGGAACCCCCCTCGGTTCCGTACGTGTCCATCGCGCAATGTCGCGATCGCACTCTTCGGGCCCGCGGTGTAACTTCATACTCCCGTCGACCGTCCGTCCGTCCGTCCGTCCGTCCGTACGTTCGTCTCTCCGATCATCGCGCACTCTTCGCGTTTCAATTTCGACACTCGTTCGTCGTTCTCCCAGTGATTTACCACAGAGAGAGAAAGGGACAAAGAGGCCGAGACTGTGTTAACCGGTGTCGCAATATTTGTCAAGCTCTCGTAGAAGCTGCATCGACGAAGCACAGGTGGCGCGATACTTTCGATCCCCTCCATGTGCTCGGAAGCCACGTGGTATCGCGTGGATCACAGACTCGAGGCATTCGAACGCCACGAGCCATCCGTTGCTCTTGCCTATCTCTTGGAATATCGGTGATTCGAAAGAACAAGTGATTCGTGATGGTTGGAGAGTGATGATTCGTCCCAAATTACAGTGTACCTCGAATGACTTTTCAACGATATCGACGACCAAAATGATATGTATATATGCATATATATATTTGTATGATAACGTTGCGAAACGATCGGACGCACTGGATAAATATACGAGAATAAGTTGAGGATAATGGGTACGAGGTTGGAGGATCGGTGCGCGTTTAGTCCGGCGTGTAACGTATCCTCAAAGAGATCGAACGATCGTACGAGAATACAAAGTACGGTTCACAGGGACATTCCGGGAGATGACTGGCATTGAGAAGCGACGCTCAGCCGCTCCCGCCCGCGTCTCTCTCTCTCTCTCTCGCAACGTCAACGCTCGGAATACGGAAGATGGCGGCCATATTATATGGGACCCCTTTCCCGCTTACCTCTCTCGTCTTGGATCCGTTCCACCGTCGTCTTCTCTCTTTTGCTCCACTCGCGACTCGATCTTCGCTGATCCCCCGAATACTCCCGCCGAGGCTTATTCTCGTACGTGTGTGGACGCCGCGCCTACCGCGGCTCATCCACGGACAGGCTCGGCCATTCGCATTCCCACGGATGCGTCTGTGGGATCGACATTTTTTCTTTGAATAAACAACAACGACAAAAATCTCTCTGCAAGCTTCGTCGCATCTCGCCAACATCGAGCCAACGTGTCATGTACGAATAAGAATATCTTTGACCTTTCACGGATTCTTCTTCGACGAGAACTTGGAATTTTCTTGAAACTTTTTTTGTTTTTTTTTTGTTTTTTTTCCTTTCAACGTTTCCGGATAAATTCCTAAAGTTACGTTCGTTGTGTTGTCATACGGAACATTAATAATAATGGGAAAAATTCAGTCCGCGGTCCGAGTAGGAAATTTAGTGTGCATAATGAAAATTTAGTCGTAAGATCGTAGGCCTGATCGTAGGAGGAGGGAGGACCGGGTTCTTTCGAACACCGGCACCTGTACCCTCAATGCTGTGGGAGCTTAGTTTTGGCGGGGATCGGGAGCGACGAAAATAATGTATGCACCCCTGCTGTATATAGACACGAGAGGCGAGGACTCTTGTGGATATAGAGAAAGCGATGGAGAGAGAGAGAGAGAGAGAGAGAGAGAGAGAGAGAGAGAAGCGAGAAAAGCCGGATCGCGATGCGAGCCACCTGAAGCGGTTGTATATAGACAACGCGGTATTACAGTGCGTCCAACTTCTGCCGGCTGCTCTCTGCGCGCCTTTCCCCTACAACCGTATAATAGCCGCTCAATGGCTAATTCATTTGATTCAACGGTGTGCCGCTCCCGCTACTACCGCTTGCGCGCAGTTCCTATCCTCTGCGTTAATACGAAGAAACGAAGACGTCGCTTCTTCCGGAAAGTTTCGTTCGAATGTTTTACATGGAGCCGACAAAATTTCGTATTTCGCAGAGTTTTTCTGTTTTTCTCGATTTTTTTTTCTCGCTGATTCGTTGCTATTATTATTTTTATTATTATCATCACCATAATAATAATAATAATAATAATAACAATAATAACAACAACAATAATAATAATAATAATAATAATAATGAACAACGTAACCATCATCATATTGTGCTCGCGGTGCCGTGATTATTTTAATTACGAGGGACGAGCGATCGCTATCGGTATCTCGAACTTCCCATAATACAACCGAGCGTAGAACAACGCGAACGCTTACTGCACCCACGGAAACGTGCACACGTTGCCGTTGATACTGAGGTTGCTCTTAGATTCCGTGTTTTTTTTTTTTTTTTTTTTTTTTTTTTTTTCCATAATTATTTGAGCAATTAGCTACGCTGAATGCCCTGCCGACTCGTCAGTCCAACTGCTCCAGGCTAAAGTTTTCTCGCGGCTCTCATCCATCCTTATCTCCGTTCGCCGCTTCAACATTGCGTTCACTCGAGCTCGATGACATCCGCGTACGGATTTTCACGTGTTTTCTTATTTTTCTAGCAGCCTTTGCCGAGGAGTTTAAAGACCTCGCTATCGTGCCCGGAGTAACAATCGGAGCGGGGACGATAGCGGGTTTCGCACGACTATCGCGCGGATTTCGGTATGTCGGCGCCTCACTGGCCAGACGTAGTGTCACGCGTATACGTGCCGTTCCACAATTTTCCGGGTTGCCATACGAGGGATAACGTTTCGTTACGTAAATTTGGGAAAGGATAATATTTCGAAGGAAGAAAAATACACGGGACATTAGAGGTAACGCGCGACTACCGGTTGACGCGCGACAATAAAATAAGGAACATTCAGCGGATTTGACGATGTCGGTAGGGTTTTATCTACGTAGTACCGGTATTATGTGCAGTATACGGAGTAGGGAAAGAGGCGGGTAGAAGCAGTTCGCAACGAACGGCGGTGACAAGCGGAGAGGGTCGAGCAATCCCCGTGGGTTGAGAGCCGGGGGTTGCGAAGCAAGCTGGCGGCTCGCTCGCTCGCTCGCTCGCTCGCTCGGCCCACGAATGCCTGGTGAATATGCAAATGTAATTGATATTACTTTTTAAATATTCCCCACTCTCTCGTTAGTCGGTCTCCCTCGCTCGGCCACGGTTCTTCGATCCGACGGCGAGGAGGACCCGTCTGGCTATATAAGCTACGGCCAGCTAGATAGCCGGCTACCCACCGAGCGGCAAAACCGTCACCGTATCGAGGGTGCGCCTTCTTTATACACTCTCGCACCAAGTGGCTTTTACCCCAAGGGCGTTTCGTGTGTGCCGCCGTCGCTGCCGTCGCTGCTACTTACATCGGAATCGTAGGGACAAAGTCTCGCCGAGCAAAGGCGATTAATAGACTCGCCAAGGTGGTGTCGAGAACTCGCGGCACAGCTGCGACCGAACTTGTGCCGAATGTACATTCGTTGGCCAAATTATTTAGTGTATGTAATAGAAATAAGTAGGAGGATAGAGAGAGTACGTACGCGTATAGAGCGGATGATATATGAAATTCAGATACAGATATAGAGCGAGTACCGGGGAGTAGTTGCGTGCGGAAGGTAATTACCGGGTTGTTCGCCGTGGTAACGCACAGTGCGCGATGGCGGACGGCCGGTATACAGTCTGCTACACGTTGCTACGTTGCTGCCGGGATTCGAGCATTCAGGCATTCGGGCGACGCCACGCTATGCTGTTCCCGTCACACCGTTGATTTCAACGCCAATTAAACAGCCGCTTGTCAAGGAGACGGCCCACGATTCACCGCGATTCGCTGTCGCACGCGATGCGTTAAGCCACAACCCGCAACCCCTTATTATTATTACTTATTATTACGTGTCATTGCCATTTGCCACCGACGCCCGGACACACCGGTAGATAACGCTTTTATCCTTCCATTTTCGTTATCTCGTTCCTCCGAATCATAAATTCCGTAGACGCAACCCGAGCTTTTTTCTTTTCTTTTTTTTTTTTAAGATTACTCGTTCTTGGCCACACGAGCGCGCGTATTCGCGAAGGTGTTGGATAGATAACGATAGAAAATATGTCGCGATAGTACAAAGAAGGTAGTTGAAAATTGTTAACGCTTTTGCTCGAGACCTCTTTGCGACTATCGTCGAGCTTATGCGGATTTTTCGCAGATTACGGGTCACGAGTTTCGTGTTAAAAGTTGCATCGACTATCGGAAAAGTCGTCAACCGTGAAACGTCCGAGCGTTCGAGCGGCATTGTCACTGCGCGTGTACGGGTTTGAATAAATAACATAAATCATTGGTTGATCAAGACGCCGAGGTATCGACGAATAACGATGCTACTCGTCTCGCGTAATATATAGTTTTCCGAGAATCGTGCACTTTGCAGTGACTCGAACGAATAACGGTCGCTTTTCCGTACACCTCCGAGTACGAAATGTCAAAAGAAAATAAAGAATCCCGTGTGGAACGGGATTATTGTGTACCTGTGTCTCGACGTAACGCGTTGATGCAAGATTCCGAGGGTTGTCCCGAGTACGGAGGGATTACGCGTTTTACGAGCGACGAAATTCGTCAATGAGAATATCTCGATAAATTAGCTCCGATGTGTTTCGCCACGTCCGACGCTCGAACCCCCCGACGACAATCAGCCCCCCGCGGCGTACCCTCGTCGAATAGCGACGGGCGGCTGCTAGTTTTAATCATGCACCGGCTCCAACAACGTGGTCTCGTTGATGGGGTGAAACCGGCGCCCATGGGACTCTTTCATTGAAATATCCCCTTTTAGCTGCCCGATTGCTTTATTACCTCGATTTCGCATCTCGCCCGATACTCCTGTATCCTCCAGAGGCACCGAATCAACCAAAATTTAATCGTTCTACGCGAGCTTTCTTCATCGGGAACCCGATGACATTCGATTCTCCCGTTTTACCGATCGAGCCAAGTTGGAGATCGCGTCTCGATCGACGGGCGCCCCGAGACTCGCGGAAGCTATTTCCCGGCTGTAATGGGATAATTAACGCGCGCGAGAACCACCGATCCAGTGGATAACCACGGCTACGTACTCTCCATCGCCTGCCGGCTTCGCGTCTTCCTGTCTTCCTGCCTTGCCTGCGAGACTCTCCGTTTTTCTTCTTCTCTGTGTGCGTGCGTGCGTGCGTGCGTGCGCGCGTGTGTGTGTATGTGTTTTTTTCTTCCGTTTCTTTTCTCCGATGAAAAAGTCAGTGTAACCGCGGAATATGAGTGAAAAAGCATGTGTTCTTCAAAGGGGAGAATTCGGCAGCACAAAAATATTAGTTTGTCGGGAGAGCCTTTGTCGAGTCTTTTCGTCGAGAGACGTTCATTAACGCACTCGTGTTATCACGTTGGAATTCCAAGAGTAATGGGCATTTGAGAGAAGGACAAACGGTTTGGTGTCGAAAGTTGTCGCTCGAGTGGGTGAAAATGCTCGGAAAAGTCAAGCGTGTCGTGGCATTTTTACTGTAAGAGAATCCGAACGTGGACATTGTCGCGGTGAACCACAAAAACAACGACAACGTATAATGATTGGCGTTAACGTTCGAATAACCGGACAACCGTACAGACGAAGTCAGGTTCGGATGATCGACCTTTTCCACCCTATTGAAAAATGCTTAACGTTGTTGTGCGTTATTGTTAATCCGAGCTCGGCTGCTGCGTGTATCATTGAAAAAATGTGATATCGATACAATGCCAAGAATAGACGGCGCGTATAGTTAGGCGAAACGATGGTTTATGCAGCTGCGTATAGTATAATACTGTTGTACGACTCATTCCGCAATGCGGGTCTGCCAGTCGATGATCCCACCGTTATCCACTTATTTCTATACTCGGAACCTGGACAACTCGAATAATGTTTTTTCTTCTTTTCGTTAAACTTTGAGATATGGTTGCGATCCGAGTACGTTTTTTCGGTCGAAACGCAAGTTTCGACAGTGCGGATAGAACCGAAGCAGCGGTCGCATGGCGACCAGTCGTTCGATTCCAGTCGAAACTCGACGAAAGAAATCGTTTCCCACGGCAATGCGCTCCCCGAAGCTTGTGCTGTGGGGCATTGAGCTCGTGTCACGAATACCACGAGGATATACCGAGGAAATTTACAACGATTCCTTCACTACCGGACAAGCTACACGTTACTCTAGAACCGGCTGTGGGCCAAAGTTTCGCTTCGATTGGCGTCGAGGGCCTAGCCTAGCTACGATAAAACCCGCAATCAACCGGTAATAATCCCTAATCACGGAAGATATTGCGCATTTGATGGGAATCACTGGTATTCGCCAGCCGCGAGAAGATCCCCGTGCCTCTCGGTCACGTTACTGCTACAGAGTTGTTACTGGTCGAGGACATGCGATGGGAATTTGGACTATTCGCCTCGCGTCGTACCACACACACGTCCGTCCTCGAATTTGACTGTCCCGAAGAATGTCTCGCGGATGACAAAAACAAATGAGGTTCCCTCGCGAACGCGCAAAATTAATGAAAGGAAAAACGACGAATATTTAGAAAACCGGTCGAGTCGTGTGTCGGACGACGACGTATATCGTTTCGAATCGCCGTCATTCGTCATTCGGAACTCCCTCGAATCGCATACCTCTGATAAAAAATTAAATAAAGTATTATTAGATAGACCGTGTGGCGAAGAGGGGAAGGTATAGGTGGAGAATGTTAACTTTTTTGAGGGTCCGTCCGGTTGACAGGGCATATGCCGGTGAGTCCGTCACGCGGGGAAAACATCCCCAATCGGAGATGATACCATTGATCATCCAGGTGATTCCATAGATGGTTCCTTGGCTGCTCGAAGGAGTGAGCGATGCGTGCCAAACTCGCGGCGTGCTTTGCTTTCGAACGAAGACCCGGCCGGTTATAATATCTATATTGTTCACCGACGCGACCCGTTCGAACAACGAACTTGACTTTCCCAAAGATCCCGATTGATAATTGCCGTTTGAACAACAAAAAAATAAATAAATAGAGTGACGATAACGGGGACGGCGTTCGATCGTCGTCGAAATATCGAAAGCTCCGAGCTCCGCCGAGATCCGCCGAGCTCCGCCGAGATGGTGGCGCGATCGTGCCTCGATCGTCCCGCGATCGTCCCGCGATCGTCCCGCGATCGTGACGAGTGTAAGAGCCGAGCGAAACCCGGCGGTCGCGACGAATGGGAGAAAAAACGCGGTCGACGACGGGCTCCCGGGAGTTGTCGGAGACGCGGTGGGCCACCGGCAGTTCGAACCATGTCAGCGGTTTAATCAATGCATTTAGAAGAATTCCTGTCTGCCCAAAATAAAAGACCCAACGACCGATCGCCAGCAAAAAAACTTGAAACTCTCGCGGTACCCGATACGTTCGCGAGGGAACGGCGGTCCACGCGCGCCCTTCATTATCAGAATATAAATCGACAAAGACAATATTTTTCTCGCCCGTAGCATGGCTATGGGGTGGTACCGAGCTCAGACGAGTCTTCTTTTCGTACGTGTTTTTCGTGTAACTGCAACTTTACCCGAATAATTGCCAGATAATTGTCAAAGATTGTTATTGTTCGTTCATTTTTTGACGACCGATCGACGACGTGTCCGGCTTAATTAACACGGTACGCGTGCACCGTGAGCAGTCGTCAGTCGTATCGCATTGAGAGTCCGGTGTACGCTGCCGCCGCCGCCCGTGTGCTTCCTGCTCTCGGATGCTTCGGCTCTATCTCGGTGGACATCTTCCAGCGTCGAGCCGGCGGGTAGACCATGCCGCTGCAACCTCCGCGAATAAATCTCGGAACTCTTAACGGACGCGCTCGCTATCTCTTCGACTTGTTACGCACGCGATTCACAGTTTCCTCCCGGGGGAACCGAACGGGGCAACGAGATCCGAATCGCGACGACCCACGTCCGAATGTCCGACGCGATTAAAATTAAATTAAACGAAATGGGATACGCAACAAAGTTGGAAAAACGTTTCGACGCGTCTCGATTCGTCGAGTACGGTGTGAAAAAGGCAACTCGGAGAACTTTGAAAAATCCAACGAACACATGGACTCGAAACCGGAGGTCGCGAACTCGTCACCGGGGTGCGAAGAAAACTTTGAAAAGTCGAGGCTCGAATGAACCTGGAATTGCCGGATAATCCGAGATGATCGTCTAATAGCTTTAGGAAGGAATCAACTGGGGTGGCTGCTTAATATTAGCATAAGCCTCGCTTCGTCGACTAACGAGCGGAAGAGACGAGACCCCAAAAGTGCTACTATGAATCAGCCAAAAAATAAAGAACGAAAAAATAAAATAAAATACACACACACACACACACACACATTGTCGCTCAGCGCACAAGGTGTTTCGGCTTCTACTTCGGTTCTTTGACTTTTCCTTCTTTCTTGTTTTTCTCTCCTCGAGTATTCGTCTCTTTGAGCGGGAAAAATCCGGGAAAAATGCTCGTCGATTTGCGCATCAACGGGCAACGTTTGTCTCGACGGTTTGGAAAAATCTTTCGATCTGGCTCTCGGACGAGAAATTCGTCGTTTACGTCTGCGAGATACTCGCTCGTGTAGAGCAGACGGGGGGGGGGGAATGGAATAGTAACGATAGCGTAGGTGGATGACGCGCCCATACAGCTATTGTCCGATGGAAGAGCAGATCGCTCCGAATACATTAAACATGACGCGACTTCTGATGACTGGATGATTTTGTTCACCGAGTCTCGCGGAACGGTTACCCACATATAGAACACTCGCCGACGATTCTCGAGAGGAAACGCGGCATATGTAATTATGCCGGCGATCCCAAAGTATTCGTGGACGTTGAAGCGATTCTCGAGTGAGTTTCGCGCACGCGGTAGGCATACGTCGCGTATGATCTTACCTACCTCTGGCCACGGAACATACCACGTGCCGCTAATTCTCGTGAGGCTAAACTACCGCGCCACTTGCGCCGCTACTTATACTTGCAAAGTTTCTGCCTCCTTAAATTTATGCGCTATCGCGTGGATAAAGAGGTGCGATATCCGTGATTTTTCGATACGCTCCGTACGACTCTCTTTCCTCGACGTGTAAGCTCGACGCTTCGGCGCGATTTTCTTATTTTTCTCCGTTTTTTTTTTCTTCATTTTTTTTTCTTCCGGTTTCTTCTTTCATATTCGTGTAATCGCACGACTCCAATGAAAACACGTTAATCGTGGGAGTTTACGATTCCGAATGGTGTCCGGGTCGACGGACAATCGGAAAGAAAGAGGGACTCGCGCGAGACGACGACGGTAACAACGGGCGACTCTCGGCCGACGCTCGAGGGCTCAACGTTTTTTCGGTTACTTGGCGCATCGTGGGAATCGGTGACGTGACAATCCTGTCCCGTCTTTTCGTTCGTTCGTCGCGAGTACTCGTCGACTCGGACGGCTTGTGTTCGATAGTCCGATTCACCGATGAATACGTTACTTCACCGCGGATAATCGCATATCGTATCCGATGCCTATCGTCTTAGCGTTACGATCGCCATTCCATTGGTTCGAAATAGTTTTGTGAAAAATAAAGGTGACATCGGGCGACCTCGCGCGACAGTGTCGGTACAGCGGGGTACAACGGGTCGCGATGGAACGAATATTCGTAAAAGTATCGTGAATTTGGAGTTTGTAATTCAACCGAAAGAACCAACGTCGTAAATGTCCGGCACCCATGGACGAAGAGAACGTGGATCACGTAGTCGTTTGGTGGGGCACGTACCAGTGACGGGCCCCGTTGGTCACTGCTACACGTACGCATACGATATACGAAAGGTTAAAGTAACGAAGCGAGAGGGAAGAAGTTACAAAGTCGTTGCGACGACCGCGTCGCGTCGGCAAAGAACGAGTCGGAGAAAAGCCTTGAAAGCCCCGGGTTCACTCGCTCGGTGCGTTCTTTCCCGACATAGCTCGTAGCGACTCTTCGTTCTCGGTTACTCGGCTACCTCGCTCACGGATTCCGTAGTTTCCACGCTCCCTCGCACCTATTCCCAGCCGAGAGCCCTCGACGCACAGCGATTCCTCCCGTGGGAAAGCAAGAGTCTCGTGTCGCACGCTTCGTAAACTATAAGAGCTCAATCTTCCTATCTTAAACTATAAGAATCAATCTTGCCCGGATACTCGTATTCTTCCCAGAGCCACTCGCCAGAAACTTACTAAATTTATCCTTTATTCGATATATCATCAAAGTTATTTATGCTCGAACGAGATGCCAAATGCTGTTGAACGAGCATCGAATCCAACAGGACTCCTTCTCGGCAGGACAATGCATAGTTTCGCGTGTCGCTGTGTTTTTTACGCCGTTTCGAGACTCGCGGACGATCCGGGAGATATATGCACATGTATGTGTGTGTGTGTGTGTGTGTGTGTGTGTGTGCGTGCCTTTTCGTTGTTTCACTCGTTTACCGTCCCGAGTCTTCTCGTCGACCGCTCGGACGTTTCGCCGCATCACGTTCGCCTTCAGGTTCGTGCGTTTTTACGTTCTCACCGTGCACGTATTCGCTTCGTGAGGGCCTCGCCCTCTTCGCGGACAGGACGGATACGTATCCATCTTTTTCCGTCTTTATCGTGTCTCTCCGTGAGTTGCCCTTTCTTCGACTGATATACACACTCCGGAGAAACAACAACAACAACAACAACAACAAAAATGACATGCCATACACGTGTGTACAATTTATTATGGTAGTCGACGATGTCCAACCGTCCGTCTCATCGATACGAGCTCATAGCGCGCGTATCCTATTTTTTGGGTTTATGTTTTTGTTTTTTTGTTGTTTTTTTCTTGGTTTTGTTTTTGGCCCCGTTAAACGGCAGCGACGGAAGCAACATAGATTTTTGTAATGGTGAAAAAGAGCGACGGTGTTCGATCGAATGTACGTTGAATGGTCAGCTGCGCTATACTATATGTATAGTCACGCTCGAGAGATACACCTGTCCCCGGTTGCTACAGGTAAACGTACGGGGACCAACGGCTCGGTGGCGGCATTATCTCAGTCAGTCTATCGGCCATCTATCAAATTGGCCGGTGCACAGGGATAACGACGAGTCGACGAGAGGGAGACCTCTCGAGCTGTGAAAGTGACCGTGGCCGTGTGGCTATCGTACCGTGTCCGTGACGATGACCAGAGAGACCGGAGAGAACGCGGGGACAAGCGATGAGGAGCGGTCACGCGGCAACACGGACCCGCTTATTATTTGCCTCGGGAGAAACGGTAGGCGCGTGCCCGGAGAGAAGCCCACACTGTCCACCGAATCTCACCTGCTTCCTCGCTTCCTTCCTTTCCTCCCTCCCGCCGGAACGATCGCGTCCGACGACACGCGACGGTCGACGCGCTATTCCCATTGCAATTGCAATTTTCCAAGACGCCCGTGCATTTTTTCGTCGTTCCTTTATCGGAAAAATCATAGACCAATTAATAACGTTCGTTAGCGGTAGATAATAATTTAATTTGATAGGTAATTAGTCGAGGTTGCAGGTAATTGCCTCGACTCGGACTGAGGCGGAGAGCGAGCCCGGGGAGCTCGATGAATAGCAGGACGGAGAAGAATGGAATGGGGAGCTCGCTAGTCGGTGCAGTCGGGCCTCATCATCGTCTCTCATTTTTCCAACGCTCGCGCTAACCTTGCGCGTTTTTCAATTTTATCTAATTTTTTTTTGTTAAATATTTCATTGCGCTCACAGTTCCGTTTCAGTAACTGTATTATTCGCGTGGGTTCTTTCCGCGGAACGACACACTTCCTTCGTCGCGTCAGCGTGCACCGTCGATGCAACACGGAGCCGAGACTCGCCGATCTTCCCGAACCGAGCTCACGATGGAAGCTCTCGAGGTGAATCGCAGCTGCATCGATGCATTCCGTCGGGACTCTCCGCTAGAATCACTGCTGTACGGGATAAAAATAATTTGCAGGTAGAAGCGAGGAGAGTCGAATTTATCGCCGCTATCTCGAATAATACGAGCGTTTCTCCGAGGGTTGGCCATCGTGCAGAGAAACCCGAAGGAGGAACGAACAACTGGAAGAGCCCGGAACAGCGTTCTCTCGCTCCGCGTCGCTCGTAAACATCGCTTCCGTCGTGGTGGATCCGAGAGCGGCGAGAGCGGCGAGAGCGGCGAGAGCGGCGAGAGCGACCGTACGGTTCCCCGATAGTCGGTATACAGGCGGTAGGTTGAATCGCTAGGACAGAAGGAAGGAGTATACTTTTTTCCAGCATCCGCGTGCGATCCTTCGCGGGAGCGCGTATGTATATATATTTACATACATTTTTTTTGGTAATATCCCGCGGTATTGCCCGACATCGCATAATATCCCCGTAACACCTTCGGATATTAGGAGTTTTTATGTAAACATCACGCGACGCGACTCGAGTCTGCACCGGTGTGCCATATTAAAGGCTCTCGGGAATTACGAGAAGCGGGTCTCGCGGCAGTGGCACGATATTTCCTCTACCACGTCGAATATCACCATCGTCGTAACACAATCGATCGACTCGTTTCTACAGTGAGGATTCGACATTCGAGATAACGCGTGGATAGTTAATATCGGCGTGGAGCTTTCCGCACGCGTATTCACGAGAGACGCGCTTACAAAAAAGATCCATCGAGGCGATCGAACAATCGGCATTAAAGGATAAATCAAAGGGTACAGCGGTGTTCGTCGAGGAGGTAACTCCAGGACGCTGGGTGACGTTCGTTCGTTCGAAAGATGGTGCTCCGGCGAGACGAGTATACGCTGTACGGATATACGCGCGAGTGAATTGTCGTCGGTGAATAAAGAAGTCTGTCGACGGAGCGTGGAATTGCGGCGTTTTGCATCTCGTTTTCGAAGGTATACAACGGAGGCTCAACGGTGGGACAGTTCCGCGTGTGCCACGGCACGGGGAGAGAGTAGACGCGCGTGGTTGCTGCCGCCTCGAGGGACAACGAGCGGGCGTACGCGGGGGCGTCCGTTAGAGCATCTAACGCGCGTGTCCGCCCGAGTTGTTTATGCGGCTGGTGTGCGGCTAGAGGATCCGGCTGTATATTCCCGGGGCGAGGTTCGCGTAGCTCGCGCCCGGTGCGTATCAACTACGATGAATATGTATATCTTAATTCGCTGAGGCTAATTGAATAATTTGTAAAACGCGACGAGCGAGAAGCGGAGTGGATGGGAGAATTCCAGTCCCGCAGAGCCAAACGCTGGGGGCTTTTTGCATTTCGCCTGACCGAGCACCGACCACGACGTTGCATCCTCGTTCCCTCGATTGTGCGTGTGCGTGTGCGTGTGTGCGTCTGTGTTTTATCGGCGTCGAATTATGGCATGCGAACGAGTGTCGTCGAAGCCCACCTTACCTACGTTATTCCGAGAATGTTAACCCGGGTAATCGCATATTCTTTGCCGTTTGGTTGGCGACGTAAAAAGGGGCCTTAGGAACCGCTGGCAGTGATGCATGCCGTTGGGACGACGCATCGCATAAGTAAGATGGGCCCTAGGCCCATTCATCGCGGCGGTTAAACAGAGAGACTGGAGGGCCCGACTCTGTGGCGCGCGTCGCTTCCTCCCTCTCTCTCTCTCTCTCTCTCTCTCTCTCTCCTCGATCGAGACTCATGCTACTTCGAACTTTGAGATTTTTTACGATTCTCGCAAATTCCCGGAGGATGGAGGACGGTACGACTGTCGAAAGAACCGTTGGCCTAATTGACAGTTTCACCGCGAGATTGTATTTGTCCGAGTATGCGAATTTTTTGTCGACTACTCATCTCGTCGTAGCTGCTCTCGAATCAGTCGCAACGAATAAATTGATAGTCGAGAATTACACGACGATTCGAGAAGATAACGTAAGCTCGGTATATTGGGGAAAAAGGTTCGGAGGCTGTGTGTACGCGGGGTAAACGGAAGAGTTGCGCACAGTCGCGAGCATGCATCGTCGCGCCAACAGTCATCAAACGAGATTCGGGGCAAGCTACCTCGACGAAACTACCAGTGGGTAAAGCCGAAAGAGAGTGAGACGGGTCGAAGCGAGATGAGGGAGAATCGGGGATCCTTTGATCGTGAACGGGCGACAGTCGCTGTCGGCAAACATCGACTCCGCCGTTGAAAGCCAGCCAGCCAGCCAACCAGCCAGTCAGCCAACCAGCCAGCCAGCCAGCCAGCCAGCCACCGTGCTTTAATACCTCATGCAAATTTCGGTGAATTTCACCTTCCTTCCTCCGAGGTGCTCCGGACCCGTCGACCACATCGGAGCTACCCCCCCCCCCCCCCCCCCACGCCTCCGCGCGAACTATATTGCTTTCCGAACAAATCGCTAGACCCATGAGTTCGCGCGCCTCCAAAATTTCCAGTCTACTTTCGACCTACGAACAGACAATCTCGAGACTCGAAAAAACGAAAGTGGAAGGTATCGAGAACTCGACATCGAATAATACAAATGTCAACGGGACACGACGATGGTATAGATTGGGGGGGTACGAACCAAAGTCGCGGGAGTGCCAAAGAATTTTTTTGTTATACCGGATGAAAGGACGAGGGGGAGACTGTCATCCAATGAGGGTGGAGTAAAGGGAAAACAAGTGAAAATAATGATAAAAGGCGGAGCCGGGAGCGTGATTCGATTGGTCGAGATATCGCGGGCGTTCGAGTCAAAGCGGAGACGAACGGAAGAGGGGGGATACATCGTGCTCTCTTGCCCTCCCGACTCGCGACTCCCAGCAGCTCTCGCACCTTTCCTACCTTTCCTCCTCTTTCAACCACAGCCGCGCACTTCAACTCGGCGCCTTCTCGTAGTCGTCCTCTTCTCCTCCTCCTCCTCCTCCTCCTCCTCCTCCTCCATCTTCTTCCTCGCGCGCGCTCTCTCTCTCTCTCTCTCTCTCACTCCAAGATCGGAAAGAATCGCGCCAAGGTGGGCGACGACACATCCTCGATACGCTGCCCCTCCTACCGGATAAGGGATAACTACACGGGGATAAACTCGAACGAACTCGATATTTCGATTTACAAAGAGAGTCGAGGTTAATCAATGAAAAGGACGTTAACGACAGTGATGGTGATCGACGAATGGTCGAGATGCAGAGGCGACGCGTTCAACGAGCGGAAGATCCACTCGGTCGAACGATCGCCGCGCGTACCACGCGAACGTCGTCGCTCGTCCGACTCGGCTACAGCCCGCTCGAAAATTAACGCCACCGCGAATCAAGACGACAATGTGATTCATCAGTTAAATCCGCGTGCATAATCCTTTAGAGCAGGACCGTTGGCCGGAGCCTCGTCGGACTCGTACGGTGTACGGGGTCGTACTTGTGGGAGACTCCGGGCGACGAGTACGTATGCACGGTGTGGAAGAGGCGAATGGAGTGAGCGAACCGGTCGGTAGAGGGAGGGCTTAGAATTATAATGACAGTTGTGGTTAGCCAGCGGGAAGCCGTCGGTGTGCGCGCGGCAAGGGAGCAACGGGGAAAACCCGCCGGGGGTTAGGGTGTGAACCGGACGAGCCGACGGCTATGTACCGCTCTCGATGCGGTGTACCACGCATCACCACGGTTATTTAGCCTGCATCGCCGAGCGACAGAGACGAGCGAGGACGGACTGGATGGAAATCTCCGGCATTCAGACGCACTGGCCAAGAAAATTGCCTGACAACATTCGCTCGCTGCTATTCCGAATTGCCAACTTCCCTTCTAACCCCTACCAACCTCGTACCCACGTCAATTTTCAACCTCGCGACTATCGTTCCGTGTCCCGCGCCATTTATTTATTTATTCAAACAGCCTTTATTTATTATCAGCTGAGCCCTGATACAGAGAGAGAGAGAGAGAGAGAGAGAGAGAGAGAGAGAGAGAGAGAGAGAGCGGAAAAATTGTCGGAGTTTCGATGTTCGAAGCATTGTTGGTTCAAGCGTGTTGGATGAGGGTGAAATTAAACGGCTCGATCGAGCTCGGCGTTGTGCGGTTCCGACAAAAGTCTCCCTTGCATCGATCAGGCGGACACGTCGTTGCGGCTCAAATCCTCCACCGATTAATGATGTATCGACAGGGAGGATTTCTGAGTGACAGCCGGCACACACGCACCCACGTACACGCACACAAATGTGACAAAACTTTTCCCTTTGTGTATTGTAATTTTTAATCGAAAACAACAATGTTTTAGCCAACTTTGATAAAGGAGCCCGATACAACGAGCTTTATTACCGAGAACAACGACGCGAACAAAGCTTCTGGGACAGATGAACAGTCACAATGGGACTTATAATCGGATGTCCGAGGGGGAGAGGTTATCAAAATATATTCTCGGCATTTCGCACTGTGTACAAGATTTCTCTACTCCAGTGGACAAGAGGTATTAAGAGGGGAGTTTTCACGATGGACATATGGGAAGACCATGTGGCGAGTGTGCGGTGCGAATCGACGCGAGGAACACGGAAGCGCATTCGCTCGTCGGGATACTCGGCGGTGGCCCTTGTTAAATGCTCACCACAATTTGTAGCAATTTGTTGAGTATCCAACCGGAACATTAACTATATTGCTTTTGCTCCCTCCCAGAGAGGAAACAAACGGGGAAAAGAGACGAGTCGAAAGATTTATCGGGTGGTGCGAGTTTAACGGTCGGGCTTTCGCATCGCGTCGAATAAAATCCGTGCCCCTCTCGGGATAATTAATCTCGTTGATTCCGCTTATTTTTGGTAATCTATTCGATGAGATATCGCGTGTATTCGTGAAACATTCGATGTTTCGCACGAGGGCGGAATCGTTTCAGCGACGCTTGACGTTGGAACGTCGCGATACTCGGAGAATCAGGTGGATATAAAAATGTTCCCTCGCGTCTCATTCCCCGAATGCTTTTAGTCGATGAGCTTACTTTCCTTCGTCGCGTACGTATACCGTACGATTGTAGCCGGCTCTCTGCAATTTGCCGTTTCCCGTTCTGCGGCAAACCATTCCTTCCTTCCTTCCTTCTCTCTCTCTCTCTCTCTCTCTGACTCGCTCGCTGCTTCTCCGGGCCCGGACCGCGAGCATTCTCATCCATATGTAACAGTCGCCTGGTATTAATGACGAGGGTCGGAAGCTTCACTTCGAGCGGAGAAGGATCCAACGCGATTCTTTATTCGTCCGCGATTCCGTCCCTGCGACCCCCGACCACTAACGCCATCCCTTTAACCTCGCCGCGAAATTCTCTTTCCTGTCGTTTCGACCATACGTTCACCCACTCTTTTCCCATTGTCTCATTCGTGTAACGAGTCGTCAACCGAGAGTCGTCGACTGTCGGCCATTTCTTTCCCAACGGTAACGACGCAATATCATAATTGTCCTTTTCATCGGAGTAAATATTCGTCATCGATATTATTACTGTTACCAACGAATTCTATACTCGGATATTCAAAGAAATTTTTATCGCTGCGCTATTTATTTGTATGTGTGTGTGTGTGTGTGTGTGTGTGTGTTTGTACATTCCAAGGAAGCCGAACGTGGTGGCACTGTTCTCGTGATTGAATGGGGGGTGTCCGATGGTCTCCTCCATAATGGGAGGTTCATTGTGCGGGCGGCTGTTACGATATTGTCCTCTCGAGAGACTAACTTATGGGATCTCTCAATCAAGCGAGAGAGAACGAATGCGTTGCACCGAGCGACGAGTCAAGAGATTTGAATGCAAGTGCGCCGATGTATGGTCCATGGCGAGGAGCCGCGCTTCCACGACCTCGGCATTCTCCATTCTAATGTTCTTAACTTTGACGCTCGCGTCGTCGCTTTGACAAAAGCGTATCGGCTCTTGCGGCTTTGAAATATTCCGCTTTTGAGCCGCTACCTCGGAGCATGTCAAAAATCCACGATTCACCACACTCGTCACGCTCTCCTTATTTCTATTGCTTTTCTCATGCACGTATTTAAATAAGTGACGAACCAAAAGGGAAAAAAAAAGAAAAAAAAAAAAGAAAAAAAAAGAAAAACATTAAAAGTACCGACTTCGTATTGTAAAAAATACAAAACTTTTGAACGGTCGAACGAAACTCGACTGCCGCAAGAACAGTGAGCCTGTAGCGCAGGGTTAAAGATGCTATGCGAAGCGATTCGTGATTCGAATAGAAAATGTTCCCTGTCCGGCATTCGTTTTTTTAGCAAGGATTAAATTTACCGAGAACTCGAGAACGGAGCTGTTCGAGTCGTTCGGCTTTGCCGAATCTTATCGAGGAATCCTAAATGAAACGTAAACGAGCAGACGGATAGTAAAATCTCTGGTCCAGTTTTAACGAAGATTAAAGACTCGTCGTTGAACGAGACGTGAAAATATATGTATAGAATTTGTATGGTTATAGCTGCCGTGGACATATGGTCAGCCGAGTTGGGGAGAGGAACGCGAGAGGGACAAAAAAAGGAGAAAAAAAAAAAAAAAGTAATGGTGACAGAAGTTGGGAGTGTCGGCGGGCGATATATCAAGGCTTAAACTAGTGTCCCCGATGGCGGGGTTGTACATAGCAGCCGGCCGAACGGCTATAGCAGGGTAGAGCGACGCGGGCGTATGGTGGCTCGATCGCGGTACGCTTCGCCACCGCTCTATGCGCCGAGAGAAGTACGTTGCTGCCATTCGTTAATAGCTTCGATACTATTACAGCGACGCGCGACCGATGCCGTGGTAAACGTTACGCGCGAACCTACCGTTCCGAATGCGGTTTCCAATCTGTTGCGTTTTCACAAACCGTTCTCTCGCCCTCGTCCCGAACAAGATTACGGCCTTTGTCCATAGCCGGTAGTTTGACACGGTGCGCGCGTCGTTATCGCCCTCGATTCCGATGGCTCGTCCGGCCATAGAGAAACAAATAATATTTAGAAGCGAGACATCGTCACTCTCGTTACGCATTCAGCGTAGCTCCGCGCATTAACATATCCGCGTCCTTTGACGAGAGTATCCGACCTTTCGACGCGACGATATAAAACCTCAGAAATCCTCGCGGACGAGATACCTCCGCCTCGGTCCGGTTCTCCTCTTCCGCATCGTACTTTTTAGCTTCCTCTTTGACTCTCCCTTCCAGCGACTGCTTCTTACTCTTCTTAGTCTCGTTCTCTCGCCGAGTCGCGTTCGACGGAGCACCGTCGCTACCATACCGAACCCTACCGAGTGACGTACGCCGCCGCGTACCTGCACTTTCTTCCAAACTCGCTTCGACGCGCAATGAATAAAAACCGTTTGAAGTATCGCTAGGCGGAAATTAACGCATAATTGTCAAACGTAACGAAGCCGAGAGACGACCGGAGGCAAACCTCCGAGAGAAACTCACCGTCGTTTCGCTCCACCCCGCTCGCTTTGCCGTTCCTATCCTTGGCCCCCCGGAACTCCTGCCTCACTCCCCGCCAAAGAAGAAACTTTGATTATTTTTATAATAACTTTCCAAGCCCGTGACCTCGCACACTCTCGTCGCGTCTTTCGTCGCGTCTTTCGTCGCGTCTTTCGTCGCGTCTTTCGTCGCGTTCTCGGCGTTTCCTTCGTTTTTTACCCGAGCAAATGCGTACACGTCGAACCGTTGTAGTCTTGTGAAAAGTCTCGTCCGATAGCTCTCCTCGATCACCACCACAATATGGCAATGTTCGAAACTCTTTAATCTCGAACGAGTCAATCCGGTTGTTACGAAAATTTCGTCGGGTCTCGAGAGACACGGCAACGAAATAACAACGATTGACAAAACAATAAATAATCGAAGAACCGGATATCGGTATTCGGCTGTTTCACCATTCATTCTTCGATGACGAAAAATATTTGTTTGGCATTATCGAGCAAAATAGTATACGTATATCGGTACGATTGGCGCGACACATCGACCGATAGCGGTTAATTGAAAAGCTCCGAAATCGTGCCGATGCAACGGAGAGACAGATCGGAGACCGCTCGTGCGTGAGCGAGTGTGCCGCGTTTGGACAAACGCGCTTACCCATTGTCCCCGGCGCATTGAATCATTGGAACCCGTTCGAGTTTCCACGGTGCTTATGATTCGCAGATGAATCGTGACGCGCAATAGCGCACCCTCGTTCGCTGCTATCGGGCGAGATCAGCAATTAACCCGTTCCTTTGGATCGAACTGTTTCGGGCTCGAACGGAGGGACAACTACGAGAGGAGCGGGGGATAACCGGCCAGAATTCTCGATAGCCCTGTGGGTCTCTTGGCGGCGGCGGCGGCGGCGGCGGCACAACGGCACGTGTCATCGACAATAGGACCGAGTGACTCCACGGCATCATCAATTGCCGCGCTCTCGCTGCGTCCTCGCGCCCCTAAAATACCGAAGGCAAACACCACTCGCCGAGTAGGGCAAAGCGGGGGGGGGGGGGGGGGGGGGGGGGGGGGTAAAGGGAAAAAAAAACGAAACGCAAGCGTTTACTCAGCGTCATGGGCGTATCTCTCTCACGCCATGAACGCTTTGTGTTTTATTGTCCGGAAATTAATGATCGTAGGACCTCGCGTCTGCGACGAGTCCTGGATTTGATGTGTACCTACCCTCCGCCGCGCGTAGGTGCGCATCCGCCTTTCCCGCCCACTCCTATAACACTGCATATCACTCGGCTATTCGCTTACATGCGTTTTATGCTCGTTAGTCTCGCGTTATATGCACGCTTTCGCGTAGCAATTCCCCCCCACCCGTTGACGATGTCATATTTTTGTCTTTTCAAATTGAAATGGGAAATTTTCCGGTCAAGTTGACCACCACCACCACCACCACCGGCTACCGAAGAGGAATCCCTCGGAGCATTTGCAATCTTCGAAAAAGCATTGAACCGTTACCGTGTAGAAACTTCTATCACGGCTGTTTTATGAGATCGAGGAATAAGGGAACCGTGGGAGGTCCGGGAATGCGCGAGAGCCCATATCCATTCAATCGCCCTGGCATATTGATATAAAAAGCCATCCAAAGCCGGAGAACGAGGAGAGACGGAGATAAAGAAAAAGGTGAATAAATTGGCGAAGTTACTGGTAAAGCGAAGCCGGGGGTAGAGAGACCGAAACCCCAAGCTTGCCGCGCGCTGGTCAGACGACGATATATCACCAAAGTTTCCGAGTCGATGAAACCGCGATCGAGTCGATGTTTCAAATAATCCGAAGCGGTTTTGTATCCTCCGTTCGATATTCCAAAGACTTTTCCATCACTCGTTCTTGTAAAAATAAGAAGAAGAAGAAGAAGAAGAAGAAGAAAAAATGTATGCTCTATCGGCGAAACTCGACTCGACCGAAGAAGAACGTCAGATCGCGCGGTTATCGATGATGGATCTCGGGGGCCCGTGACGAACAGCGGATGACGGAGTCGTTTTCGTCTACACTCTCCCGATGGGTATATCACGAGGTAATGCCGAAACTCGGACAATGGCTCGAACTTTGAACGTACGGGAGGGGCTTTGTCGAGCGATTTGACGTATCGATGACACATAGGTATACGCGCATCTATCATTCTCCTTCGTTTTCGTTGGATTCGCATGAACGGGCGATCATACGCCCGGTTATATGCGCGAAGACCGGTCAATGGTGCATGTCGATTTTGAAACTGGACAGAAAATTAGCGAAAGCGAAGCGGAAACCATCCGAACGGCGGACTCTACGAAAGCGCACGAACGCGATGCAAAGTGCACGTGTGTTTACGATGGTAAATCGGCCGGACAACGACACTGCCAGCCGAGAGGGAGCTGTGTCCAACGAGATGTCATCCGGATACAATGTCCGTGATATAAGTTGGATCGTCAGTCAGTGAGTCAGTGAGTCAGTCTGTCTGGTTGCGGATCGTCGCGAGCGTGTTCGAGGGTGAAGAAGGCGACGGGGATGCCCGCGTTACGTAAATCCAGCGAGGGGAGCGTATAGTTGCGTATAGGATTCGAGGGGGACGAGCGAGGCACGTGGCTCACGTGTTTGCCGGGTACACACGGCTCACTGTTTGGTACACATGGCCGTTCGCGGTACGATGCTCGATCGCTTACCAAAATAGCGGCGCGACGCCGCTATAAACGATATTTATGTCAGAATTTAACGCTCGAGAGTCGTGGAAAAACGAACGTCGCGTCTTTGGTCCCCCGCCGAAAATTATACATTTTTCAATGAAACGTCACAACTACCGAGTAGAAGAACAAAATTTCATTTTCATACAGTTTCTTCGCAACGTCCCTCTTTGTACGCGTGCAATTTTTCTTCGTCGAGTCCCGTTCGATCGAGGCTCACCGTTCCACTTGACTCTTCATCAAAATATTTTTCGAACTTTCGAATCGCCAACTTGGTTTATTGCCAGATATCGATGTATCGTACGAAAAGTCGAGTCAAACTCCCGGTGATCGTCGCACGTGTTCTCTCTCGGTACGAGGACAAAATTTTCCATTCGATTCGAACGATCACAATTGTATCAAAGTTTATAACTCTTTACCAAGCTACAGCCAACAACGGATGCGAGATAATCGATCATTGATGATGGTAATGAATCGTCGAGATAAACGAATGGAGGGAGCGAGGTCCTCCCGACAATTTACGCGTCCCGCGAGACCGGATAACCCGATATCTCGTCGGCAATCATTCATTCTCAAGACGCAAATATTTCCAAATTCAATTAGATAACTCTCGTGTGAAACGAGGACGCGCGACACTATGTGCGACTCGTTCGATAAAAAAATGAGCGACATTAAATAATTGAAATAAAATTGGCATTGTGTATAGTGGGAGAAGGGCAAGGGCAGTAGCTCACTTGCACGGAGACTGTCGGGGGTAGAGGGCTGCTCCTCGGATAGGGATGTTTTGTCACGAGCGTGCGATCGTTGCCACGTGGCCCGAATTAATGTGTTTTGATTTTTATACTTGACATTATAGTATCGAAGCGAATAAGACCGTGTGCCTGGTCCGGGACACACGGATGGTATTGTCCCACTCGGCGTACCGCTCAACGAAATGGCATAAATATTATTATTTTCTTTATAAATGATAAACCATAACTGTTCTGTTGATCTCCGTCGGTTTCCGCCTGTCCATCCTGTATTATCCACATGACACGTTGATTTGTAATGACGAGGTTCTCGAATTGCCGGCTGGTACCGATTAATCGACTAGACTCATCGGTAGACGATTTAATTGACGGTAATTCCGTCCGTGGTCGCGGTGCTGGAATTAATTCCTCGGGAGATGCTCGTCGCCCTCTCGCCTCCTCACTGTTCCTCCCGCAAACGACGAGATAACAAACCTCCCGGTTGCCAAGAGACTCCTCGCAACGATACGGAAACGATAAAATCGGGGGGTTCTCGGTGTTTTTAAGCCTGAAGGAGAAATTGGCCGAGCACAGTCGACAGCACCGAGTAGTCAGTGAACTGACGGGGTGCTGTAGGAGGAATAGCAATTAAAAGTATCTCGGCACAATCTCGGTTAAACTTGTTCTCCGCTTCGGTAGAAGAGAAGGCATTATTAAAACGTGCCGAGCTCGTTCCTCCCAACGCCGAACGAACCTCCTCCTCCTCCTCCTCCTCCTCCTCCTCCTCCTTCTCCGTCTACCCCGCACACTTAGCCCTCCTGGTCCTTTTCATCTCGTTTTACTCCGAAGGAGTCGACCCATCGCCGTGTCGTTTAGGACTATGGCGCGTTCGACGATACGGTAAAATGTTCTCGTGGTAGGAGGCGGTTAGTCTTTTGCATAGAGAATAGGGGATAGAGAGTATCGTTCCGTGTGCCGGGGAGCCAAGTGCGTCAGAGACGAGTCGTACGACTATTTTCCGGGAGGGCGAGTGTCGGGACGAACGCGAAGAAAGCCTCCGAAGAACCGATGTACCAGGGCGTAATCGTATCTCCGGGCTTACAACCTCGGGAGCATCGAGACAATTTACGCAAGACAGTTGCTCCAAGAACTCTAAAGTCGAGAGAGCCAGAGCGAGAAATGCGTTGGGAGAAAAATAAGGGGAGGGAAAAAAACAAAAAAAAAAAAAAAAACAATTGCGGCCCTCCGGAAGGAGCGAAAGGACGTGTATAGGTGAGACTTTCCGCTCGGTGGATTTGAAACGCGAAGGTAAGCCGAGAGGAGCGGAAAAGCGGCTTCCCAAGTTCTCGGAGTCTGCAGCTCGAAAAGTAATCCCGGTGCGAAGCTACGTCGGGGAATAAGATGAAAATACCGGAGGAGTTAGAGAGGTCTTATACCGGAAGGCCACGTGGCTCTTTCGCAAGCTTCGCTCGCGTAATACTCTTACAACGTAAGACCCTTGAAAATGGCACTGATTTTTTGTTTGTTTGTTTTTTTTTTTTTCGTTGTTTTTCAAAATCTTAAAATTTTTGGATTTCACCTTCGTAACTCCGATCGTATACGTGGAAGATCGCGCGGCTATGCGTTTCGTCTCTTTGAGCCGAGGAAGCGGGAGAAAGACAACCCCGGAGAGAAAGGAAGAGGGGGAGAGAGACGGAGAGGCGAAACGCAAGGGATGACAGGGACGGGCGAGAGTGAGCGATATTTACATGCGATTTGCATAGTAGTTGATCCGTATTGGTTCCATGTGGAACGAGGCGATGGGGGGGGGGGGGGGGGCGACGGCTGGCAGGCATGCCTCTGCCTCACCTCACCCTCTCGATCCACGATGGTTTTTAATTCGGTATATACCCGTTCGATGACCGCCTCCATTGTTATCGTGCAAACTCATATTTGTCGTATCGATTTGGTGAATTTTTAAAACTAAAGTGTAACCAAGGTAACCAAAGTGGCGATTGATATCTACCGTCACGTCCGACGCTTCGACCTCGGTTCCTAATTAACTCGGTGGCTGTCGACTGACCCCGGGGACCTCGATCCTCGCTTCGAGGCACGCTCGAGTCTCTCGACTCGCGCGTACACCGTTGCTCCACGATACCACTCGAGACACGGGCCACGTTGCCTCGATAAAGTCATCATCGTGCCTTCGCGATTCGTGCCGGTGGCAGACACACGCCGCCGCGAGCCTCAGTGGAATCCCAACTTTTTTCTTCTATCCCGTTTTTTTTTTCTCTTCCTTGTACAAAAGAATAACAATTTATCGGATCATTGAGAGACTCTTTCGTTCGTTGAAACATGACTTTGCCATTGCGGAACCAACCAACGGGAGTTCCGTCGATTCCCATATCGATGTATGTATACTACGCGAGGGAGATTCTCACGGTTTACGACCAACGTCTGTTATGTCGGACGCATTAAACTTTTACCTCAAACTCCTCGGATGAGCGAATAAACATATTATTTGTCATCGGTAAATCGAGAGTTTCGCTGGTCGAAGGCCTTTGAGGAAAAAACAACGAGAAACAACGAACCAACAAAAACAAAAAAGAAAAAAAAACAACGAAAAATAAAATGATGAAAACAGTGTTCGTTAAGGAGGGTGAGCGAGTGCCGTGGTGAACCGTGCGTGCGTTAGCGATAGATGGAACCGATCAGGGACGGAGAGGATGCGTGAGATCTCCGACACCTGAAATAACACCGAGTTTTCAGATGACTGATCCCATAAGCAGTCGCCGTTTGATCCCTCTGTTGTTTCGCGGATGTATTTTCCTGGCCGCCACGATCGGCGGTATTCGATTCACCGCTGACAAACGTTGGGAGCATTCGTTCGCACTGTTACACTTTCCGTCGTGATACATCCTATCTCAACCGTGTACAATTTATCACAGTTTCGTTTTTGTCACAATTCCGAAATGAAAAAACCTCGCGTGCCTTCCCCACTTGCCGAAACTATAATGCAAACACACGCACTTCCGTCGCCTTCCTCGTCGATTAATTCTCTAGCTCTCGAAGGACGTTCGGGCATCCACTGACACAGACCGTAGTAAGAAAATTGCGATTATCCTTCTCTCAACGTTTTTTATTAAAATTCGTTATAACGTATGTGACCCAACGACCAAACTCCAAAGAGAACAGACGACGAATCATCAATTTATAACATGATGAATGAAGTCGGTACCCGCTGCTCGGGGGTTTTTACGTTGAAACAAAAAAATATATATATATATATATGCGTGTGTGTGTGTGTGTGTGTGTACAGTAAATTTATTCCGTCTACGCTTTTGCCCCGCTACTCTTCGAGAGATATATGGCATTATAGATTGTTCCTCTTTCCAAAATTCCTACCGAGCGTATACGCGGGATTCGAGGTTCCACCCTCCGGGGATTCAGCGAGCTCTAGTTCCCGCGACCTTTTTCTTTATTTTTTATGTGTTTTTGTTTCGCGATATGCTCGTGACTCGAACGCTTCTTTACCCTCTTCGCAGCGACTGTAAGTATATCTATAATTCGTCCTGTCTCTTCTTCGCAACGCCGGCCACAAGGATATCGGCGATATACACTCGCCGTCGCATTCACTTTCCACAAAGTTATAGCCGCGAGAAAGAGATGTCTCCGGTCTCTGGACAACATAAATTTTCCACGAATACCAAAATTTCATTTTTCCCGTCTTCGCACCCTTTTCGAGTTGATTTTCGTACGATCAAAGTTTCATCGAGCAATCGGAAAGTTGTTAAAAAATTTTGAAAACTATCCTTCGAATCCGCAACGGTCACAGCAGCCGCGGAAGCAACTGCGGAGGCAGCGGCGGTGGCGGCGACAGCAGCAGCAGAAGCAGAAGCAGCAGCAGAAGCAGCAGCAGCAGCAGCAGCAGAAGCGGCAGCAGAAGCAGCAGCAGCAGCAGCCGTCGTCGTTCTACCCAGCGACGATGGCTTATAAATATTCAATAGCCACGCGGACCAAGATAAACTAATTAAAACTTAGATCTCGGTAGTCACTTTAGATTTTTACTTACACAAGAAGCATTTCAGCCCGACCGCCCGCTCGGGGAGACGGAAAAAAGTCTACAAGTCGCGCGGCGGTAGACCGCAGCCGCGGCGTATACCGGGACAACGTGGTACGACAAGTGCGGAATGGCAGCCTGCTACGGCGGACGACCTACCCATTCGATTTCGCAACAAGTATACCTTTGTACTCCAATTAAGAATTTTTATTCCTCTCCGCCGCGGTAGAGTCAGCGTTCCATCGACGGATTCGGATGAAACGCCGAATATCCGCGGTATCGCGCATGAGGCGACTCACCGCCGAAAGATAAACAAGACTGCCCGGGAACACCGCACCCTTTTACTCCGCCGCGAGGCTCTCCTTCTCCTTCCCTATTCATTCCTTCTCTCTTTCCACCCTCTCGACTTTTTATCCGGAAGCAGCGACGTTTTATTTTTCTTCCCATTCGTTGAGAGCAGCTTTACTTAAGATATTAAAGAATCTCCCGAAGCCACGGTGTATACCCGTGCGGATCTTTCGTCTGCCTTCCTCTTTCCATTATTATACTTTCTTTCTTCCTCATCCGCTTCTCTCGGTGTTTTACCGACGGGTTTATTTAATTTGTAAGCCGATTTTTGTACTAATCAACGGATTTAAAGAGGCCGGGCATGAGACTCGAACGGAAAAGCTGGATGGATCCGAATTCACGAGCGGCTTCAACGGTAATCCTCCTTCCCTCCCCCTCCCCGTAGACGAGACAGTCATTTGAATTTATTTTAATTATACTAACGAATGTCTTTGACAAACGAGCAAGCCTAACGAATTATTTGCTCGGGAACATCGTTGCGTCGAGTTTTGACGAAGGATTTACCGATAACCTCTTCGATCGATCGATTTTACTCCGAGTCGTGGATTTCTCGACTTTCTCGACATTACAGCATCGTCAATAATTGCGGAATAATCGCGCGAAGAAAGCACACGTTTGTTAATCGACGCGAATATTAAATAACGGAAGCGAGAGAAGTGTCGTCGGTCAGGGCCACATTTATATATATATATATATATAGAGATATATACATATATAGATAGATAGATGGTGCGACTCATCGGTGTACAATGCCGTAGAATGCTTTCGACACAACTCCGCGCGGCTGTGATCCTCCGAGTCGACGGGCATTTGCATTGCAAATCCATAACATAGCGTCTCTCGCACGCATACAACAGTTTATCGACGGAGTTAAGAGATGGCATCATATATATTATGGGGCAATCGATGTACACTTTACAACCGATGCTCCAGTTTCTCCGAATAGTCCAAAATTTTTATGACCGCGGTTAAATTTCGCAATAATTAGGAGACGATGCTTTGAAAAGGAGGGAAAGAGGAACGGAAAAAAAAAAAAAAAAAAAAAAAAAATCGGATGTATCGTAACGGGGGGGGGCTGCGCCAATTCGAACTGGTGTATCGTACGAGCGACGAAACGGACACTCTGGAAGAGGAGAGAACGCGTGGAGTTTGTTGCCGGAAGAATAATCTATTCCACGATTGTCGATAAATCACCGAGAGATCGAATAACGAGGAAGCCCCCGGCGATAAATCAGGCGCGTCCCGACTCCGGCTGAATTAGGAAATTGCCTGCTCAAAAACCGCAGTAATGTTAATGCCCGGTGGAATGCGATATCGGCCGGTCGCGAGGTCTCGCGGGGTCTCCCCGAGATGGGGACGTCTGCGGTACAAATAAAAGTAACAATAAGGCGGAGTAGAGGACGCTGTTACGAGTACCGGCGGGGAGGGCATGGAATAAAGTCGAATAAAATCAACGTAACTCAATCGCGTCAGCGTCTTTTCGGGTTGCTTCGCTTCAACGGCATATTGTTTTTACTCTTTCTCCGAATATCGGCAACGATACGATCTATCGATTAATCGGTAATTTACGGTTATCGGCGGGTAATATCGTGGGGACGTCATTCGCCGGTGGAATATCGATAGAATTACGACGAGTATGTGGATTCGGGAAGGCCGACTGGCTCGAGGCCAACTTAAATTTGCACCTCAATGCACAATATGATCCATACGATTATGAGGTTTCCCGTTTGTACGCCTCAACGGTGTCACGCTTCGGGGAATCGCGCGTATAATCGCGGCCTGCGATAATCCCGATATCGTCGAACCGACGACGGCGCCGATTCTCATCGGGTCCCGCGCGAGACTCTCCGTTCGTTATCCGTTAGCCTCGTCATTCGTCAACGACTTTATCGATGTTCTCGATATGATTTTTGGCTGCGCCGTTCGAACGGTCCTGCGCTACTTTCATGGACTAGCCGCAACGACGATATGCATCCTCGAACGAGATCATAGACGACCAAGGGATGAGGAAAGAAGAAGAAAAAGAAGAAGAAGAAGAAGAAGAAGAAGAGAAAAAAAACGGTGTGACAAAAGTGTGAGTACGGAGGAGATCCGTACGTGTGTGCATACGCGAATGTAGGATGGAATACTAGAAGTAGAAGCACCCCGATAGGGTCCAACGTCTTGAGGAGGCGGAACGGTGGAGAGGCATCGGTTATCAGGACGAGCCGTGGTTGGTCGAGTCGTTCGCCCGTGTCCTCCAATGGGATTCTGGTCTCGCGTTTTCACGATTCTCCCGAAAGCTCCTTTCCGCACAGGGTGGGTCGCCATTCTACGCCACGCCAACGTTTCACGACCACCGTTTCACGACCACCGTTCCCCGACGTATCGATACCACATGACCTCCCTCGATAGTCGACTCGAATCGCCACTGGTCAACCCCTCTCGTTCGCGTCTCTCGCCTCATTTATACGGGCCAACGCTCGAGACGATCCCTCAGCGATTAGGCCGATTGCTCTTGTCGTGTATATGACAAATCACTCGAATCGTTCATATTACGAGAAACAATCTAACGAAAATATTATCGTCGAAGGTGCATTGGTATCGAAAAATTCCATGTACACGACCAATTGAGTACCAATTGAATTTCAGCGAATTCGCTAAAACCGACTCGATATATAAACTCTCGGAATGCGCAACAACGTTCACCGACCGACACTCGTGGATGGAGTTACGGCAAGTTTGCATAACGATAAACATACGTATCGACGAAGCGATGTATCGCTGTTGCACATGGAAAACTCTTTCGCTTCGTCGATTTTTCCGAGACCTTTCGAAAGATTCGTCGCTGTATGTAACGTACGAGGTAGACCGTAAATTAACCGTATTCTATGATGGTGAACTGTTGACCGTTGGAGCGAGCCTCGGCGGAGCGATAAAACCGAGTAACGCGACACTAGTAGATTATCATTGGAATGCCTTGCGTTGAGGTTTCTCAGTGACGTTGCTTCGATGCTTCCTTCCTCGCTCTTTCGAACCATATTTCCTCACGGTTATTCCCAATAGTCCATTTAACGAGAAAAATTTTCGTTCTTTCGGTACGATATAATAATTAAATTTCAATGCCGAGAGAAAGAAAATTCCGAGACTCTCGCGGTTATAAGCGGAAAGTACAAAAGGATATCAGCCGGTGTTGTGCACGGTCGTTCGAACGCGAGGAATCGAGAGCGCGATTTACATGAAATTGCTTATTAAATGAAACCAACTTTTTCACGATGATTTAACGGTGCCGCGGTAACGCGGGGCCATTTGTCTTTCGCCTTTTAATTTCTCGCCCGGCCCTCTTGTAATCGTTAACGGCCCTCCCCTCCGTATCGTACCTGCTGGCGGAATGATCCGTATCGAGTTTCGAATGAACTTTTTCACCGTCGACTATCCGACGAGAGTCATTTTTGTCAAGGAATAAAATGTTCCGAGAAATCCTCGTGGCACACAGCAACAGTCCGTCCGAGACTCGATATTTTCGCCGAGGACAAAGTTTATCGTGTTCTCACAGAGTAAACGATCTATCTACGCGTCATTCGGCTCTGTGGGGATGATCACCACCAAAATTTCCCTGCAATCGAGATTCTTTTGCTTTTCCAAATTCTACAATGCGTAAATTCAATAAATCCACCATCAATAATAACCCTTCGTACTCCTAGAAACAATCCGGTGATTCATGAAAATTTTGCGCAATCCGTTCTATATGAGGTTCGTGGCGATGGTAACGAAGAGTCGACGACTCGAACTCGAATGGAACAAAGGCCCAAACTTTTTCATCCTTAAATTCGAGACTGAGTTCCTCCACCGATATACATTCGGTGGAACGAGTAATGCCAAAGAGACAAATTTTCTGATATTCGGTGGGGTTATTTACATCCGTGGACGTGTCCGACACCCGAGTTCGATACTCCTCGTGCTCCACGGAGGAGATACCAAACACACATTATAATTTTCGATTATCCGAAACATTGGGACACGATGACGCTTTTGTCTTTTTTTTTTTTGTTTTTTTGCATTTACCCGTCGCTAGTGACGATAATGGAGGTTCGTTCGATTTAAAATTGAATGAGAGGGTAGCGCATCGCCGATGATTCCTCCAAGAAATCGCTCGTTCCAACACAACAATAATAATCCTATAAACTATGCGAAACATCCGAGTATGAGCTAAGAAATCCCACGATAAAAATACCAGAGCCAAACACCCGAGTCGACACGAATTCGACACGAATTCGAGACAATTTCCCGATTATATGAAAAATGCCAGCAGCTTCTCTTGCCATTACGGAATATTAATTCTACGACACGATGGGAGATACGGAGCCGCTAAAACCTCACTCACCCACTTTTTTCTTCGTTTCCGCAAGAGGTTCTTGAATCTCCGGCTGGGATCACGTCCACCGTCGATAAACTGCCGAATCGTCATGGTTTCGCTATTGCCTTCCGTCGAGAACTTATCCGGTTCTGTCGATGGTATTTTTTCGTGCTAGTAGATGGCAGTCTTGTCTATCACCCGTGAGCTCCGAGGGGAACGAAAAAACGCCTCTCTTCGCTCGAGACTTTTCTTCATACAAAACTTTGTTTATGCATTGAGTACTGCGAGGACAATTCTTGTCAGATTTTCTCGATGACGTCTGTAAAAAAATTTTTTTTTTAAATAAAAACAAAAAAAAAACAAACAAAAACTTGAAAATAAAACACACTAATCATTTTAGAGAATAATTTCCGACAGTCAACATGTTTCTTCGTTTTCATGTATCGTTATATTTCCTCAGCTTAAAACGATCGTACTTTGTAAACGATTGGAGGATAGACAAATATTCGGTAGAATTTTATTGATTTCTTTGAAGCTTTTACGCAACGATCGTCACGATGAAAATGTATGCGCTCTGATTGTCGAAGCTGTCGACGCATTCCCCAGTGATTACAATGTCACAAGATGATAGAAACTGTTAGGTAAATATGGCTGTGCGAGGACACGAAACAACGACCGACGCTATTTCGACGCTAATCGTCACGGATCTCCAAATTTCAATATTTCGCTCGAGTCAAATGAATGTTATTGCTATCGAGCCATGGAACCCAGATTATTGGATTTATATCGAAAAATTCGTTGATCGAAATCCCCAGGGGATCGAAACAAAAAAAAATGTGACGCTGTCGAAAACATAAACTCCATCGTTGGCAACATTTTTTTATCGAGGATTTCGGAATAAATTACCTTTGGAGGGATCCGGATTTCATATCCAGAGGTTTCGGGAAGCTTCGGGCGTAGGCGGGAAACGATTCTTCACGAAGGATACGGTTGGGTTTTTTTTTGTTTCGTATTCCGTCTCGTACCGAGTTTCCATCGTCGGTGAGAGCAGCCCGTCCCATAACTAAATTTTCAGTCGAGTCCAATTTTTCCACTAGCCCAGAATAATACTCGGTACGAAGAAACGTACGGACCATTCAACCTACTGCGTAATCGACACCCAAAATGTCGGACGAGTGCCGCGTTAAGAACGTCAAACGGCTATGCGCAGAGGTGATTACGCGCGTTTCTTCTTCATCCCGTCCACCAATCAAACAGCGCCGAACAGTCTTGCGCAAAGATTTTGCGCATTGCTTTTCCATCCTTTGTGCCAATCCGACAACCCTATTCAAATGTTTCCGCCAAAAAGTCTTGAAATTAATTTTCTGCGTCTTAACTCATTTGTTCATTTATTTTTCTTAAGAATGGGTGAAGGTCGAGTGACCGCGCAACGAGAACCATAGGGATGTAATTACGACGTACCACTTGACCTATGAGTGCGAGGGAGATGGATGCATTTTTTCGAATCAATACCATTTAACACCGTTCGACGTTTCGTATAAACCGAAATCATCATCGGATCCGGTATTAAATTATACATCCTCCAATGTTTTGCTGTTGCCCTGAAAAATTACCGTCTCCGAGTCGCATTCATTACAGATTCCGTTTTTCGACCGAGTTCTTTCACATGTCCATAAGGCCACGCGAAACCTCCCGATGAATAAGAGAGAGACTTTGAAAGATGTTTTACATGCTCTTTAAGGTAAGGTAAGAAAAATCAATCGATAACAAAAACTATGACGAACGGCATTCAGGTATGGTAGGCGTATCGCGAGAAAGCGAAACATCGGCGGATGTATAATTCTATACAGAGTTCAAAGATACTTCACTTTTATCTCAAGTTCCAACAATTTTTACATCGCACTGATTGGAAAAAAAAAAAACGAAAAAATTCAACCTTCTCTCTTGGACACGTATGTCACGTGATAGATGTTTCATCTTGGTTCAACTGAAAACGCCACGTATTCAGAGAGAATCGAGATGGAAAGGAAAAAAAAAATTTCATTGTTCCTAACACACCCTTGTGGCTTTCGTCGTTAGCATTTTCCATCTCAATCGCTGTATATATTTCTTGCGCCGTAGATCCTCAATTGTCTGTACCGATGCTGTGGTCAAGAGATCAATTCTTGACGACAAAGCTTAATCTATTCTATGTTGGAATTTGTAATGGTGACCACCATCGACAGTCTCCGGTGTGTCGACCACTTTGGCATCATCTTTTCAATCTTGCTGGACACTGAAAATCTTCGACAAATAAAATTGCAGGTGTGTAATGAAATATAAACGGTCGACAGAGAAAAATATTTGGTTACCTTCTCAACTTCGTTTGCCAGTATACTTAGATAGTCGGCCCTGCGAAGACAGTGCTTTTCAATTAGCAAATTGATCTTTACTCTGTACCGGCACGTCCTTTTTGACGTCGAGACGACATGGAGTTTTTCAAGATGACGACGGAAAAATCTGCCGGGAAAAAAAATACATCCTATCGTATACAAATTCATATTTCGTTTTCATATTCATAGCTTTTGTGAATGAGAATTCGTTTCGATAGCAAAAATACAATTATGTGCAAAATACACAAAATATGTAAAACTCGGAACAAAACGTCCAAAATTTTCCAAACTTTGACCATCGTACAGACTGAAACAAAATCAATTGAAAAATGTATGTACTGAGATTCAATCGTAAGGGTAAAATTAGCAAAATGGATTCAAGTTACTGACGAAATTTGGTCAAATTCAAGGAGCGAGTTCATGTGCGCGATTGGTCATCAACTATAGAATTCGGAGTTTACGCAAAAATCATTCACGAGCTTGAATAATTCGCACTAATCTGTTCTCGTTACCCGCGGAAATTTCATAATTCTGTCTTTAGCGGTACATTGTTTCACCGACTTTTCGCTTAACATAGAGAGAATCGTTGCACTTTGTTGACCAACTCAATGTACGAGGTACTGTTATGTAGGAATCGACTGTCGATCACCTTTTAACCTGGAAAAAAAAACTCCCCGTCGGCACGGCGGAATATCAGGTGGACACACGGAATATCGACACGAAGGCACCGTCTACACCGTGAATGTGGACTGGGAAATTCACGAGTATGGATAGGCTCTATGCAAAATTAAATCTTTACTGAAAATGTGTACACATTGCCAACTGGGCCGGGACCACCAAGTAGCGAAGTTACTAACGCCAAAGTCATTTATATAGATATAGTGACTAATGCTTATGTAGAGTCGAAGTTAGTGCTAGAGATACACTAGCAGCGCTAGTAGGACCTAGTAGTCTCGGCCCCGCCGAACAACATAGTCTATGGTGAGGGTACAAAACTTTCGACTCCCAATAACCGTACTAGGTCAAATTATGTGTACCTCGGCTGTGAACAACCATAAGCCATACAAGGAATGCCGCGAAGAATCCGTGTTAACGAGAACGAGAAAACAGTACGCTGCTTAAAAAATACTTTTTTCCCTTATTCAAGAGTTTTAGTTATGGTTGTTGTTTTCCGGCCTCTTTTTCCTTGTTTCCAGGTAGTGAAAAAACATTGGTTATCCAAAAGTTTTCCGAATGGATTGGAGTGTATGCTTGGTAACTATAAATTATTCTATGTCGCAAATTAACTTTTCGTCGTGCGATAACTTTTCGGATAACTCTTTGTTCGAATAACATTTAGATAATTAATGTTTTTTTGCCACTTGCATTGCTTGTGCCGCCAGCTGCCTCTAACGACTCGGAGGCAGTAACACGATGACAAGTGTATGGACCTACCGTTCGTCCCACTCCATACTAAAATCACTGAATGTGGTGAATGAGCATAAAACATCGAGAGACTATCGAGGACTATTTTCGTACTTCAATCGTAATACGATTTATCGTTTTATAAATTACCAATGAGCCATGATACGATATATTTGAGGACGGAAACATGTTGCGTGAGATTTTTGACGCGTACTGTAAAAAAAAACAATAAATTTTTGCACCCAGTAAAAATGATAAAGATATTGATCAACGTATCGTTTAATATGTTACAGCATTGAATCGTAATGGACAATGGGAGAGAAAAGACAAGAGAATGGAAGCGTCCGGACGAGGTTATGCAGTTGCATCGCCTCAAAGTTAGAGAGCGAGCTCTACAAGCGCGTATGAATAGAACAACACTGGAGAACTCTGAATCTTCAATTAAATGGACAAGTGATATTCAAAAATTGGGGAACATAGCCGTTTCAAGAGCTTCTCAGAAACGGAAAAATCCATTTCTAACAAAAGAATGTAACAAAAAAACAAAACAAGATCTGTCTGGTATGATAGAGTCGGGGGACAAGCCAATTTCATATCGAGCTATACCGAGCGAAGAAACAGTGGAAGAAGCATCGAACTGTAGGACTCCCTTGTCGAAGGACATTTTGGAGAAGGTCGAAACCGATGACAACGAGGGCTCTAAAGGCGAGAAGTATCTTCCCATAGATTGGACGCTCAAGACGAAAATGTGTATAATGTCGCCGAAGCCATTCGTGTGGAATGGAAAGCTCAAGACCAGCGAAGAAGCTTCTGGAACGACTGGATTCGTTCGATGCTTAGATATAGGAGAAAAAGAAACAACTTTGGATACCAGTCCTAATGCAAGGTACATAGTCCAAACTTCCATTATTGACAACGAAGCGGAATAAAAGACACAGGCAATATTTTTATTTAGATTTCATCAGTGTTGTCTAGTCTGGCAGCATCCTTCGTTGCCATGGCTAGAACTCTTTCCCCGCTCGACCGGAAAAGTGAGCGCAAGCAATTCAGGGATAGCTCATAATCAATACATCAAGGATGCCCTTTTTGGGGAGTGGAGTGAGAGTTTTAGATCACTTTTCCATCTTCTGAGAGCAAGGCAGTGTCCGTACTTTTATCTCTGTACAAACACATTTACGGTCCTGTATCGCGCCGCTGGAATTTGCGGCCTTTCCGAAGTTCACGCGCTGCTTACGCCAACGACGAGAGGATTCAGGCAATCATTGAAGCAAGAAGGTATCCTTAAAACTGTACCAGTCTTACTGTAGAGGCTCCGTTTCGATACCGACCAATCGATTATTATTCTAGACATTGAATATACGATGCCCATGAGAAAGAGCTGGAGCAAAAGACGCTCGGATCTTGCCGAAACTAGCTGCGAGATGCTTAATACATCGTCACCTTCTGAACCGACATTAATCACCGATAAAATTTCACAAGACGAGGACGACGACGATAGCGACGAACAATGGCTACAGAGTCTCGGCGTTGAGGATTCCGAAATACGCAGGATAAATACCCTACAGGTTCTTATTATGATTGTTATTAATACGACTACTTTTATCATCATCATCATCATCATGATCGAATGAGCTGTGATACAGTAACTAACAAAATTATATCCTGTCGCTTGTTTCATTTTATCAGGCAAGATTGGTACTGGAAAAAGAAAGCGAAGTAGATACGTTAAAGCAGTCATTGGTATTCGTCAAAGGGGTCGAAGCGCAAGCCCTCTTCAATTTTTTAATCAACTGCAAATCGGCAGTGGCAACGACCGGCGCCTTGGCGGGTTTACCTCCCACGCTCCTCGCTCCCGTCGCTTTTCATGGAGCTACCCTCCGGCCTATAAAGGTAATTATTTTTAACATTTTAATATTTTCATACATTTATGCTCTTCTCTTATGGTTTTGCAACTGAAAGGTTCGTGAAAGCGTTGTGCTAGTAGGCAAGGACAGATTTCATTCTCTCGAACTGAAAGGTCCACTGTTGCCCCACGTATTGCCATCGCTGTGTAATTTGATGAGGTCCAGCCAATTGGATCAATTTTCTGTTAGCTGCGCTCAACTCAGCACAACAAATTCGTTCTCTATCGCCAGACACGGCCAAGGTAACATTCTAAATATTAAGTATTCCAATTACTACATGTCCTTATTGTTTTAGAAGAATCGACGTCCACCGAGCCCGAAAAAGTCCCGCAGAGCGTATTCGGCCAAGAGAATCTCAGTGATTGTGGTTTCAACCAGCAGTTGCTATCGCACTTTTGTAGTCCCGATCCGAATCACATTCACGTTTTGGAGACTTTAAAATTTTCGAACGACACGTACACGTGGTCTTGACATATGAGATGCCGATCGTTTGTACGCGAGACTCACCTCGCGTGTGGTCGACCGCTGAACAGTATAAAACACATACCAGCGGACGAGCAGATATGTTAGTACTGTCGCGTGGTTCCAAGGGAGATCTACAATATACCCCACGCATTTCTACGTACCCCAGAAAAAGTGTCCGTTATGTTTACTGTTTACTGTGAGTATTGATCTATAAATACTCGTATCGCCCCAGATTATGTATTATGGTGGGCGCCTCGGACGGGATCATATTTATCCCATTACGAAAAATTATTACCAATCAGTAAAAGTTGACTGAACATCATTTAAGGAATGTAACAACAGCTCATCGGCTCAATTACAATTGCATTATCATTCGATAGGGAAACGACAGCAATCGGATAACTTACAAAAAAATATATTCAAAATTTTTTTATTTATTACCCTACCTGTAACAATCTAGTCAAAGGAATCAATAAGTTTTTCCACCTCTTCTAATTATTCTCAAGGGTGTTCATCTTTTTTCTTCCTCTTTACTGATCGTAAGTTAATAATAATACAATCGTTGAAGAGTCATTAATTTCATGATCCAAAGCCATATCTGCAGTCTGTATCGCACTCAGTGAAGTTTCCCCGGTTCAGCTGTCCCTACAATTGCCTAGCTAACTGTAAGCCATTTTTCGGTAAAAAAAAAAATAAATTCGATGGCGAATGAACAATTGCCAGACTGTGAAATTTTTGCATGAACGAATAAACCTATCGTACTGAATTTACACATCAGAAAACACGATAATATGAAATAAAGAAAATAAGAGAAAGTAAAGAAAATCTGTTTCTTGGAAGAAGTGTAAAAGTAAATCGATCGGTGTGAGTGTCCCCGGGGGAACCACGCACAGCGAGACACTGGATGTTCGAGTAAAAGCAGCCCTTGACTACCACTGTGACTCGCGGCCTGTGGAGGGGCCGGGCTCGTTGGATTGCCGGGAGTTGGCCCGGCGCTTCCCGCTTTTCTCGCTACCCGGGAGGCAATTGCTGAGCTTAGGGAAGCCGAACAATTTCGAATACCAAGTTGGAGCTACTAACCAAGGCGAATTAATTAAACGAATTTAATGTAATGTAAAAGATGTTGCCGATATGAGTGAGATATGAAAAAACGGAAGCGAGGTTCAGAGAGGAACGAACGTGCTTTCGGGGGCTATCGGTCGGCGTAGCTCGGAAGCCCTGATGGCTATACGAGTACACATAAATGGAGATGGCGCGAGGGCGCAAGGGTGAGCCGCGCGGTTTGAAAAGACGAGTCGCGTCGGAGGGAACGGTAGAGCGACAAACAGCATTGCAAGAGTGAGGCGGCAGCAGTAGCAGTAGCAGCAGCGGCTAGGCCAGGCATCGAGCAAGCACCGGTGAGGGAGCCGCGGAGGCGTGGGGAGATGCCGCCCCCCCGTGGGGCTCAGCTCGTCGGCTGAATCTCCCTCGGCCCCCGACAGTCCCCAGTCGTCCCCCTGCACTGATATCAGTCGCCGCTCGGCAAGGGAGTCGCAACGTGTGCCTGTATGTGTATGCCCCTTGTGCTTAAATTTTCGTTTCGACGGGGAATGGACAAATCTCGCGAGTACACCATCATTCTGCTACCCCGTAAACTAATATTACGGCTAAAATCTTCCGACTTGTACCAGTGGAACGCGCGAGGTAGACGAACGGCGGGTACCCTCGCGTTGTTTTTGCCTTCGATTCTATCAGCAACCATTAACATTCTCCGACTCGTTTATTCTTACACACGAAGAGACATGTAATTTTGTACGAATCGTTGTACGCGAGAGACACGCCGAAGATTAAACTACCCTCGGACATTCGGACAAGTGCTGTCTGCTCCGATATTCACGGAGATTCGCATACCGATCGAGGGCTCAAAATTGATCGCGCGACTGTCAGTGAAAAGTGTCAAAGTACAGAGTCACAACGACCGGAAAATAGTTTAATTAATTACTAGACGGAATCAGCGGTTTTCTGAGGAAAACTATATATATATAAAACAACGATTCGAAACTTGAACAGCAAGGGACATATTCGTATTTCAAAAGCCTATCATTAAGGTGAGCATAAATCACGTGATATCATAGGATTTTTCTATAGAACATTAGATTGTAATATATTTATGAGTCGAGGAATGAAAATTGCGTATTGCTGAAGGGAAGGGGGAGAGTCTGCCAAGCAGTCGGTATTAATAGACAGCTGTGTCTCTAGTCTCTTTGGTACGTCGTTCTCGCAATAGTCAGCAGGCCAGGAATGAGGGGCACCGGCGACTTTGTCACACTATAGCTCAACGCCACTTCCACAGGCTCATATGCCACTTATATTCAAGCGAATTACATTTGTTTTCGAAAATATAAAAATTCCTTTTGATATATACGTCAGCAAACCGAACGCAACAAAGAGCGAGAAGGGAAACACTTTCGTTGGAGTTTTCGATATATGCATGACCGTATTGTTGTTAACTTGAATCGTACACCGCCTACGAATTATGTACGGTAACAAACCGTAGGACTCAGCGATAACGGATATAGGCGTAGAATGTAACAAGGAAATTATGGATCGCGCGCGGGCAGAGGCGCGTTTGCGCATGAGCACGCGGATCCTTTTCGTCCCGAAAGATCAGGTACGGGAGGCGCGAACCCTTCAGAGCTGTCATTTGTCACCCATCAGCCGCCCATTGAGTATGACGGAGCGCCTTCCTTTCTCACTCTCCTCGAAAGTTTTTTCAGTTCTGTCGCTCAATTTACTTGATGTACAATGTCCTTCGATTATAGTATTGTACGAAGGAGCATCAGAATGGGCGATAAGACATTCAACTTGACGTGGAACAACCATTTAGCGAATCTGTCTGGACTCTTCGAGGGCCTTTATAAGAGTGGCTCTCTGACGGACACGACATTGTCCTGCCAAGGTGGCATGGTTCGCGCGCACAAACTCGTTCTGGCGGCTTGCAGTCCATACTTTGAGAGAGTCTTCAAAGAACATCACGGCGAGCAGCCGATTCTCATTTTAAAAGGCACGATACAATTTTTCAATTAGTAAAACTGAAATATCGATTATTAATTATATTCTCACATTGCAGGTGTCCCCATAGAGGAAATTGAGTGTCTCCTTGATTTCATGTATCGTGGCTCTATAAACGTTGCCGAAGAACATTTGCCCTCCCTGATAAAGACGGCAACCGATTTGGAGATTCGTGGTCTCTCGGGAGACGAGAGAAGCGAAAGTGAAAATGTCTATTCGAGGGTGGAGGTGGAGGCCAGCGTCAGGGCTTGCCAGATCGAATCGAGACTCGACAATTATACTAAAATGTGCAACAATGCGATAGCCGCCGATTGCATAAAGCTCGAAGAGATCGAAGTAGAGGATGATCCAATGGTTACGGAGAGCCACGAGGAGGACAGCTTCGAGGAGTCTCTCCAATCTTCGCCGTCCAATAAAAAACAACTTATCGTAAGGAGAACTTTTTTTTTTTCCATAGTCAAATTTTTTATACAAATTTTTTTGTTATTTACAGAGACACGTCCCAGCTCCGATGTTCAAGAGACAGATCAGATACGAGAAGCGAGTATCCCTCGGTCGTCCGACATCCGACAGAGACAAAGAAAACGATTCATCCGAGAAACTGCAGCGTGATAACAAATTGTTGTCCAGGGAAGTAGATATCGATTGTGGATCACCTTCGGCTATTAGTGACGACTGTGGCGGTATGAAATTTCAACACGGCAACAATGGCAATTTTGATCCGACCGTACCGGCAATCCAGATCAACGAAGATTCTCTATTAGAACGAGACTCTATGGAACAATTGGTTGGTATTAAATTGTGATATACCGAAACACAATACATGTCTATAACTGTTTTTATGTGCAAAAGAATTCGGCGGACAGCGAGAGCCTTGATGAGCCAGAGACAAATACAACGGGATCCAAAAAACACACAACAGAAGTTAAAAAAGATATCGATGGTCCTTGTGGTGGTGGCAGTGGTGGTGGTCAAGGACTTCTCGAATGCAATGAAAGAAAAGAACGTATCGTCCTACCGAAGAGAGAGAAATCGCAATATAAACCATTCCCATGCGATCTATGTACTCTGGCATTTACCAGAGCGTCACATCTAGCCCGGCATCGTCGGGTACACACTGGCGAAAGACCCTTCTCCTGCAGTCTGTGTCCTCGAATGTTTGCCAGACAAGACAAGCTCAAGCAACATCTGGATTCTCATATGCAGTGGCCGAAGCGCAAGTCACTCACCAATATTACCGGCAGTGGTGTCGGTGGGATAGTGCACTTAGGCCCGAGTGTCGCATCCGCTGTCGCCGCCGCGAAAGGAAAGCGCGGCCGTCCGCGGAAGGTGAACACAAGAACGTCTATTACTGAAAATACAACTGGTTTACGGGACGACTGAAGACTCCCTGCGTCGCATTATGCAACAACAAAGAGAAAAAATAATACCAATTCCTCCGTGTGTCCTTGGAACAGTCGATTGAAGAATTCGGAAGTACGGCCAATTCAGCTGAGTGCCGAATCATAAAAGTGACGAAGACCAAGGAGAGACCGAAGACAGCTTCAATTTTTTTTGTTTTCAACAGAGCCAAATTAACAAATATCGAAGCCCATCTCTACACTACTATATATACATATATTTTTTTACCGTCGTACGGCTGTCGTCCGACGATATTGGGAGAGTTCGATCGTACACAACAGGACCTGATGTAACGAAGCGATTCTACGTTGACATCCGGGTAGAGAATACTACAACTAACGATTCATTGTCTCTCCCTCGAACTGAATAATCGAGACCAATCTAGATCGTTCAATGAAGAACTGTGCTAGTACACAATCCGTTAACAAAAATGTTATAAAAAATACAAACGATCCAAAGAATAGTTTCGAATATTTTGTCATACCGTATACTGTACATCGTACATAACGCATAATACTAATCATACGTCGAGTACAAATGTGAAAAATGGTAGAAAATATATGTCCAACTATGTGAAAACATTGTTAGCGCTTGCTGCATATAACTGAACGTTGCACTACGCACGATAGCAACCTAGTGTGAGTAGAGTGCGATTTATCAATGGAATTGTAAAAACAAAAATTCTCATCTAGTCTCTATTCTCAAGGTGTATCCATAGAAAACGTAACAGATACGTTATCAGTGTGTACCATTAGTATAATTGTTCTAAGCGAAACTAGTATCTTCCGATAATTTTCATAAAAATTATATGCTAATATGTATCCTTTGTGATATATCATTTTTATCAACTTTTTTTATCCGTTTAGTCCTCTGATTAATCAGAGCCTGTCATATTGAGTGTAATTTTTTTGCAACGATACAGACCAATGACATTCTTGTTACAACTTTACTCTTTGTTGTAGGATATTTTTATTTTCATTTCCTTTTTTTCGTGAGAAGTTTTGTTTTCTTAGTCGTAAGGAGACATTGTGCAATTTTAGTATGTACACGTTGATTTTCGGTACAAATCTTTTGTATTTCGTGATTGTAATGATTGTGTAATTTTATCATGACTGTAATATAAACGAACCGTCAGACATTTCACACCTATGATCTTGGGTATGCCTATTGTTTCATCGATTTCATAAAATTAATAGTTTCATAAAATTAATAACTACGGCACAAGTGAAATTTTATTTTGCGACGTGTGACAATGGAAGTTTGGAAACGTCCATTTTCGCACCGAACGCCTTAATAGAAGTTTATGATACGATTAAAGTACGATTAAACTTCGTCTGATGAGTGTGACTTTGAAGGACGGACTGAAAGGAATCGCTGCAATCGCACAGGTAACGCATAAAATTTTATTTTGCAATATGTGACATAAATTATTATATATAAATTAAAAACCAGTGACATAAATTATTTTATTGTCATAATATGATGAGCTGTTGCTATTATGTGTTTCGAAAGAAAAAAAAACCCGGTTAATAGCCCACTACGAACAGTTCCCTCGCTCGCACTTAGAGATCGCGAAGTGTAAACTCCATGTAACCAGGCAACTTGACGCGCGAGTGGGGGGGGGGGGCATCGATTAACCTATTTTTAATACCGGCCGTTGGTATCGATGAGCCGCCTTCATTTATTTTAGCGTTTCTATTTTATAATATTTCAGAGAATTAAACAACAGTCAGTATTATTCGGTAACTCTCCGAGATAAAGATACTTTGAATCGAGTGCCCTCGAATTTAATGGTAACAGGATCACCTTTTCAATAGTAACGAGATTTGTGTGTATGTAGAATCGTCGGAAAGTACGCAAGGAGAAAAGAGGGGCAAGTCGGGAGCGCTGCGTGCGCCGATGCGCTGGGACGATTCCAAAACCTGATTGGCCTACGCCCGTACGACGGACAAGCTCACCACGTCCGACCGACGTCCTCCATTGTGGCATTGCCCATTCGGAACTTTCGAGAAACTGTGGCTCAGTAGTGTGTTTCGCATCCTCGCAGCACGCAAATAACATTTTCTTGAAACGTATTTCGCTTCAGCAGTGTCAACCATTTCGCTGTGACGTTCTTGAACTCACGGTCTACTAGGAATCTTCTTGAATTTAGTAAGTACTTGAATTCAGCTAATAAGAATAACATTTTTCTTCAAAACGCATCAAAATTTCAGCCAGTATGATCGATATAACGCGGCAGTCACCGATCGTTCACTTACGGCGGCTGGACAATATTTTATTCTCGTCTTTTTATCCATTTTCACTTGATCCGCTGTGGATTTTCGTTTTGCACAGGTCTCATTTGCCATACTTTTTTTCTTCTTCACTCTGTCTCGCTCTGAATTCTCCCCCACTCCCCGCACCCCATCCTTGTTCTCATCCGCTTTTGTTACTCTTCGTGAAGCCGCCTTTACAGGAGAGGACGCAATGTATAGAAATTCTACGCAAGTACCATACAAGAGCACATGCATTTATGCGGAGGCATATACTCAATGTGCACGAGATCCGCACATCGCACGCATGTTCGTTGACTGCGAGAAATAATAGTGCAGCTGACGCGATTAGCTTCGACCACTTTGCGAGTTCATCCTATAATGTGGACATTTTTGTGTGTTCAATGCGGATAATCATTTACGTGGGGTGGCTCTCGATCTTAGAGTTTAGAAATAATTTGCATCTTGCTCGCGCCACGCTATGACAGTTCGACGACTCTAAATTTATACATAAAATGCTCTTCTCCCGAAAACGTGGTCGCACCGAACGCAGCCGGACGTTCCCCAAACCCCCCTCCCCTGCACGCGCGCGCACACACGCACACACATACACACCACGCGCGCGCGCTCGTAAGACGGATGTAAAAGGATTAGCAAATAGCTTACACGAATATGTGCCCAGTCATGCTCATGTTTGATATTCTTGGGTTGGCAGAGTGCCGTAAAAAGCATGATATATCCCTTTTTTCTTCGGTTATCAATACAGGCGAAGAAAGTTCGATGTTAGGTATCGATAATTGTTAGACAAATCCCTGTTGAATTATGCATCCAAAAAGAAACCCTATCGACGCCATTTTGAAACACTCTCTTTAGTCTCGCGTGTCTACCGTCATCGAGGCTCTTGACTGGTTAATTATCGACGATTAGACCAATAGACAAAGTTTCAATGACAAATTTAAATAAATAGGTACAGTTCTCTGACCTGAGTTTGAAAAAACATTGTAAAAAAATGAAAAAAAATTCTCACTGTATTATAATACTGGCCTGACTCTGTGTGATGTACCCAACTCCGCGGGTAATCTTGAACGGAATTACAGGTGGTAAAGGACGATACAAGTTTACATTTTCCTACTGACGGAGCCAAGCCAAAGTCTACAAGTACGGCAGCTATGGTGAAGGAAACAACATTTTATGACATATTAGGCGTGAAGCCTGGTTGCTCCGACGATGATTTAAAGAAAGCTTATAGAAAGCTTGCCCTCAAATACCATCCGGACAAAAATCCAAATGAAGGCGAAAGGGTAAGACACAATACGAAAGGTATAATAATACATTACGACTTTAAAAAAAAAATGGTGTACTTTCCAGTTCAAGCAAATATCACAAGCGTACGAAGTATTGTCAAATCCAGACAAAAAGCGTATCTATGATCAGGGCGGAGAGCAAGCGCTGAAGGAGGGTGGAATGAGCGGAAGTGACTACTCGTCTCCTATGGACATTTTCCAAATGTTCTTCGGTGTTCGAAGAAAGGAACGCAAAGGCAACAATGCAATGCATCATTTGTCGGTATCTCTGGAAGAATTGTATAAGGGTACGGTTAGAAAGCTGGCTCTGCAGAAGAATGTCATCTGTGATAAATGCGAAGGCGAGTAAATTTACAAGTCCATCGTTGCTCTATATGAGTATGATTAGCAGCTAGTGAAACTATAGTTTATTATCCACCACTGACAGGTGTAGGAGGTAAGAAGGGATCCGTCGAACGGTGCAGCGTTTGTCAGGGTAGCGGTATGCATGTCGTCATACAACAAGTGGGGCCGTCAGTGGTTCAGCACATGCAGCGTTCGTGCTCCGAATGTCGGGGACAAGGCGAAAGAATTCATCCGCGAGATCGTTGCAAAAACTGTAATGGCAAAAAGACTGTGAGAGACAGGAAGATACTGGAAGTTCATGTTGACAAGGGTATGAGAGACTGTCAGAAGATTGTGTTTAATGGCGAAGGCGATCAAGAGCCTGGCCTCGAGCCTGGTGACATTATCATTTGTCTCGGCGAAAAGGAACACGAAATATTCAAGTGAGTTTTTGATTTCTCTTTATCCTTTGATATTCATTTACATACATTTGTCTTAACTCTATACTAATATTTTAGACGCTCCGGCAATGATCTTATAATGACAATGAACTTGGAACTTGTCGAGGCACTGTGCGGATTTCAGAAAATCATTCGTACATTGGATCAGAGAGATCTTCTGATAACATCAATGCCTGGAACTGTTATAAAGCACGGTGAGATTAAGTGCATAATCAACGAAGGTATGCCGATATACAGGGATCCGTTCACAAGGGGCAAGTTGACGATTCGATTTGCGGTAAATTTTCCAAAGTCCCTCGATCCCAGTGTTATACCAACGCTCAAACAATGTCTCCCACCTCGGGAGGAGATAATCATTCCTGATGAAGCTGAAGAGTGCGCTCTGACAGACTTCGATCCCGAGTACGAGGCCAGACAGCAAGGAGACTCGCGACAGGCGTACGACGAGGACGAGGGTGCATCAAGTCGTCTACAATGCGCCACACAATAATTTCTGAAATTTTACTAATATTCAGAAGCCGAGAACCGAGATCATTATTCATCGCGGCAATCTGCTACCTTATCCTCTCCGCCCTCTCCCGGCGGCCACTCTAGCCCCCACCCACCCTGTTCCTCTATCTATATATCTATCAATCGTTTCGTCGATAAACTGACGATAGTGACATTGGAACTCCTGACCAACGAAGACAATTCGATTCACGCGACACTTCAATATCACGGATATTACGATGAACAAAAAAGAAAACAATTATAATAATATTTATCGTTTCGCGGTGTCCGGTGTCTCTGCGCCCACGTTTATCATTTGAAGGGCAGCCGTATCTTCGACAAGTTGCACTCTATCGGTGATAAATACGATTATATAAGGCGATATTATTTCGTTTATCGTTATCGGTCTCCCACAATATACCCAACAAATATTTATTCGCTAGGCTGTTATTTATAAGAAATGCATTGACGGGTCAATGACGCCCTCGCTGGTAGTGTAACTGTTGCTCCGTTCAATATATAGGCTTGAATGTAACAAACCGAAAAATTTGTCGAAGTACGGTTGTTCACGATCTTCGACAACGATAAGCTCTCCCATCTTCATCGAATCGAACTTGTTTCTCGTTCAAGTAATTGGGTCAATAAAGAAAAATGATATCTTTATGTCTCAACGATGTGTCTAACATGATCTTTTTGGTTCTCGGGTTTTTCTTTTCTTTATAGACATACGGACGCGCTGTTGTATTAATTTATTAATCGTGGCTTAAGAAATAGTCCACCGTTCACAAGGCGTGTAAGTTTTTTCAGAGTCCTCTTATTTGCCATTGTCATCTGCTTGAACAACGAGCAAATAAATGTCGTAACTTAGTTGTCTGAAGATAAAGGTCAAATTCAAGTTGATGTTTTATTCCACAAATGTCCTTGACCCAAAAAACAATCCATTATGACAAACGAAACGAACGGCCAAGACTTAAATTGTCCTCCAAAATGACATGTATCTTATATCTTTATTCGACAAAGGCATCATAAACAAGGTGTTTAGACATAGTCGGCAGGTGTATCGTATGCAATGAAAATGATTTGAAACACGAACAGTACAATTATTCAATCTGTGCAGATAACATTTTTCCTATGCATGCAAAATTACTCGATTTCCGTTGAGGTGTGCAATCTTTCTAATATTTTTTTGGTATGTTACTGGACACTATGCATTTTGACAGTATGTCAGGAGGGTAGCAAAATACCTGTAATTTTATCGACGAATAGGACAATGTACGACTCGTACAGAAGGAATTGGTTAACTTTTCGGTTATCGTGCTGCTTGACTTGCCCTGTTTCGCAATATACAGTGCACTCCGAAACTACAGTATAATCCAATTTGTTTTCTTGAGCGCGTATTATTTCGGGGCATCAACCACAGCGGTTGTTTCAGTCGTAACTGGACAGCCGAGTGAATTTTGCGAGTTTCCCGGAAAGCCGGGACTCGGGATTTCATCGAAAACATTGTTGATGAGGTATTTTTCGTGGGAACGGTTGGGCTAACTGTTCTTTGTGGATGCCGCAAATTGTAAAAATACTGGAGGATTATTGTATAATCAGGAAACAATGACACGACCACGGTATAAGGCCATTACAATCTCCATAAAAAGTGTTATTATTGTTTCCAAATGTTTGTAACTTCGAATCTCAGCGTCCCATGAAGCTAGCAAAAACCCGAGGAGCTGATCGTCTTCCATAAGAAATAGTATACAACATAGGGTATTGACCGAAGTTTTGGAAGCGTTCTATCAGGCAATCTCAGGACGTTCAAATACGTGCAAAATTGACTCGCAAGGGTGATGAATGTTGATATATTTTGACGATTTTTTTGTTTTTTAATAAGCTGCCACGTATTTCGACGTATTTTTTACGTTTTTTTAATTCGAAAAATCTCGGCTAGAGTTTTACGGATACAGTGCTCGTTCTGCTTGCGATGGCGACTATACAAATCGTCACCAGTCGGAGGAGAAGCGAACTATCGCTCGAGCTGGTGGATCGAGCGATAGTTTACTCGAGGACAGGCTGTCGGAATGCCATGATTCCTCGAGTCGGCGAGACGCGACCGATCAGGAACGAGAAGTGGTCGAAGTTTCCGGAAGAGCGCGTCAACCTGGCGTCTGCGACGAGTCCTATTGGCGAATCTCTGACAAAGAAATTACGAACACGAGGCAGCCAAAGCATCGAGTGCGAAGTGCAAAGGAAAAATTGAGTCACGTGCATAGTCTTGTCATCTAGGCATAGAAGCGGTAAGCAATCCGAAGAGCGCGAAAAGCCAGGAATAGTTGATTTTCATACTAAAGAAAAATGTGGGACGGACGTTTTTGATCAATGCGCTGGCCAATGCCATTTTTTTTAGCCATGCTCGATCAGGCCGTTGTCAATGCCAGCATATCGTACATTTTCTCACCAGAAAACGAGATGCCAAGTCGACGAGAATTTTTAAAAGAACTGGCTCTATCGGTCATTGAGCCGCATTTACAAGGGCGTGTGACGGGGCCCGGATTGCACCGGTCTTTGGCACACAGCCGAAATTGAGGCAATACCAACGCTCGGATCGGATAAAATGGAATAACGTAAGAGACTTTATTATTGTAAATCAGAAAAAGATCGAAAGACACAGTACTGCCGTGTAATATGTAAAAAAAGCCGTATGCGAAGAACATTGCGTCGTTTGCCGTGCTAAATGCCTGGAATAATTGTAACGATCAATTATGATGCTCCGTTAGGTTTTAAACTATAATATTATATTGTTATAAGGATTTTTTAGTGTAAAAAAAGGAAAAAAAATAAAAAATGTTTGCCAATTAAATGTGTAGAAATGTGTAGAAAACGGAACAAAAATATTTTTTTTTCTTAAAATTACAATCTATACCTTCAATTTCCAATAAAAAAAATTACGTTACCTTTTTTGTCTCTGAGTTTTTTTTGTATGTCAAAATTTTTGTTCGTAATTTTTGTTTATTTATTTAACAAAACATTTGTGAAAAAATGTAATTTACAAAAATTTTACAGATGAAACATCAAAATGAATGTTCGATGAAGTAGCCTGAATTTTTTGTCAGAATTTTCTGAGTGGATTGTGGGGATGAAATAATGGTCGGACGCGGAAGACCCACGTTTGCAGACGAGAGGTGAAAAAAAAAAACGCTCGCAGACGAAGCGCTACAGCATTTACCGGTGAATTATCGAGACTACTCGACAGGCTTACAACCGAGGTAATTGGACAAAAATGTGGCCAGCGACGCGAGCAAATCGATTATCGATTGATACACGAATAAAATGGCTTGACACCAAGGAACACGGATCTCCATCATATTCGTTGTCGTCACTACAGCTGTATCGATATCTCCATAGCAACGGGTTTGGAATCCACCGATTTCTTCGTCCATGATATTAAACGAGAACCATACCAGTTCGCCGTCGCTAACTCACTTCACATCTATCGGAGTGTTAAGAATCGTTTCCTCGATTCCGAGCTATTTCAATACGAAATTTAATAACGAACGTTAATAATGGCCACGACGATTCAAGAACGAACCATTCCGGCTATGAACACTCTCGTCAAGTACGACAATCCGATATTGGTTGCCCAACATCGAGAAAAGGTCTGAACAAATCATATTCATTGTATGGCGTTACGACATCCTAAAAAATAACGTTCGACAGATCGTAAAGGAGTCACCTTCGATGAAAGTTGGAAGTACCGCGTGCAAAATTCAAACGACACCGCCGACCGCCAATATCAGACGAGAAACCGTCGAAATTTTGAATGGAATTTTACCTCCCGAAGAGTGGGAAGAGGAGGGTCAAACGTGGACCCAGCGAGTGTCCAGTACACCGGCTACACGATTGGACGTTATAAATTTACAAGAGCAGCTTGATATGAGATTACAGCAGAGGGAAGCTAGGGAAACCGGAATATGTCCGGTTCGCCGGGAATTGTACACCCAATGCTTCGGTAGTATACACGCAATCGCAGTAAAACACTGTCGTACATTTTTCTCTCAACTTTTTCTTTATGTTATTCGCCACTGTATATTTGAGCACGGTGACGCAGAGGGTTCGCCTCAAAACAAAAGGGGCTGTTCTATCGTACTCCGTACTCGAGATAGATTTTCGGATCGTTCCACGTTTTCCATTATTTTTATTTTTTCTTTCAAGATGAAGTGATACGACAAGTGACGGTAAATTGTGCGGAACGCGGTCTTCTTCTATTGCGAGTCAGGGATGAGATCACGATGACGATGGCTGCTTATCGGACTCTATATCAGAGCAGTATAGCTTTTGGTATGCGCAAAGCCCTACAGGTAAAAATATCTTTTTCGAGGGCGTCCCTCGTCAAGAATAGTCGTCGACTTTTGCTACGGAACGTTACTCCCCCAGGTTGAACAAAGAAAGGAAGATCTAATCGCCAACGTCGAAGAGCTGACAATTAAAAAATTGGAATTGGAACGAACCGTGGCCGAACTGAGGCAAAAGTCCGACCAAGCGGAAAGGAGAGCGGCAGAATTGAGGGAGGCCGAGGAGAAGAAGCACACGGAAGAGATACAATTTTTGAAGAAGACCAATCAACAGTTAAAGGTAATGCTCGCTCGAGACGTTTCAACCTCATGCTAAATATATCATTCACGCATAACACTCGTTCAATCGAGCATGATATATATTTTATCTTTTGTAAGAGAGCTTATCCCATCGATATATAAGTAAATGAATAACGAAATAAATTAATAACGGCGAGGATAATGCTCGACGTCCGTTCGCAGACTCAACTGGAAGGAATAATCGCTCCAAAGAAATAACTTCGGTCATTGGAAATTGGAACGTCGCGGAAGTGAGGCAAATGTCTTCTTCGAACGCTGCCCCTTTCATGTGAAATTCATAAGGAGCTAAAGGATGTATCTCTTTATATCTTGAGAATTAATTCATGTTTATCGGTGTGACATTTTGCTTACAGATACACGTGTATACCATTATAAAATGTATAAATATTGCTTAATATAAAATTCAGCGAATCGTAATAAATATATATACTTTCGGTCTAAAACGTACAATGCTACTTACTATACCTCACCGTTTCATATTTTTCTGTATTATTTTCATTCATTGCTCTCTCGCTGCATCAGCGACTTACACCGTTTTATAATATAAAGTTGATGTAAGTTGGGTGATTTCTCTCTATATGCGAACGATACGATAGACTATTATGTGATACTTGCATAATAAATGAGTACCGATCAAAAGCTTAGATATAACTACTATCCTTCAGTCATTGTCTGTGTGTGTGTGTGTGTTTTTAATTTTTTAATTTTTAAAAATATGAGTCACATTGAATACACGCCTTGCAGGCTATCGGCGAATGGTTAATGGACTCCTTTCTACTTCCTCGTGTATTCAAGTATATCAATCATTTGCATTTGGAATGCCAGCCCCGTTCAACCTTCTTATCTAAGACCATGCATTTTTTTCTTTACATAATTCCTACAGAAATAAAGCTGAACAAAATGGAATTAAAAGAAACGGTTATGATATTGGGAAGAATGACGACCGATGACTCAAGCTCTTGGTCCCGCACGCTTAAACATACGCTTGCTTCACCGAACCGCGGATCAGTTTTATTCTTCAATTGACAAGCACATACGCATACACGCACAATATCGTACTATGTCACTACTACGATATAAATGTATCGGCAATACGCATCGTTATACACGAAAATATTGTATACGTTTGTTATAAAATAATACTCTAAATGTTTCAAGGCAAAGACCCAGATCCCGAATATTGTTCGTCACGATCGATGATTCGAGGTAGCCCGCCCATTGAAGATCCGTTTGCATCCACAAATTAAACCTCTTAAAATCAATAAATCATTTCAGTGGACCGCTTACTTTGCACCCATCGTTATCACGGACTTCTATCGAGACTTCGGTTGCCCTTGCTCATTTTTTTTTCCTTTTTTCTTTAATTATCTCTCCGCTGGGAGTCAACGTATCCCACCCAGATCACGGTTATATTAAAAGCCCTGCGTCAAGATTAAATGCAATCGTCTACCTAACATTAAATAGGAATAAATTAAGTTATTTTTACATAACGCACGATAAATTTTTTTACGACAATCAATCAATACTGCCAATTATGTATATATAATCGAGTGCCACTGTCCACAGGGTTGGAAGATTCTTTATCATAATTTATCAGGCTTTGTTTTCGTTGTCGTATTTTTCCTATTCGGGGTTCGATTGACACGGTTGCGCATGTATTATCTACTTTTTCGATGAAGTCACCGTCAATATCGAAACGTAAATCGTTGCGGCAACTCAATCGGTGAAAAAATTCTTGATACTTTAATGTCAATCGCTGTGGTATTGTGTCGAATGAATGCAACATACGTCATATCCCACATAAGAGAGATAACTATCCGATGCATACAATCTTTAATCGATAATGTTTCGTAACTATAACTATTTATCTATACAAAACTGCGCACCAATGCACACTCTTGTCTCTCAATTGCGCCCCTTCTTCGAGCGTTTTCTCTTCTTCTTTTTCGTCACCGTACCCGAGGCATTGGTTGCTGCTTTAACTGGAATGACGGCACTTTGAGTCGGACTAGTGCAAATCAGCGAATCCGGACTCTCTACGGTAACGCTGATCGTTGACTCCTGCGCCGTTATCTCCTCGCTCTCGCTTTCCGCGTCGCTTGCGCCAGTTTCGACTTTAACGCTATCCACTTCCTCCTCCGCGTTGCTCAGTTCGAGAGAAATTATTTTCTCTCGCAGAGTTTCAACCTTTTTTTCACAAATGTCCCTTTAAACTAGGCATCGAGACACGTATCGTTCAAGCGTAATGAACAGCATATAAATCGGATTCCCGATTGGATCTAAATACAACTTTATATAACACCACCGAACCAGTGATTCTGTAGAAATATCTTTTTGACCATCTTGTTTACCTAACGAATCCACATTAGTATAACGCAATCGACAGTTAGTGGGTAATGAGAATTAAGTGCACATGCTTTTCGGAGGAAAACAAGGCACCGTAAATCTAAACTTTAATGGACAATATAATTATAAGTCCAGGATATAATTTACAGAAGAAACAGTAGGAAAGTCATACCCATATTAGTAGAGAAGGTTTGACAGTGAACATTGGACATGATTTAGCGGAACTCAAGGCAGTGTAAGTTGCATTCCAGGTGTGAGTGTCGGGATCTTGTTAAACAAAAAAAAGACAAACAAAAAAAGGACAATATATTATCATTACTGAACACATTGTATAATTAGAGTGTGATTATATGATTCTACATGCTACATGCTAGAAGCCAAAGTGCACTGAACAGAGACGCATAAGAATTAACGCGGAGGATCCGGCCGATTTCGTTTACTAAATTTTGACATCGATCCGAGTTGCCGTCCAGGGTTATATTAATCCAGTTTACGTAATCTTATCGACTATTATTGTTTATGTTTATTTGCGGGGGATCCGTTTGCTCAAAAAATTCTGCTTAGCCAGTACTCTTTGGTGTGCACGATATACGAATGGTATGCGAAATCAATTGGTGCATTAATTTGTCAATGTTAATGGTGTTACTACCTCGCGTTCAATGAGCTTCTCCACGTATTCGACTGTTCGTACACGACGTTCCCCGGTCACCTCGTCGACATATTCCTCGGTGCGCCGAGTTACCTTCTCGTCCACTACTTTTTCAGATTCGCGCACCGATCTCGGCGGTCCCAGCTTGCTTCGGACCGCAAGTTTAGGAAAATCCGCGCTGGACGGCCGTAACGCAGCGAACTAAGAATTACCAGGACAGATAAACGACAAGCGTTTTTGTTGTCTTTTTATGTATACACACTGACATTCTCGACATTTGACTGTGAGCTCAGTTCGATCTTTTCGCGGGGATAATAAGTCAGAGATCTTCGCGCAAAAACCAAATGGGCAATTAGTAACAATCGGAGGAGTTAACGTGGACTTGGACAACACAATTCTGGGTTAATTGATTATTCAAGGAGCGATATTAAAACCGGATGGTTAAATAGAATAATGCCCAAGTGCTAGTGATATTTCGACGTTACCTCGTTAACTTTTTCCTGGTCGGATGAACGTTCGGTTTCTGTAGCCTCGTGCACCACTTCCGTCTTATTCGACGTATCCATCATTTCGCTCATCTTTTTTATAACTATCTGTGCCTGTAGTGCGTCCTTAAACATGATTTATATGTATGCATCAATACGGGCGGGAACATATTAATAAATAAATATCTTATAGCACTATTACCTGCTCAAGAGACTTCAAACGAGCTTGCCTCCAGGCAGCTCGCTTTTCCGCGCGCAAAGCTCTTTGCTCCGCTGGGCTCAGATGACTCTCTTCGTCGTCGTCCGAAATGAGACCCTGTCGTGAGAAGGAACATCGATTACTAAAAACGTACGCGGCTTTTGTAATTAGATGCAGGATTAATGCTCACTTCCTGAATCATTTTTTCCTTGAGACGTCGTTCTGCTTTTGCCGTCCTAACGATACTCGGAACGCCCTGCAGAGAGGGTAGCGAGTTTCGCGAACTCAGTCGGCTACTGTAAGGTAACGAGTCGTGCATACTGACCAATCGATTTTTACTATATACATCGTTACATACAATATTTTATTTCAATTATAAAAAAAATACAAAAGCGACAACATCTTACACAGGTGGCAGAACGGTACCCGCACATAGACTCGTTCGTAAAATACTGCTATTTAGAATAAGAGGGTAACAGTTAGCCTAAGTGTTAATGGAATTGCCACGTTTACTACACACTGCAAACGCCGTTTACCATCTACAATCGACCGATAAGTGCTGTGTACATGTGTTCGTCGGTAGCAACGAAACCCAATTTAACAATACTTTAATCGGCGAAAGTTGGTGCAGCCCATTGTCGAAAATAGAACATTTGCATCCCACCGGAATCCATGTAGTAATTATTAAGTGCGAAATATCAAATATTTAAGCATAAGCGTAGATGTCTTTGAAAGCATGTTTGGGTGTATCCTCCGCGAAAAGCATATAAAAATATTGTCTCAATGAAAGGCACTTGTATTTCCGTGTAAAAAAAAAAATTAAATAAAATACCATTTCCGAGTTAGGAACATTTGCACCCGAAAGAACGAATGTGTATATAAATATTGCAGTATTTACACAGTACCGATAAAAAAATATTTAGAAAACAACTTTTTATATCGTCTTAATAGGTTTGAATATGTCAGCGAACGTTGGATATTAAAATGCAATATTTCGCATCGTATGTTTCATCGCCGTGGAAGTGTACAGGATTAGTTATTCGCTACACACGCGTAATAATCTTAATCACGATTGAATAAACTTATACGCGGAAATGGGGGATGGTCGATAATCTAAAACGTAAGGCTCGTGACACTTGTATGCGCCTGTGTGAAGTTAATTCCGTTCGTTCCTTCTTAGCTTAACTCGTAAAAAGATAAGTTTGAAAATAATCGTACACACTAGATACATAGTTACATATGTACAGAGAAGGAACGGCAAAGAGGTAGACAATCACGAATGAATCCTTTGTAGAATCAAAGAATGAAATTAATTCGAAGACAAGACAACTAAGTAAAACTGCGTCGCATACTAGTGATTCCGTCCGAGTCAGTCTTCTGTCGATGATAATAGTGCCGTATAGAAAATTGTGCGAAAAGTTATGACAAAAAAAGGCGTGGAAGACTCGCAGGAGAGAAGCTTCCACTAGCCAGAATGTACATAATGATAATTTCACTATGCCGCTTACTTAGGTCTTCTGTCATCCTGATCATCCAGTGCGTCCTCCGACTCTTCAAGGCCCTCGATCTCGCCGATTTGAGCCCACGACTTCAGCTCGTCTCTCGTTAGGGTTGCAATTTTTTTTTCTGTCATTCAATAATCGGCGTTAAACTTCGTCACGTTACTATTCTTAGAAGTAATACGGAAAACTCTCACCTTCCTCTTGCTTCATTTTCTCGACTTCGTCCTGACTCAGGAAACTGAATACCTTGTCTGAAATATCAATAACACTACTCAACAATAAAGTTCACCATAATCAATACTGTCATGAACACCTTACACGTACAGTCACAGAGGCCCTGACATTGCGGGCGTCCGTCAGTGTTGTTGAATGTTCCATGCCAGTCGTATTTCATTTTATAGACAAAATTTTCGATTGACTAAATTTCAGCAGAAGGAATGAAATTTATTTTATTATGCGGTCTAATTATTATGATTATTAAATTTTGAAAGCTCATTAGATCATAATGGATTGAGGTCCATTACATGACAAATTCCGGTTATAGTCAGTGTAGAATGTAATGATATTTTATATTTACGATTATGCGCTGGATTAGATATAATTCGATAAACCACGAAGGAATACGTCAAAATAAAAACAAATAGGAATAAAACAACTCCTATTACCTGGCTTAGGCGATGGTTTCAGATGCTCCTCGACCGCGCTTTCAAATAACTTTTTTCTATCGCTGACCGAAATCTTCGCCGGGGCTGGTGTCGGGGATGGCGTCGACGAAGGCTGAACATGTTATCGTTTATATTACTAATGCATCGTTTATATACTTCTCAATTAGATAAGTCCATTACGGTATCGTATTTTAGTTATGAGTACAACATGCCGATGTGACCCACCTCAACCACAAACTTTCCGTCGACAGAGCGTGCAATCTGTCGTTTGTTAAAGGAAGCCGAGGTACCAAGTTGTTCTCCCGTGCACTCAGGACTTGTGAGGGGTGTAGGAGGGAGTCGAAAACGCGGCTGTGTAATTTTAATAGTTTCGAGAACAGAGTTACCCTCGGGAAGACTCGAGGATGTGTAATAATTGGATTTTTCGTGCAAAGAAACGGGACGTTCTTTCATGATGGAGTGAATAGGGCGATATTTAGGAGCAGACGAGGCTATCGCTTCGGTGGAAGTCGATCTCAGAGAGGTGGGTAGTGTTGCAAATGTGATGCTGCGCTTCGACGCGTTCGAGGGCTTTTTCTTTGGTGACGGAAGTGTTCGGGTCTGTGAGTGCATATCGATATTCGTGGTCGTAGCGTTAGAATGTGACAAATCTGAGACCGGAGTTATCGGTGAAGTGAGATCATCCACGGATGTTCCAGTGTCCTCTCTGCCTATTGGCTGGGTAAAACGAAATTGAAAAAAAAAAAAAACAAAAAAAAAAACTAATGGTTAGTCATACGATTCGATAAACATAGAAATTTCAATTATGCGTGACGTAACAAAGCAGGACGTGTCTTACTTGTCCAAACATACATGATTTTATCTTTTCTTCTGCTAATTGTAATCGGAATAATATGGGTGCTCACCAACAAAGCGCTTTGATATTTGCCGCTAGGTATTGATAAATTGAAAGTGATATACGTGTCCCTCTCAATGTTCTTTAAAGATACGGTCGTTTTGTCAAGAGAATGCTTCATACAACGCAGGCAAATCATATTCTACGAATAAAATCCAAACTTCAACGTCAACATCTTCTGTTTTATTTCTTGGTTAGATAAATATTTACCTATCTCGTATTTTTGTAGTAATATATAAACATCTGGTCCAGTAGAGTTATATCAACATATAACATGTATAGAAAATTTATAGTTACAGTATACATTGATTTTTTTTTTTTTTTTTTTCATATCTCGTTAATGATATGGGTTTTAGCGTAACAGTGAACATTATAGATTCCCCGTTTTATATTGTGATATTAGGATTATTATTATTTTGGTTTCAATGGCAAAAAGTATGTGCTTAAAACTTAGTTCTCTTAAATATAAATATGCTTGTCATCCGTCTCTTTTCGAGTTTAATTCCGTTTAACGACAAGTATACGGGATGATTCGATGAGCGTGAATGGATAATAAAGAACACACCAACCGATGAAACTTTCATCGATCGAATTCCAGAAAACTTTAGGAACGAAAAAAAAAATTATTATCAGCTCGTCCATACTTTCTATGAACCACTGAGGCGGATATATATATATATATATATATATAACAAAATTACCCCAGCTTACTCACACGCATCGTCTGCATAAAAACCAACAACAATTTGCAATTATTCTCGTAGTCCCGCTGCGAGCATTAATCTTATGTCATAAATGTTCTAGGAACATTTCGATCGCTGTCTGCACTCAACATTTAATCGTTAATAAAATACAACTAAAATTGGCTGTACGTGATGAGTTGTGTTATGCAAACAATAAAGCGTAATAGAGCTCTGCAGCCTCCTCGTGAAAAGATACATTTTTTTGACTTGTTTGTCTTCACAGTCCGTCAAAATTTTTTTTTCAACCATCTGATAGTCACAACATATAAAAGTCAGCGTAAAAATATGTGTCAATTATTTGAGAAGTTGACTGTGAACACCCCCCCCCCCCCCCCCGTATACCTATCACAGACATATGTCCGTTTATTAGTCAACATTTTGCAGACGTTTTCAACGAACAGATTATTTACAGATAGCCTTCGAGTGATAGGACCGTCGCTTGAACGATTTTTTTTTGACAACGGATTCAACTTGGTGATGTTGAGAATAACACCGACATTGTCGATGAATGGCCGACGGAGGATGATTTGCTTAACGCTTATTAATGGCAGTAACGGTAATAAATAGAGCAACAATGTGATTAACTGCGTAACAATTATATACGTTTTTTGGTAGAAGGAAAGGAGGGCACAGTAATTAATGTGAACGGCGATAGACACTATGACGGTTCCTTAGATCAATTATCCGCGACGGCGCGCGGTCCTGGCCAGACACGTGCGTTGACACGGGGTTAAATAGAAGGAGATACGAACGACTCACTCTTGTCAGAGGGTGGCCAAACTCGAACTATCACCGTCCATTGTCTGCAAACACGTGAAACATGTCTCTTTTTCGGCTCTTAACGAGAGCATGCGTCACTACATAACACCGACAGTACATGTTTCATGCGCCATTGAGAATTCGTACAAAACGCAATTGAAGACGATTATAACGGATATGTCGAAATTACATATAACTGCAGGAATTGTTAATCGGCGATTAAAAAGAGAAGTCACCTTCTCAGGTGCTATTATGCACTCAATAACGAAATATCGTCGACGAATTTTTATTTGGGCAAATCGCGTAAGCGCCTTGTGTGGAATCGTCTAAACTTTCAACATTTCCCTTGACAAACACGACATGGATCCTTAACTCAATCGACCGACAGAGGAGCCTTAGAGGAATGTGTATTATACAATTTGAATTGCTGAGGACGAACTCGGGATATTTCCAATATCTGCTTTGGTTTTACCGGTTAATGATTAATATTCAAAGGATATGTCATGCCGAAAGTTATTGTGTGCTATATCACTGTTCAGAAATCACTTGAAATGTGCGAATGCTTTTTACTACTAACACAAGACTCGTAATAATATTAAGATTATAACATCCGATTGAACATGCATAAGCGAATCTATATTCTATGCACTTTCAATATTCCAAATTCTGCTATACAAAAGTAACTACTGAAAAGCATACTTCATAAACAAACTTAGTACTTACAGTGGGGTTTTGTGGTGCTAGAGTGTGTTTACTCATGACGATCGTCGTAGTTTTTAGATCTTTTGTTCCACCGGGTGATTTTGGTGGCACAAGCATGTCGACAGGACTATTCGGTTTATTCACTAGAGATTCTGCTGCCCTCACTACGTCCAACACCTACGCGAGCGTACAATACTTGAGTTAAGCGGGGGGCTTTTTTTTTCAAGGCGAAACACCATCTACCAAGAATCGATGAATTAGCCAGGCATGTGTATTCGAAATTCATACCTTTTCCGGCGTAGTTTTTTCACGTTGCTCAACGAGGGCCCGTTCACGTTCTTCCAGCTCCCACGCGACGAGTTCGGCTTTCATTTCTTGCTCTTGTCGAAGGGTAGCAGCATCCTCATCGTCACGATCAAGACTCGATATACTTTGGGACATAGACTTAAGCCCATCGATAGGGGAATCTTTGCGCTCCTGGGAGGTTTTTGAATCCTTCGAATCCCTTCCACCAGACAATGTCAGTATGTGCTCTATCTCGTTCTTGTCGTAACCTTTACAGACTACCAATGTGATCGTATTTCCGGAGCACCTCAGAATATTTACCGCCTCCTGATGCGTTGCACCGAGTAACGAGGTACCGTTCACCTCGAGCAATCTCATGCCGACCTGCGAAAAATCATCAATTTGTCATTCCATTTACACTGACCCAATTGTTAACAATAGGTATTATATTAATCGTACTTTCAATCTTCCGTCTCGTCTCGCAGCACCGCCCGAATTAATTTTCGAAATAAATACACCCTCATCGGTGTGATCGAGTGGATTGCCACGTTGTCCTCGAAGACCCCCTTTAATGTGCATGCCCAGTTTCTCACCAAGCTCTTTCACTATTACTAATTCCTAAAAAGAAGAAACATCATCGCATTAATTATGTATCCATCGCCGTTGCAATAGTATGATATGACTCTTGTAATAAATATGCATTTGCTGTTGACAACATAAGATTCACTAGTTTTTGGCAACATTTTATGCATACAGTTTTTCTTTGTCGTTAGAGATTCCGCTATGAAAAGAGACATTTTGACACCTAATAGCATCGAGCACAAAAAGCACTTGAAATAAACGACGACGACTAAGAAATTCAGTATACGGTGGTTCTTAATGCTCACTAAGCCTCGATAAAAGCATATTATCCAAGCTAGTTATAGAGCGGTGATGATTTTGCAAGAGCGTGAAATACTGTAAAAACCAAAAATCAATGTGATGAAACGTTATGGTAATCGTCGGTTTTTTTGTACTTACTGTCACTGGAATGTACTCTATTTCGACCAGCTTGTTAGGCAATTTTATAACGAATACATATTAGGTCGCAAAAACCATGACAAGTTACCCGTTAAAAAAAAAAAAAAAACAATGAAAAAGAAATCGAGTGAATTCTCATATTCATGTTTTTGGAGAAAAGACGCGTCACAGAAGTCGCGACCGATAATCGAGACACCAGAAGGGTATAACAATACCCCGACGATCGTGTCGGACATATAACATGTAAATAAAACGTGTTGCTGGAAAATAAATTGTAGTGACTCTCGTGCGTTTATATGGCATACGGCAAAGCAACTAAATTTATGACACGAAAGCAAAGATTATATTACAGTATATCAAACAAAATATGACAATTTATGTGGTACCTGATAACTTTGTGGCAATGGGTCATGCTGAACGGTGAGTACGATCGAGTCTCCGGGTCGAAGAAGCTCCATTACCGCCTCCTGATGAGTGGCTTTCGTTACGTCTGTTCCATTCACTTTCAATATCCTGTCACCCATTCGTAACTTTCCTGACTTTGCGGCTATACCACCAGGTACAACCTGTGACAATTATCGAATTGATGGGCAATTAAAGATAAATTCTACAGTAATTCGTGGGACACCGAAGGTCGTCGTGAAAGTTTATCAACTACGAACATGAGATATGAAGATTCCAGGTTCTTTAGCGCCAAAGGGTGTACAGGAGTGATCAGTTCCACCGATGATACTAAAGCCCAGAGAGCCTTCCTTCATCAGCACGACATCCTAAAAAAAATTAATATTCACTGAGTAAGGTTCGCATTGCACTGTTACGATGGGTCTTCATAGCGACGTTCGCTTAAGTAAAAATAACCATGGCCAGATTGGGATCGATAGGAGCAAGAGGCAGGTTCGGTATTGAGATGATAAAAGTTTGCGTGAACAGACGTCTGAGATACAGCGTACGACTTAAAATCGGTGCACCATTAGTAAAGAGTCTATACGTATTTTGCGTATGATACACGAAGTGGCAACAATTTTTTTTTTTTTTTTTTTTTTTTCTTTTACCAAATCTTGCGATTGAGCTCATAGTATTACCGCTAATGTTCTAAGCAGCATTCGTGCGAATGATACGTTGTGCGGCGGGCTGTCGTATTCACGCTCGGTTGTGTCCTCGTGATCATTGCAAACATATATAGATATATCATTTTATCTACAACTTGTACATATATATTACTATATATACAATCAACGTTCGCTACTTACCCATTTCCATGCCAAAGGATAAGCACTCGATATAGAATTCTCGATCGTCAACGACATTGAATTGATATATGACGGATTCATCGAGAATGCGAACGGAATTCATGAGTCAAATCAATATAAATATTTACGCCATGAAAAATTACACTTACGCGAACTGATGAAACAAACATGCACAGAAGTCAATGGAATATTATATTCCAGTCGCAAAGGTTAATTTTACAAAGTTAGTCAACGCAACTCTCATGTTTATCTTCGTTACATGGAAATAAGCGAAATAATATATATGTACAATAACCATTGTACGGGTAGGTCAAATGATGCGAGTTTGAAACTGATCTTCTTCTGACAGTGATTGAAAACGGTGACATACGCAACGGTGAAGAATAAAAGTTCAGCAAAAACATCTACATAGAATGGCTAGTTTGAAAGTTGACGAAGCGATAAAAAAAAAGAGTACTGAAAAAATATAAAGTGAGAAGAAAGCACAGTGAAGACGTTCCTTTCCGTTTTTTTTTTTTTTTTTCCAAGTAACGCGAGGGTCACGTACCTCGATGATGACTGGTTCCACCAGGTGATTATCGGTAACACGTGTCACCACAGTCTCCGTGAGTGTGCTCTTAGTGATGATCTCGGTAACTTTACCGAGGGTCGTGGGAGCCGGGGGGAAGCTAACGTCCCCGGGAAGATTCTCGGGCTGCTTGATTGTCACCGTCACGACGGGGCCCTGCTGGGATTCTGGCGAGGGCGAGGAGGTCGGAGGTCGTAGGAAGTGTGCGGGAATCATGGCCTGAAATTCCTCGTTGGTGATTGGCTTCGGTACCTGTATGTCTTCCTGCGGCGAGCTCGGTCTTTGCTCGGCATCGGATATTCCGCTCGTCTTCGAATCGCCAACGTTCGGGCCCGTACTCAATGGCGTTTGCCCTACCGACAGTCTCGGCGCTGGCTGTGGATGCGGTTGGCTGCTTGCCGTTGAAGTAACGGGACTCGCGGTTTTCATTACACAAGAATTATCCGCAACTCCGTTCATTTTTTCAACGCCATTGACAGCCTCGGGTTTCATTGACAACTGGAGAGGTGCCGGCGGTGGTGGCGTGGTCGAAGTTGGACTAGGCGACAGAGTCTTGTCCGCGTCTATGGAACGTCGATAAGACGCCAAACCGGGCCTGTTAGCCATGTAACTGTTCGCGCTGTAAAGTCCGGTATACGGACGTGGAGCACCGCCAATAAGACGAGGAGATTTTTCTGATGGGGTTACCGTAGTCGCGGGATTCGCTTGGGAAAGCGGTATCTCGCGTTCGACAACAAGACGAACGAATCTTTCTAGACCCGTTAACATCGAGACGGCTTGCTCGTGCTTCGCACCAGTCATCTCGACACCGTTTATCTACGAGCATCAACACATCGCGAGGTTAAATTATAATGGATTAATATACGGACAAGAAATATAATTTCGATGCTCCTTACAGATATCACTTTGTCGCCAATCAATAATTTCCCGTCTTTCTGAGCGACCCCGCCGTCAGTGATTCTCGATATACATATAGCCTGTAATAATGAGTGACGTTAACTATCTTACTGCTTAAACTCACTGCCTTTGAGAGATAGCTACAGGTCACAACTTACGTCTGTACTATCTTTGAATGGCGAAGAGCCCTTGCCACCGGCTATACTGAATCCAAGTCCATTCTGATCGCGAATCAATGTGGTGTGTACGAGAACGGGCACAAGAGGTTCTCCACTCGTTCTCGTCACGGCGATTGGGTCGGGGATCTTCTTCGTCTGTGACAGATTATTCTTCATTGCTCACTCTCATACATGATCGATCGGACACACAGATACATGTTTTGTTATGATAGCACATACTTTGGTGTTTTCGTGAGGTAAACTGTTATCACCGTTCTCCAGGTTGTGAGACATTGCCGTCGATGAAACGTAGGACGTAGCGCTGGGTGCGCGACTTGTACTCATACTCGAGCATACCGAGTCTTTTCTCGTTGATGTCTAAAAACAAGTATAAAATATTGGTTGAGTAATTTGCCAGAGTATTTTACCAAGATACAGTCGTCACCCGACGATAATAGGTCAACGTTGCTTACTTGTTCGGATGGCGGGACAATTCTCGTAATTTCCCTAACTATAACGAGTATAAGCACCCGCCCGCATTGCTTAAGAACTTCCACCGCGTCGTAGTGATCCACGTCAACCGTAGAGACATCGTTTACCGCAATAACTTTGTCGCCAACCCTCAGACCAGCCACGTCGGCCGGTCCACCTTACGACAAAAAAAAATTATTATTCGCATTATTCACATTCGGAAAAAAAAAAAAAAAAATTAAAAGTTCAGCTAAATGGAACTTGTCGCATTGTGTTGCTGTACCTTCGGTGACTCTTGAAATGAAGATGCCTTCGTCATCACCCTTGAACGGCGTGGAACCGATGCCGCCCGCTATCGAAAGGCCCAATCCTCCCGTAGTTCTTTCTATCTTAATTTCGTACTGCTCTTCTCGCACCTCCAACGATGGTTCTGCATCAGACGTTGCGCCTATGGCATAAAAAGCTGAAGTTTATTACATTTGTGTCAATGGAAAATTGAGCGTTACACGACACTCGACAAATTCAATTCACCTTTTCGTCGCTTATTTCGCACGAAAATGCGAAATCGCTTTGGCATTATTGTACCGTACACAAGATTTTTTTGCAATTTATGCGAACTCGCTTCACCGCTTCTTTATTCTGATCGATGCAGGAAGATACTATACTATGCTCGCCATTACAGAGAAATAGAGATAATGCGCGAGAGATAAGAGGTGAGTAACGTAATCGTATCTTATCAACCCGCCCACCCAACAAAGGGTCTTAAATACGCGCGATAATTCGTGTCATTCAATAGCAGGAAAAATGTATGTCACAGAATTTTCCGTGCGGGTTTGCTTGGAAGTTACAAAAACCGTCATATAGCTGATAAAAACTTTCAAAAACATACATATACTGCTGTGACAATGGAGTTTAATAACTGTTACGACATACCTTGGCTGTTGAGGTCACAGTGTTCTACGGATTCCGTTGGAGGACTGAAAGATGCGGATGGTTCGTCGGTCTTCTTCATCCGTGCCTAGATAACAAATTACCGGTCAAATAATTCAACCGTTTTAAAATATAGATTTTGTTTTTTGTTGTTGTTGTTGTTTTTTTTTTTCTTATTTTTTGTGTGCGTGTGTGTGTGTTTTTTTTTCTTTGTGAATGTCAAGACGTTGCAGTACGTCATCTATAATTAACAAATGAGCAAAAATACGTAACATTATCCACTGAATCTCGTACGGACAAAAGTGTATATGTTCACAAGCCTTTCGTAATTTACTACCAAACGACTGTCACAGCTGCCAAATAAAAGTCAAATATCTATCGACTCGAAGATAAGCTAGAAAAAATATATTTACATTGTTAAATGAAAGGAAGATCGTCCAAATGCAATGTCGATATTTCAGAAGGAAATGCGTACTCCCATGTACGTTTCGCTCGACGAAAAACCGTGCATTGACGGGAAAAAAAAAGCAAGAAAAGAAAAGCCTCACCACGGAAGAGAGAGAAAAAAATTAGAGAGAGACGTCTTTGTAGTTTAAGAATAGAACAAATGATTAATCAACATGTTAATCCGATAGAATACAACGACGATCGAGAAAGTTTTATTGACGATGGAGAAAGTTACAAAAACGTTAATGCAATGCAAAGCATCGAAGAACAAACACCATTGAGATATAGACAACTACAACGGTGAGACAACGAGTCTGTCGAAGTGATTTAAAGAACACGTATCACTACGAACATTCAGAATAAACTTGGCACTGCGCTAAACAAGTACCTAAAAAGCGGTTACAATTTATGTTTAGTAACGAGAATTGAAAGTGAAGATGTGCCGTTAGAAGGCTCGTGAGCAATTACGAGAGCGCAGGCAGCTGCGGTGCAAAGGATATGTTTGTTTGTTAATTTTTATCTTTCATCTGCGTTCTCATTGGCTCAACATGTGTGTGCATTATCAATTGCTGACCTGTGCGATGATGGAAGCAACTTTATCCTTGTCAATCGAGGTATGTATTCGCTTGTTTTTCAGATGGTGCGGGGTGTCCCGGCGATGTAGCCTGTTCGGCTTTCCCGAGTCACCCCCACCCTCGTAATCCGTGTCTTCCAATATCGTAAACTCGACATGTCTCTGCATGTCTTCAGACTCAGACTCATCCTCATCCCTACCCCTTGATTCTGACACCGAACCCTCGAACTCGACATCCTGCAACAGGATCCTTCCTCACACCGGACACCACGGACAACGCCAATTCCTGACTCTCGCTCTCTTTATTCCCTGCTGCTCCCTCGAAACTATTTTTCCGCGCTAATATTAAAACCTACAGCCTACTATCCAACTCCTATAATACTCTGTGCCGAGACTTTTACACAATTTTAAATTCGATTGGACTCGCAAAATAAATTTTATCACTTAGTTTCGAGATAGCGCGCGTTTTGATTTTCTGTCCGGGCATGGACCAGTTGATCGATTCAATTGTCAAACTTCCGAGTGGTTAGTTGGGAACGATGATTCGTCGAAACGATCTACTTACCGTCGCCGCTGAATTCCGTGCGGACGTATGCTGGGAAGAGAGGCCATCGATCTCGCCTGAGGGCTGGCCAATCGACGTTTCCGTCGTAGCTTCCGGGTGAGAAAGTTTCGGACCATCTCTCGAAGCCTCGTCGTTAAACGTTGGAACTTGGTCCTGCTCAGCGATATCTTGCGTTACGGGAGAGGTCATTTTTGTCGAAGCCTCGATTTCGGCTCTGTCGAGACCGAATGTCTGTGAAACATCCTAAAAATAATGATGAAGATGATAATGACAACGACAATGACAATGATAATATAAGGTGCTATTCGATAACTTCTTCGTGAGTGGTTTCGAGGATAATATGAGTTGGATCAGTACCTGTTCGTCAGTGGATCCTGAACGGCTGTCGTTTTTCCCTTTGCTGAATAGTTTGTGAGCCTTTGCTTTGAGCTCTTTTGGATGCGGCGTATTTTGTCTGACGAATGGAGTCTGAAGAAGAACAACGAGTTAATACGATACCGACAGTTTTATCGATAAGTGTGCTATCGTAGCTCGATAATCGTATCACACTTATACTTACTTTGTATCGACGACATGCATTTTACTTAGCCAAGTTATCGATATTAGTGACAATAGGGTAATTGCCAGTAAAAGACGGATATGTCTACGGTTTATATGTTAATATCAATAACATATGGGATGGTGATGGATTATTTGTAAGTTGGTATAGCGGTGAGGAGTGCACACGGATAAGCGCCAGTGAGGCAATTTAACGATTATCGTGCAACGTTAGCGCACGCTTATCGCAATCATCAAAGCATTCCATTCAACTTCGCAATCATGCAATGAGTCAACTACAAATGTCGACTAGATGTAAAAAATTTTAAAAAATGTTTTTTTTTTTCAAAGATATCAATGGAATTATAACAATTGAACAACCATGCAGTGGGCGTGGATATGTGTTCAATGCAAAAGATGCATCGCAAATATTGAACAAAGAGGGATGTATGGAGAGTGAAAAACATCGGTAGGAGCAGCGGGCTCACCTCCTTATCGGCTTCCGGAGCGTCGTCGGTAAATTTGACCGAATGCGTTCTCGATACCTCTTTTTCCTGCCATCCTTCGTCATCGCTGCTCACCAACTCTCTCATCTCGTTGGCCTGTGCGGCGCTTCTCGTTTCGAGACGGCGTCCCGACTGACCGCGACCTGCATATATAAAAAAAAAAAAGAAAAAATAGCGCATCGCTTGTCAAGGAGAAATTCACGATGCAGGAATAACAATCCGACTGCGAGGAGTTTATATAGAATTGGATTACCATTCTGCGTTGCTACGTGATATTCCAACTGCGGCAAAAGGAAACACGTGAGGACTTCTTGGCCACTTTCCTCGTCTAGGTCCGTCTGGAAAGTGAGCATAGGCTGCGCTTGATTTTCGCTCAGCCATACCGCTTTTAGATTCAAATTGATCAATGAATACGGCAAGTACTGCAACCTTTGGAAAAGAGTCAACCGATTAGTCGATACATTGATCGAATGGAAATTAAATTTTAGTATATAAAAATCGTTCGAGTCATTTAATGCCGATCGAACGTTTACTGTTGCTCGCGTAAAGTCGCAGAGCGAACAAATCGCAGTGTAACGAACATTTGCCGTGTTTTTATCCCCGCGTGCAGTCGTGAGTAAAAGAGTATTGAGATTCACGAGTATTACCTGTTTCCGGACACATCCAGCACATGAAGGGCAGTGCAGTGCCCTACCTCTGCCGGTAGAAATTGCAGTTTATTATCCCTAAGTGATAATACACCCAAATTCTTCAAGTTCCCTGTCGAACGAACAATAAATTTGTGAAATATCGTTTCGCGCGAGTTTATTAAATTGAGAAGGAGGTTGAAGTCTTACCGATTTCCGTGGGAAGAGACTGCAAACTATTTCGATCGACATTCAAGTTATTTAAGTTGAAAAGATTTCCGACAGAGACGGGTAGCTCGAACAGAAAGTTCTCAGTTAGTATAAGCTCCTGGAGATTCTCACACTTGCCGATGTTTCCATTCAATAGGGACAATCTGTTCTGATCGACTTTTAAAATTGTTAATTTTCTTAGCTCGCCCAAACCGTCGGGCAATTTTTCGATAACATTTTGGGAGAGATGCAAATCTGTGAGAGACTCGAGACCACCGATCTCATTGGGCAAATCCTCCAATTGATTTTCCGAAACGTCCAAGCACGCCAATGTTTTAAGTTCACCGATCTCGGGAGGCAAGTGTTGCAATTGATTGTGATCGAGCCACAATTCCTGAAGCGCGGGTAACTTTCCTATGTGAGACGGCTGACAAAATAGAATAATATATTTGAGTAACGGGGATTTTTGTTTTATCATCTGCTTTATCGAAACACACCAATTCCTCGATCTCATTGTCTCCTAGGTCCAATCTCTCAAGTTTCAACAGTTGAGAGAGAGATTCCGGCAAGGATTTGAGCAAGTTTTCCCTTAGTTCCAATGATTGTAGTGCTTCCAAGCTGAAACAGTGTAGGTTAAAATTTTCCGACGTCCAGGGACGGTGGCGTAAAAAAATCAAGTTCCACAGAGACTATAAAATGTATCTTACCGGCCAAAGTCAGGTGGCAAATTCGTTAGGGACATATCATTAAGGCCGAGGACAGTCAGGTTTCTCAGTTGAACGAAACCGGCCGGAAGTCTAGAATGAGAAGCAAAAAACATAAGATGCATTTTTAAAAGGTATATCGTTGGATAGGTTAGCATGAAGAGATGGATCGTGCAAGTAACCTTGGTATCGGGTTGCTACTAAAGTCCGCCACCTGTAGAGAGCTCAAGTTCCTGATGTTCTCGGGAATGTCCGGTATGTCTGCAATTGTAAGAGGTAGCGAAGATCGATGTAACAATTATCAATGGCGTTATTGAATTTTAACGAGTCGACGCGACGAAGCCCACGTTAAACACCTTGAGCGCCCGGGCGAAAATTGCGTAACACCGCAAACGATGCGTATACTGTTTCGTTACCGCTGGCAAGTGTCGGGGTAATACGGCATTATTTTAGAATTCAAAGTCATCTCGCGGTTCCATAGACGCCTCTCGAACGTGTGTTAAGAAACAAACAAACGTACGAAAAACAATTTTCGCGGTGATGAAATTGTTATGATCAAACTTTCGTATGACATTAATCGCACAGAAGGGAACTCGACCCTTCGCGTACGAGATCGTCCGTGGAGAAGTAACCTTCCAACGATTCGAATATCGAGTTTATGCGCTAAAGAAACAAATGTTTAATGTAAAATCTGACGGACGTAACGCGAAACGTTTTTTTTCCTCTCGATAACGCGGATAAAATTATTTCTTGACATTCGATATGAATTCGTCGTGCTCGAAGCGTTAAAAGAAGGGATTGGATAGATAAAAGCGATTAATCGGTAGAATAAATCCGTTGAAATCGATCGATACGTTTCGTTCGAGAGTCGCTTCACGCCTGGCGAAAGATTCTCGTGAACCCCCAAGCCTGATAAACCTTTGGTACATTCTCGACACAGTGCGGCGGACACGAAGACGTCGATCTCCGTCGGGATGGTTTCGCCGCGTCTCTCGGGCAAGCCACAAATATCAGCACTCGTATGCGCCGCTACATCATTCGCTCGTACATCCACAAATAGTAATATCGATCATTGTGCGTTTGTAACCTGTACATGCGTAAAGCGACTGCTATAAAAAGTAGTCGAAACGTACAAACATTGTGCGTTGGAAAATCACGAAGGACCAGTAATGCTTTCCAACTTGGGGTTCTCCTGATTTCCTGTTCATCGAGATCATTTCCTCGAGGCCCTCTCTCGGAGGAGATTATCAACGTTTATCTTGAATCCACGGCTTGAATCTACGACTTGAATCTACGGCTTGAATCCACGGGAGACGAAAGTGTGACGTTTCACCGCGGAGGACCGCGTTCTCCGACGCTTCGTTACTTTAATTTCATGATTTTCCACACGTTTCAGTGCCGACGAGGCAGACAGAAGACAAAGTATCATTATTGCGGAATGAACGAATTCCGCATGAGGAGACAGGAAACGGGTAACTGCACGTTCTCCTCGCGTGACGGAAGCAGCGGTGACGTAGCTTGCGGGTTCTGTGATGAAGGTGATGGCGATGAACGTACATCGAATACTGGTACGGACGAACGGAGCTTCGAGACATCGATTTCACGGTAATCGGAACGTTAAATTGTCATCGAGGAGAGGCGAGGGTCCGTAACGAGGATGCTAAATTCGGTACGAATTTAGCGATTGAAATTCCCAAGGAATCGGCACTCTGTCTCTGCGAAAGACGGAGAGCTCCGAGGTACGTGCGACAAGCGGCTGTCGGAAGCCGGATAAACCGAGGCACACGGCTATCGGTAACCCTTCGTTAATGCCGAACGATCGAGGAGAGCCGCGTGTGCACGAAGGTACAGAGGAGACGAAGGCGGCCCGCATCGATCATCCCGTACGGATTAATCGAGGCTTTCGGCCAATGACACATACCCGAGCCACAAATATTTCCTCTGTGCGCGTCAACGTTCCTTCGATAGTCGCGAACAATGGGCGCGAACGAACAAGAAATATCTTCCCCGAGCCGCTTCGTCTTTTTCGTTTGTTTGTTTTTTGAAGCGGAAACCTCGTACGGGAGTGCAAAAAAATGTTATGGAATGAAATGCGTGCTCGAGTCCATCGAGTCGGTGTAGTACATAGTTCGAATCTGTGCATACGCCGCCGGATGCGAGCCGTGAGGTATCTTTATCTTTGATACTTTAATGGGAGCACGGAATACGAGCGTGTGGCACCTGTTCTCAGTGTCGGGAAGCGCGTCCGCGCGTCCGCGCGTCCGCGCGTCGCTCGTTACAGAGTGCGTATTTTTACCATCGACAGAGCTGTACGCTATATCTATAGAGCGTACGGAGGTTCTATAGAGCGTACGGGTTAATCGAGGGACGAGTTTTCACAGGGGGGACGAAAACCTGTTGCAACACGGTACACCGTACTCGCGTCTTATCTTTCCAAAGCAAAACAAAGTCAATAGCGCGAAAACAAAAGGAAGAGTGGACGAGCGAGTCGAGTCGCGCGGCAAAATTATACACGTACAGCGGGGAAAAAGACCCTTTCTTTTGGAGGATCGAATGTACGAGCAAATTACCATGCACCTAGCTGTGAAAATACATGCGACTCGTAACGTGCCGTACCGTTCCGTTTTCACCGTTAAACTCGCTGGTTTCGAATGAAACCTCGGCATTTTCCTTGTCCGAGCTTACTTCGTACAGCTATGCGTATACCGCGAATTTTCCAGCGGTATCGAACAACAATGAGCTATGGAAATACTGTAATAAATAGCCCCGTGTGTCGATGTATCGCATCTCGCTATTGAGAACGCAGGACAGTGAAACTATGACATTATGCAGTGTGATTCATAGCTCGAAGAATGGACGTGGATTCCGGTCGCGTTTCGTTATTTCCGTCATTCGACGAACGCCACCGTCGAGTCGATGAGCTCTGTACGGATCGTCGCTGCTATCGCGAGCAATCTATCGCGAGCTAACGAGAGCCCCCAAAATCCTTTTTTTTTTTCCTCCCCCATTCTCGCTCCATCGCCCTTTTTCTTTTCTCTCGTTGTGTACGTGGATGCGCGCATCTTCGTACGAATTCCAAATTTTGATACGAAGCCACGGACGTGTATAGATATTTTGTTTTTTTCTTCTACCTTCTACACGCAGAATTGACGAATAACTCGGATATACAAATAGAAAAATCGTCGTACAGTCACGAGAGTATTCGTCCATGCGGTGACGTTACAGAGGAATGATTTTATTCGGCATTCCGGTGCAACCACGCGACGGTCCAGCAGTATCAGGAGGATCATCGAACTTCGAACATCCTCGAGAAGTATAAATTTTGGAAAGATGCGTACTCGTAATGCGCTCTTCGGGATTACGAAACTAATCCGAATTCGAAGCGCCTGCGTGTGCACGCGTTCCCGATCGTCGTCGTTCCGCGTGACCGTTTTCTACGCGGTGAATCGAATTGTCGCATACGTATTACCGTTACGTGTTTGTGCGCGCGCGCGCGCGTCTACGTACACTCGTCAACATACATAAAGGACGGCTTTATCGGAAAATTAAATCCGTATCGTATTCGTTATCGTTCGTACGCTCGTTTCCAATAAAGGAGAGGGGATAAAAAAAAAAGGTCAGCACCGAAGCCCGTAGGAGACGTACCCTTCCGAAATAATAGCTATCGTGATACATTGCCGCCTACGGAAACTCGGTATGCGGAAGGTGCGCAAACGTGTACCGTTCATTCGCATCGGACGCGATCGCCCATCGAGAGAATCGAGTTTCTCGCGTGATTCTAGCGGCTTCCGGCCTCTTCGGAAGTGACGAGTCCCCGGTCTTTACCGAATGAATCAATGACCATTATGGATTTACCACTCGATGCGATTACAGTTACTCCTTGTCGTCCGCAACGCTGACGAACGAACGTTTAATCGTATCCGAGAGAACGATGTCCTACACGAGCGAGACGCGGATAAACCGAAAATAACGACGTTACACATCGAATCCAACTCCGTGAACCGAAAGAAGTGACTCGAACGAGGGACGAAAGCGCGGCTCGTATTCGACAACTCGGATGGAATCGCAATGTCGTGAAATATTTTTTGAAGGTTCGTAAAGTGCCGGCGGCTTCGAACTCAGCGCGGTGCGTACAATTTTTGTCGTTCGGAAGCTTCGGAGAGTCGGGTTTCTCGAGTCACCGGAGTGTGCCATCGGTTTCGATACGAGCTACGTTCGTACCAGCGAGACGATGTCCCGTCACAATCCCATCGTTCATCGCACGAACGATCCAAATTTCAACTTGTACGTTCATCGAGTTGTCACACTCTTCGTACTATTCGTATTCACCGCCGTGTCACGAATTACATTAGCCTTACTCTCTCTCTCTCTCTCTCTCTCTCTCTCTCTCTCTCTCTCTCTCTCTCTCTCTCTCTCTCTCTCTCTCTCTCTCTCTCTCTCGTTCGAGCGGTTTCCAAGTTGGAGAAGTATGGCGGTAACGGAACCGCACCCCGTGCCCAATTATTTCTCGGGGTCAACGAGAGGTTACGGGAGTTCACGAGAGTCAAATTAAAAGCCAACGATGAGAGATCCCGCGAGGTCAATATTACAAATTGCATTATCCCCCTCTCCTCGCGTTTCTCATGGATAAACGTGACTTTGCTACGTGACGTTGCCACAATCGAGGACAAAAGCGACGCTACATATTGGTACTGTCGCGAGGGACGATCAATTATCAATAATAACGACTAACAATGAATAAATTAAACGAATGAGTCGCGATCGAGCGCGTTAAAATTTATACAGCATCGAGGCACGCAAATTATATCGAATGTATCGTCGTTCAGGCAGCGGTACAGATTCGAGTGCGAGACTCCGACGTCTCATCGGGGACGAGAGGGAGAGAGTAAATGGCAAAGAAAGAAGAGCCTGTACGAGAGAAAAATCTGAAATTTCGTGGAAAGTGTGTACTAAATTCGTGTAAACTCTTCGTCCTGTATAATAAAAAAAAAAAAAAAAAAAAAAAAAGTTACAACGGCTACGTAGGATAAGTGAGAGTGACGCGTCGCTCATCGGCTATACATATACATATAGGATAGCTCGGTGAATGGTGGATGCACGAATAGACTAGCCCGAGAGCCACGGAGCAACACCGCGGAGATACGAAGCGTCGTGGACGATAGAGGCATCGCGCTGGGAGAGCCGGTCGCGACTATCCAGCTATCGTCCGGTGTCCCGAGTGGAACTCCGACACTGCGACAATGAGAGATCGCTCTTCGAGGACGCTAATGGCGTTCGACGAGGATCACCGAAGAAACTCCGTTCGCTCGAGTTTCGTTGAAAAGGGAATCGATTCATTTCATTCACAGCGTTCGTTCCTTTTTTTACCGCCAAGGTAAAACCGTCGACTATGAAAAACTTGTTACCGGTGATTTTTATAATCGATCGCGAAACAACTCCGCACTCGTTTACCCGCGACACCGATGGAACGCGCAACTTTAATTGGGTCACTCCGCGACAGGTGTATACGAAGGCCAGATTTGTTTTCATCGTGCGGACAGCGTCGGGTCGGTTCGACGTACCGAAATAAAACTTCGATTTATCTCTCTACGCGAAATATCAATTTAAAAAATGAAAAAAAAAAAAAAAAAAACGGGTAGACGAATCGCGCCGATCGCACAGTCACTCACTCACGATTATTGATCCGTCGGATCGGGACGATAGCTCTCCCCGTCCTCGGTAATATATCACAGCTTCCAAGAGAAATACTCCTTGTCGCGGGCGCCCGATTCGTTTGAGAACAATATTGGCACCGTACGTTTCCATTGTGAAACATCGTTTCTCATTACCGCCGAGTACGCGCGTTGTGCTTATCGATTTGGGGAAAAAACAAAAACAAAAACAAAATTATCAGTAAGAATTTTGCTGCGCGAAATCCGTAAAAATACGAGACGAACGAGTAATCGGAGTAAAGAATATGTATATGTTAGGACGGAGCGCGATACCTTGACCCCCCCGCTAACCCGTGTGTATCGTAGTAGATACGCGTCTCACAGCTGCCAGACACGCTACGCGCATATTCGTTCGTTCGGAGAGAGTCGGTGTACGAGCGAATATTTGGATCGAGTACGTCAATGCGAAGCGGCCGGGGCTCTCGCAGCGTACTCCATTTCATACCAAATTGAAGATTATTGCTCGTCTCGATAGACCGCCGAGAATTGACGGTGTACTCGTAATTCGAACCAGCCACGGACGGTCCGACGGAGACTTCGATCGGTCGCGAATCGCACGTTCCATGGACCGTTCGATCGACTGACCGAACATTCGTGGCTGCTGCATCGGCGATCGCGTGAGCCGTGCGTCGCGAACGGTCGACACCGACGACGTTATCACGATTCAATCAAATTTGTTCGATGCTATTACAAAACGCTCGAACGGAGGGCGACCTATGGAATTGTCATACTTTGTGCCAAATATTATCTCGGAAATATTGTTTCAAAGAATTTCCAGGGGAAGATACGGAGGACGAAAACTCAAATCGATAGACAATTTCAGGGAATGGATCGTCCGTTGGTTCTCCACATTTTAAGCGCACCGTTCGAATAGCCGCGTTATATTCGTACGATGTTTCGAGAGTCGTGTTGCTACAGACGAATACTCGAACCCGGTGCGATACAGTTAGAAAGTAACCTCGGATTTCCGAGCCGGTAAGTCTTGCGCGTGGAATCCCGTAAGTTTATCGTGCTTCGGTAAATTCAGAGACAAAACAAACGGAGCGTCAACGAAGTTTCGTACAATCGCGATGAGACGAGAGTAACGGCGAGTCGGGGAAACCGTCGTCCATCGATAAAATTGAAATCTCGCGGAGACTGCAGCACGAAAGTTCCGCGCTGACGGCCAAGATCCGCATAACGGTTCGCGGTAACCATCGTGTGCACGCTACTCACGATATTACACATTTTTCCATCTCCCGTTGAGTCAGTGCGGCACGATGATTCTCGTAATTCCTCTCTCGATCAACTCTTGCGCCTATCGGGCTTCGCGCCGTTCCTCGTGTGCGATCTCCTTCCACGATTATCGGAGAAACCGAATGAAAATCAAATAAAATCTATGCGTTGAGGTACGGTCAACGACATTCGCCCCCTCGGTAACACCATATTTTCCTTCTACGTGTTTTACAAAATAAACGATTAATCGGAAGAGTACAGTCGACGATGATCAAAGTTCCATGGTAACGGTGAAATTAATTGTATGACAAAAAAAACAACAAAAACTTGCCATTGCGCGAGACGTCGAGTTCGACGAGATTCTCGAAATTTTGTATATCGGGCGGCAGCCGGTATATCTCATTGTCGCTCAGTCCGAGTTTCCGGAGCCTCTGGAGTCTGAAGAAATTCTGGAAGGAAAACACAGAAGAGAGATAATGTGCTTGAGGACGGTTCAGTGACGAAGAGAAGAGTCTCGGAGACGGGGGGGGGGGGGGGGGGGAGAGAATGGTTATGGGTGCCACACGAGTAAACGCGCTCAACGCCCCGTCTCTCTTCGACGGCGTGCATTTGCAGTGTCGCATTCTCGAGTCCAGGACAAAAGATGTCAGAAAGCGAGAATGCCGTATAAAACCAACGAAACGTTTCTCTCTCGATGCAACAATCGTGAAACGTTCGTTCTCTTACCTTGGGAAGATCTCTGATGTGATTGGCGTCCAACAAAAGTTCCTCGAGGCTACGCGAGTAACGTAGTATGTCGTCGGGCACGCTCGGTAGCGAGCAGTGACGCTTGTCAACGGATTCCACCTGCCTGTTACACCCTTTAAAAATCGGAATGCACCGGAACATCGTATTTTCTAACACAATATATATATATATTTTTTTTTCTATCGCACACTGTACTCAGCACCAGGCATAATGCGCTCTCACACCGTATTTTATGATTGAGCTAACATTTACGACGCTCGTTCGCACATGATTTATCTTAATGTATAATCCAGCGGACCTAGAAGGGTCTCTTGGCCGAGAGAAGCACGGGAAAAAATACGGAACAGCACGGCACGGAACACACTTTCACGCCCTACTCGGCTTTAAACGCGCTCACGGCTCTCCTCAGCTTCTACCTCGAACACTCTGACGTCATCACTCGGAGCTCGGAGCTCTCTCAACTATGCGCTGAAAACGACACGGCGAATACAGCGCACCACGACTATCCACAGTGGTGGCGAACCGCTACTACGCGTTTACTACCACCTCCTACCTCTCCGACGCCTATCCACTACGGTTGCCGTATCCCCGCCTCGTCGGCTTTTTGCGAGGTTACCTACTGCTACGATGTCGGCGTCTCATTGGATCACTCGCAATCGCCAATGGGTGTTTTGCTCGTTGCGCACCTAAATTTGAATTCTTTTTACACCGGAGGTAAAAGACCGACGATTATAGTTTTTATCTTTCACGTCACTTGTAATACAGAAAAACAAAAAAACCACGTCGCTCAACTTGATATTCGAATGGTTCGGAACGACATCGCTGAAAGAGTCGTCCGACCGTTTTTGGGAACGACAGGGCGATCGCATGGCCAAATAATTCAATGTACATTGCCAGTCTTTAGTTCGTTGATCGTACACAAAAACGTGATTTCACAACCTTTTCCTTCGCTATTTCTATGCTGAATCCTCATTGTTTCATGAGGCAACGGAAAAAGGACAACCGAAAGATCGATACAATCGAACTAGACACCAACCGACGAGAAAGGATGGAGGAGACCCCGTAACCCGTAGGGAATCGGTGTACCACTCGACACGATATATACTTATGCCAACATAAAAACAACACTCTAAAACCGTTCAAGAATTAGGGTTAGCGAGCACTTACGAAAATGTTAGCCCGGATGGTTCATCCGCTTGATTTCGAATTCCCGAAAACGACAAAAAATAATGGGTTGATTGTCAAACTTTCGACGAAATTCCAATTTCGCTGTTGCTTCAATATTTTCATTGTAAATTGTTAAATAATCATGACGTTTGACGGATAATAGAATCCTTAGGCGGGAACCGGAAGTACGATGGTTGACGAATGGTGATTCATCGATTAATCTTCCTCTTGTTCGATCGATTTGATTGGACTCCGCGGCGAACAGAGGGCAGCGCCATTTGACCACAGAAAAAAGCGCGCCGCTGCATCTTTTCTTTGTACCTATATAATTTCTAGTTATCATGTAACTTAAGGTTATTGCATAATATAATCCGAATGTAATTAAAAATAAAAATCGAAAGTTTCGTATCGGGCGTATCGGAAAAACGTTCCAAATTCAAACGTTCTTATAAAATTTTTTTTTTTTTAAATCCAATGTAGACTCAATGTGAACGGTTGTATGTAATTCGCAAACAAAACAGTGAACTGTGAAATTTGCGATGGACGAACACCAAGGCGTTTGACCGGATACCGATATTGTTAACTTTATTGTAGAAAGTTGAGCGCACAATGGATTCGAACGAACAGATATTGAAGACTCCCAAAATCTTGCCGAGAGTAGGAATAGATTTAACAGATATGCCGTTACTTGGCACGCCTAGACCTCAAGCCTCGTCAACGGTCGAGAAAAAAACGTGAGTTCGTTAGAAAAAAAAATGTACATGCATATGTCGCAATAGCTGTTCTCTCAAATGAACGTGAATCTGTATGTTTTAAGGTTCCGATCTAAACTTGTGGATACGGATCATCCCAGAGACGGACAGTATGACTTGACTCCGAGAAATGCTGGTTATTCTACCGACACGGATGACGCGTCACTCGGCATCCTGGATAATCTTTCATCCTGTAAATATACAAAAAAAAAATGTTCACGGATAGTTTACAATTGGTGTGAATTAATCTATTTCAGTCTTGAGCGATGACAATATACCGGGTGAGAAACAATTACCCAACTTTGGCAGTATCGTAGACGAAAGAGAATTGGCTAGAAAACTACTTCAGCGATGCAGCGACATTCACTTTCCCAATTCTATACAGAGTACGCTTATTTATGGATAAATTATTATTTTTCAACTATCATTGTGGGACTCTAAACTCTATTCTCATAAAAATTACTTTCTACAGACACAAATGAGGAAAACAATGTTAATTTGGCAAATTTATCCGGAGAAAAAACTACTTCGACTCTTGTAGATTCGGCATTCGATTTGTCACCGTCGATGTCAGAGGCGCGGAGTCCCTCACAGATACCCAGAACCAAAATCAGCAATGCCAGTGTAAGTACTGCATGAATCAGACCTATACATGTCGTTTTTGCTGATATTCGGTGTATCACTGGTATTTCTTCAGGTGAATTTTCAACCCAATGAAATAACGGCACGCTCGTCAACGATGAGCAACAGTATCGAGAGCAGACACAGAGAGCCTCCCATGCAAAGTACCGGTGGCATTAGTTTCCGATCAGAAAACTCTGGGGTAATGGCTCAATTTGATAACGAGGAATTTCAATCTGGCTCGCAAATGGCAAGTCAATTGCTCGCGGATGAGATATCCTGGCAGCAGAACGCTTCTTACGCGCTGCCAATAGCCACCAGCACTGACAAGGAGCATCTCGAGCTATCCTGTTTTTCTGGAATTATCGGAGAACTGGATTTGAGTATAGAGTAAGTAAGCGTATCATCATTGATTGCAAAAACGTTGCGGTAATATTCAACCTTTTTTGCAGATCTTGCGCGGGTCGTAAGGTGTCAGTTGGTGAGTTTTTCAAGAGGAAATGTGGTAATATTGGCGGACTAGCCGGAAGTACTGAAACTTGTGAAAGACCGAGCTTTGGTCTTGATATAAGAAGCCCCAAGAGAAGCACGAAAAATACCCCTTTGGTAGACGTTGTCACGATGACCGAAGGTATATTTTTTTGTTTCGCTTCCACGAATTTTTTTTTTTTACCTCACTGTCGTCAATAACTCAAATTGTCCATCGGTAGATTTAACGAACAGTAATGAGAAGGATGACAAGCTATCGACCAGTTTCGCCGACACCAACAAGGAACATACAATGATGAGTCTGAGCACGATTGCTCAGACTCTCCAGGATATCGACAACGGTACCCCACGACGCTTGGTCGATCAACTTCTGATGGCAAAAAAACAGAAGAAAAAATGCGCTTCAAGGCAATTGGATAATCTAACCGGTAACACGTATACCTTGCCGGCATCAAGGTATTCATTGCCAGTTTGTTCGCCAAACAGTAGTAAACAAATTGACAATGAAACGGGCTTGCTTGGACGAACTGTTAAATTGTCTCTGGACAGCAAAACTACGAATGATTCGGCAGCTGTAAAGTATCAGGATGCGTCACGGGATTCTCTTGCCTCTGCCAAACCAGGCGAGGTTACGAATTGCGATGCAAGTAGCAGCCTGGCAGAAATACTCGGTGGCAAGTTGAAAATTCGTGAAACTTCTACGGTCAACAACGCGGCCTCATACGCAAATGACAATGGTAGGTTGTCAATGTGTAACGGAAGCGTTGCAAGGGACCCCGTCGGAACTGCAGTATCATACATTTTTAGAAGCCAACGATTATTCGACGGTACCGCAAGCCCTTGGCGCTTCTTTCGAGTATCTGGAATCTCAACCTGGTTTCAAGACTTGCAGAGATACGGCATCACCACGAAATATTAACCACTCTCGGATAAAGAGAGAAGAGATTTCGGCTCAAAGATCAGCTCTAGAAGCAAGCATCTCGACCAATACTCCAAACGATAAATCTGGTTTCAACGGTAGCAATTATCACATCATTACGATTACCATTTCCTCGTCTCATATTCTTAAAATTAATTGACCCTCAATTTTAGATAATGTTCGTATCAGCAAAAACACTCAAGAACTACACAATTGTGTTGTCGGCGTACGAAGCGAAGTGGACGTTGAATTTGAAAACATTAGCCATCGATGGATAATATGCTCTTTAAGTTTGAGCCAAATTCAAGGTGAAACAGCTAATATTGAGTTAGACGTGTCACCAAAGATCCTGCTACTGCCCGACGCATGCAAAACAGTTCAGGTACAAACGGAGCCAATGTTTTTACAATAAACTTGATATAATCCATTAAGTTCATGTAGACGTTACTCATTGATTCGTGTTCGAAGGTTGGTGTAAGGGTTCTGAAACCCGGCAAGCCGATAATCGCGGCATTGGATGTAGAGATGTCCGAGATGCCGACAAGAAATACATGCCGGTTGCACCACGTCATGTGCTTTGTACCGGAAGAATTGAACATTGCTGTCTCATCACAGTCCGGAACGGATCAACTGGATTTTGGAACTATGGTCGACCGTTCGTGCAAAACACTCGACATTACAATGGAAAATAAAAATAGCATCGACATACCGCTCGTTCTTTCGATCATTGATGTAATGTAACATTTCCCATCACCGCATCTCTCACTGATTCGTCGACAAAACGTGACCGTAGCGTAATTTCTTGTGTCTTCAGAACGATCGTCGCCGGTTCATCATAAAGCACCCGAATGATCCAGCTACCCCGTACCGTCTTGACCCTTATTCCATGCGCCTAGTGCTGAAACCGGCCGAGAAATTCAACGCAACTATCCAATATAATCATTCGTTCGCCATTATAACGACACGTACGAACAATCATTTATTTTATTAAATACTCATATCTTCTGAATTGGCATAGTCGTATAATCAATGTAATTTGCAAATAATGGTAAACGAAGATAATGAAACAGGTACTGTGACAGCGAAGTTAACGCTAAGTATCAACGAAGAGGAAAAGGGAGGGAGAAACGTTGTGATAAAAGAAATGCAGCTCATCGGCTATCAGACTCCAGCTAAATCAATATCGTTTTCTGCTGAGAAACCGTGTGAATATTTACGATGCGACACACCGCAGCAGCAAGTGGGATCTATAAGTTCACCAACGTCACCTCACAGTTGTGCATCAAATAGGTACCGTCAGGAGCTTATTTCTGTACGAATGCAACACCATTAACATGATGCATATGATTTTCCAGGTCCGGGATTTCCGGCAGAAATTCCCCCCTAAGTTCTGCATCCGGTGGTACCGTAGCCGGTGATGTGATTTCGATACGATCAACGCACGCGTCACTGGTATGGAACAGTATAAAGGTCGGAAGACAAGACACTAAAGAATTTACAATTCGCAACACGAGCAACAACAAGATTAAACTTCAAGCTACGATAGTCGACAATGACAAGAGCTTTAAGGTAGTATGTTCGACAGACATGCGGATATATGGAGTTTTTTTTTTTTTTCATTCCTAATTATGCATTGAAGTTTTTACGAGACCGTCAACAAGTTGCCAGCCACATTGTATTAGGACTACAGCGTATGGAGAGCAGAACGTTTTCCATTGTCTTCGGTCCGAATAATCCTGGAGCTTCAGTCGGAAGGATAGTTTTCAAGCACTACGAACCAAAGAGAGAAAGCTCAGAGTCACGGCCATCGAAAGTGGTAAATATACTGCTAACCTGAATTTTTAATCGATCAGTCGACGTAAAATGAGCTCTCTGTTGTCGTTGTAGATATCACTGTACGGCTACGGTGGGATCGGGAAAGTTGAAATAACCGAGGCATTCAAAGACACCGGTGGTCAATTATGGTTATCGCTCGGTAGCCTGAATTCCGGTGGTACGCTGGATGCTAAGATAAAACTACAAAATACCGGAGACCTTTGCTCGTACGCAAAAGTTAAATTAACTCCAAAAGGTATCTTCGGGGGTTTCTCTCAGAAAGAGAAGGCGGCACATTTTCTATAACGTGAATATTCTTATAGCTGTCTATCCTGCTATGGTATCTAGCTGGCACGTGGATCCTACCGAGTTATTGCTCGGTCCTAAGGACGTTCGATGGGTGACCTTGGAATTTCGTCCTCGAAAGGAGGATCTCGCGTTACTTAAACGAGCGAATGTATCTCACGTAGGAACTCTGACGATAACTCACGGGGATGAGCCGACGCGGCTCAGAATTCGTCGGTAACATATTTTCGATTGTATCTTCATTGCGTCCGTTACTGCGGAATCGGGTACCGTGTAATGTACATATTTGCAGTTTTTAAAATTTGTTTTCAAGTTTGTACAAAAAACTGAGTCAAAACGGCCAGATGAGCGGAAAAGAGACAGAAGCATTCAGAAATGTTGTCTATCCAATCTGCAAGGTCTTTCCGAGTGAAACGCCGATACACAATCTGAGCAGTATACGGGATTCGGTGGTAAGGCGTTGTGCAAGACCTACAAGGAATTGCGTTCAATTGAAGTGCGATTGTCACGTGTTTTATTCGCAGGAAAATCTCGGGGATCTGTGTCGAGGGGTTCGGCAGCACGAAGTGATGCTGACAATGGAAGTAAACGCTGAAGAATCAATGTCGATTTTGCACGACAACGCTGACGATTCACAGATGTTTTATTCACTATGCAGCGACGATAGCAATATTTTACCAGCTACCGAGGAGAGTTTCATGCCATCTGAGTGCGTATATTTTTTCCAATCGTAACTTCACTTATGAATGTTACTCATAAATGAGTATGCGTTTTGCAATTATGCCTCTACAAAATACCGTTTATTATCGCCAGGACGCTAATGGACTGCACGGTGAAGGAACGAATATACGAGGACGACTTTTCAGTCAGTCCATCGTTGGTAACCCTAACACCACCAACGGTGAACGAAGCAACGATAATGATAATGAGTTCGTCGAACGTGGCTCAGCCGTTCGAGACTGTATTGTCGCACGCCGAATATCTAAGCGTGGTACCCGCGCAAGGTATGATACCTACGAGACGTGGATTTGCCCTTCGAGTCCAGTGCAAGAAGCGTCTGGATCGTAATCTCGAGGCGGTACTACAAGTTTTCACTGCCAATGACAAGCGCGACGTTCAAATAAGAGTGTTACTATGGTGAAATTCTACTTCCTGTCTGTGAGGACATCTTTATTTTTTCACAATAATATATCGTACAGCGCTATAGATTATTATTGGGAATAAGTGAAATGAATGCTTCAACTGTAAAGTAAAAATAATTTTGTACTTTTCCTTAGAGTCAGAGAAAAGGCTTTGCCAAATTAAAAAAAATTTTATAGTCATGGATAAGTATTTGATTCTCTGGCGGATGTTATCTTGAAATTAGCATTGTACAGTTTGTTGAGCCTCACAATTATTCTCATCATATTATGAACGTCGTCGAGGCCGGAATGAAGTCTGCCTTGCATCGGTAGTTCCAATTTCATAAGCATGTGCTTCAGACTTCTCGGATACACTTCAGTCGCGTCACAATACGATTTCTTGAGATCGATCCATTCGTTGAAATGCTTAGGTACAGTCAAGCCGTCCAGATGACATTGGCTCGGGAGCATAATTTTCAAGTCCCAATCACCGCAAGTGACAAAGGCGCTTGTTTTGTCATCACGAAGAAAGCCCCCTGTTGTCAACCATTCATTGAATTTGACAAATACATCCGAAAAGTGAGACTGATCCTCGATAGTATCTTGCGTTATTCCAGTGAGATCGGTGCAGAACGAAGTGAGGATCGGATTAACTCTTGGCTTGACGTAGTGATGAAATAAATCCTTTACTCGCCAATCGTGCGTACTTAATGCGATGCATGGGAATTCAATGATTTCTTGATGTTTCAGTGGCACATTTTTCTCGCACGTTGCCTCAAAATCCAATAGTAACAGGTAGTTAAATCGTTGACCGTGTTCTTTTATCTTATTCGGTACGCTTGGAAATCGTCGACCGAGCAAACGATGAGCCATAGTTCGCTCATTAACTTTCGTTTAAACGTTCAATTGTAATGCACCTTTTCCACTCATTCAGGTGAATCCAGTTGATTGTATCGTCTCGGGAGGTTATGGTCGAACCCTTGTGCTATTCGCCAGAGAACATAGCAAGCGCGTACGCTTTGCGACGGCTGTTTCAGCTAAATAAGAAGGGCGAATGACTCCTGGCCGAGTTATTTGGAGCTTACAGCGAATATTGTAATTCCCCGCATTTGACTTTCTGTATCCACCAGGTACAAGCTGTATTTCTGTACAGTGTATGTAGAGTTTGATTATCGAGTTGGGTCGTGTCGATAGATTGGTCTTAATTTTCTATACGCCGCCGGCGATACATCGAGTCAGTGAGAACGCTCCGTTCGTGCGACGCGAGGTCTCACCTAACCTTACGTACAGTCGCGCTCGAGAGAAAGAGAGGACGAGACGGACAGAGACCCACAATAAAGAACAGCCGTGCAGCGGCTCTCCTGTAGTCGACGCGCAGCGTAATCATGGCGACGTTATCATTGTCACGAGTCGACGAGCTCGTACAGTCTGTCAGTTTGCACAATTCTCGTAGTTTATTGTTTAACGGTTACGTATTGCCTTTCGTGATCGTTCAAGGATTGTGGATTTACGGATGGATATTCGTTTACGACACGAACGAGTACTATGACGAGGGTCTCGTTGGCATCGCCGCGATCGGAGTGTTGCAAATTCTCGTGTGTCTCTGCTGCCAGTGGTCGGTGCACGTTAATTGTTTCTTCAATTTCAGCTCGGTCAGTATTCATGCATAAATATCTCGTTCATATCATATTCAACAATCGAGCTGTCACACCTAATCGTGATATGTTCCGAATCAATTTCGCACTAGCCAATATGTTTCGATAACGTGGCACTCGCACACACCGACACAGCAGCCACTCAAATTCGTCTGCTGGACAACGGTCACGTGGCTATCGAAGCGCCGATTATTCATCGAGTCCAAACAATCGTGTTTTATTCGTTCGTGTATTTATTTAGTTTTTTTTTTTTTACAGACGAGAGATCCTTACAAGGCCGCCATAGTAAAAGTTGTTCCTACAGCTAATAACGGAAGCTCCGAACTCATTAAATTATATTGCGACAAAGACAAGGAGCCTTGGTTTATCTTTCAAAAGACCAAGTACTGCTGGGATCCGGAAAAGAAGCAATTTCGCGGTCTCGAGTTTCCGGTCGATCAGTTGATAAAGAACTATCGCGACTGGAAGGGCTATCACGAGGAAGAAGATGTCACTAATGCCGAAGAAAAATATGGAAAGAACAAGTAGACTCATTTTTTTCGTAGTTGAAAAAAAATCAGTGAACTACCACAAATGTTCAATAAATCGCAGCTGAAAAAATTATTGGTTTGCCCACAGATTGGACATGGTGGTTCCCGAATTTTGGGAACTTTTTAGAGAACGGGCAATCGCACCTTTCTTCGTCTTTCAGGTGTTCTGTGTGGCTCTGTGGTGCCTCGATCAATTCTGGTACTACAGTATCTTCACACTCGTTATGCTTATCATGTTCGAGTGCACGCTCGTTCATCAGCAGATGAGAAACATGGCGGAAGTCAGAAAAATGGGAAATAAGCCATATATGATTATGGTCAGTGATTAAAAAAACAACACTTTCATATAAATGCCTCAAGATCGTTGATGAAAAATTATTTGTGATTACAATAGGCCTATCGAAATCGTCGTTGGCGACAGACATTCAGCGACCAATTAGTCCCTGGAGATATCATTTCGATAACTCGGTCTCAGAACGACAATCTAGTACCATGCGATATCCTCTTGTTGCGAGGGCCGTGCGTCGTCGATGAGAGCATGCTTACAGGTAAATAATCGTCATTGTTGGTGCATCGTTTTTCATAATTTATTTAACTCGCTGGAAAAAACAACGATTATCTGCATGGTTCACGCGTGTAGTAATCACATTTGTGCACCTCGTGAAAAAAAATTCTGTACCATATTCACAAAAAAAAAAACGTTTTTGTAACTTCTGTGATTGCAACATTTGCCTCCAGCTCGTCCTGCAAATTGACACTCTGCAGAACAAGTTTTTTTGCATCAGAAACGTAATACACTTTTTTTTGTTGTTCAATATATTGTAACATTGTCGTTGCAGGTGAATCGGTGCCGCAAATGAAAGAGCCCATTGAGGAGATCGATGGAGACCAAGTTTTAGATATAGAGGGTGAACACAAATTGCACGTATTGTTCGGTGGAACGAAGGTTGTTCAGCACACTCCTCCCAGTAAAAATTCATCGGGGCTCAGAGGTTCGCATTACATTTGCTAATCAGCGTTCTTCGAGTCGCGTTTCGAATAACTACACAATAACATGATTCGACAGCCACTGATAACGGATGCGTCGGTTACGTACTGCGAACGGGTTTCTCGACGTCGCAGGGAAAGCTCTTGAAAACAATTTTGTTTAGTGTGAACCGCGCCACCGCAAATAATTTGGAAACATTTGGATTCATCCTGTTCCTTCTCATATTCGCGATCGCCGCCGCCGCCTACTTGTGGGTCAAAGGTACGATCGTTCACGCGAATATTCGGAACACCAATAGTTGAACGGCAATGGGCCTTCTTTTCACAGGAAGCGAAGATCCGAAGAGAAACAAGTACAAATTGTTCCTGGAATGCACGCTGATACTAACGTCGGTTGTTCCACCGGAACTGCCGATTGAGCTGTCGCTCGCTGTGAATACGTCACTTTTGGCTCTGTCAAAATTGGGAGTTTACTGCACGGAACCATTCAGAATTCCGTTTGCTGGTAAAGTCGAAATTTGCTGCTTCGACAAAACGGGAACTTTGACTAGTGACAAATTAGTCGTGGAGGGAATAGCGGGCATCAAGTATGTTTTCGTCGATCGATGAATTGTTCTTCAGAGCCGCCGAATTCGCCTCGATGCGGGAATCTTTATTTTCATATACATTTTCTTTTTGTAGAGGGGATGCTAAAGTCCTTTCGATTGAGGAAGCGCCGCCGGAAACAATCCAGGTGTTGGCGACGTGCCACTCTCTCGTGCAGATCGACGAGGGCATAGTTGGCGATCCCCTAGAGAAAGTTACACTCAAAGCCGTAAATTGGAACTTGACAAAGAGTATGTATTTTATCCGAAAGCTTTTCGCACAACCGCATTTAACCCTTCACGCAAGGATCCTTGTTTAACGATGATTTGGAATTTGTCAAGATGCATACTGCAAACGATTTGAATGACAAGTTGATGTGCTAAAAAAATCTCCAAAAATTCATAGACATACCTTGAACTGTTGTTCTTTTTGAGAACACAGAAGAAAATTTACTATGAGCATCTGTACTGTTTTTGTGATTAAGAGGAGGCGTGGTCGTTTACTCTCGACTAAATGTTCCCGATGCTTGAAGGGTTACATATTGTTCACGAGTACGAATGAAAAATATCGTGTTACTTTTTCAGGCGACGTGGTAATTCCAAAGAAAGGAAAGTCGGCCGTATTCAAGATCTTCCACAGACATCATTTCTCGTCGGCTCTTAAACGAATGTGCGTCGTATCGGGATACGCCCTCTCCTCGAATATATCGGAGATGAATTACGTCGTTGCCGTTAAAGGAGCACCGGAAACTCTCAAGAGCATGGTGTGTCTAAATCTCCAAGATTCACCCGTAAACGTATATTTATTCATCGATCATTTCAGTTCTCGACCGTTCCTGACAACTATGACTCAACGTATTTGACCCTGACGCGTAGAGGCGCTCGAGTTTTAGCTCTGGGTCATCGCAAACTTCCCGTCGGCACGTCGGCGCAGGATTTGCGTGAAATGTCACGAGACGATTTGGAGCGCGAATTGACGTTTGTGGGATTCGTCAGCATTAGTTGCCCCCTCAAGACCGACTCGAAAGCAGTCATAAAAGAAATTATAAACGCTTCGCACTCCGTCATTATGATAACCGGCGACAACCCACTAACCGCTTGTCACGTCAGTCGTGAATTAAACTTTACGAAAAAGGACGTCACGCTAATATTAGCAAAGCTGGGGTCGGCGTGGGGCTGGCAGAGTGTTGACGAGACTGAACAAGTGCTGCTAGGCATGGGAAACGTTGCTAGCAGAGGAAATGAGATTTGGACAAAATATACTCTCTGCGTGACCGGTGAGGTACGTATGCTTAGCCGATAAACAAAATTACACGATTCGTCTTTGGTCAATGATAAATGATAATTTAAATCCCCCACAGGGCTTAACGTACCTCGAAGAGACTGACGGAGTTCTGTTGCGCAAGTTATTGCCGCACATCGTAGTATTCGCTCGTTGTGCGCCGAAACAAAAGGAGTTTATAATAATAACGCTGAAGAATCTCGGTTACACGACGCTGATGTGCGGCGACGGAACAAACGATGTCGGTGCTCTGAAACACGCCCATGTTGGTGAGTTATTATCACGTTCAACTAACCAATCAACTCCTCTTTATTGAACTTGAATCATTCTTGTCTTTGTGTTTCAGGTGTGGCGATATTTTCGACTCCACCAGAGCATTCCAATCCAGATCGCCGGGAGACTTCGTCAACTAACAGCAATTCACAGAACCTGAGTAATGGACCGAGACATTCCGCTCGACAGCAGCACGCTAACAATACACCCGCACAGCTGCAAAGAATCATGAAAGAAATGGAAGAGCAGGATCAAGCCGCGATCGTGAAATTAGGCGATGCATCGATCGCCGCTCCGTTTACTAGCAAATTATCGACGATTCTGTGCAGTGAGTCTCCAATATTCATGCCACTGCGCTCCTATCTTCAAAAGAATTAGGAGAAACCTTTCGAAACAATATATCGTTATCACGAATATTCATTTCTCTTCTAGTATGTCACGTTATCAAGCAAGGACGATGCACTCTGGTAACGACTCTGCAGATGTTCAAAATCCTCGCGCTGAACGCTCTGGTGCTGGCGTACAGTCAATCGGTCCTCTACATGAATGGAATAAAGTTTAGCGACGCGCAAGCTACAGTACAGGGTCTTTTGCTGGCTGCCTGCTTCCTCTTCGTATCAAAATCGAAGCCTCTGAAAAGTCTTTCGAAACAGAGGCCTCTGCCAAATATATTTAATCTCTACACAATCTTGACTGTTCTGCTTCAATTCGCAGTACACTTTCTCTGTCTAATTTATCTCGTCCAGGAAGCCACGACCTTCTCGATGAAGTGAGCATTCAACTCGAAAGACGTTGATAATATACCGGGTTGCGTTTTTTCGAACACTTCAATTGCTTATTCTTCTTGTCAATAGGTACGAAAATCTGACGGATGTTATTGCGCCAAAAAATGTGACCGACAATCTTGGATCGTCGGGAAGCAGCAGCGCCGAGGAGGATGAACCGTACGAAGTAAATTTGATAAACAGTACGGTCTACATCATCTCCATGACCTTGCAAATTTCGACGTTCGCAATTAATTACAGGGTAAGACGATTAAGACCAGACCCTTTAAAAGTACACGAGCGTCGATAGATCGCTTATAAATTTTTAATTGAGAACAGGGGCAACCTTTTATGGAGAGTCTGACGGAAAACAAATCTCTTCTGTATTCTCTGCTCGGAAGTTTCGCTCTGATAATGGGTCTCGCCTGCGGTTTTATGCCCAGTGTAGCCGCTCAACTGGAAGTCGTCGATTTCCCGAGCGAGGTGAGTGACTTATAAAATAAATAATTCCACGAAATTGTTTGGTCGATAACACACTCTTACGATCGATCGCTAATTTTTTTCGCAGTTCCGCAACACTCTAGTTCAAGTGCTGCTGGTGAACTTCACTGCAGCATGGGTGGTCGACAGAGCATGTCGATGGCTTTTCGGCGAAGGGACAATGCAAAAGCTGTGATTGAAAAATCGTTACGAAACCTGTGTCGCATTGTTTATTTTTTCAAATTCTAACATTACGACGGATTAAGTGACGTGAAAAGAGAGAAGTTCGCTCATCGGCAGTAACGTATCACAATGCCTTCGGGTGCATTCTTCGCACATGCGAACTCGTCGGCACAATCTTTTCATACTGTATACTATGCGTCAGACGAAAAAATCGTAACCTTCACTGTATACTTTTATCGTTTATTTAGTTTTTTTTTTTTTTTTTTCGATACGCTGCCTTCAAATCCTTACGGAGATGAGTCCTACGCGAACAGAACAATTCTATGGATTAATATAGACTGTGTTACTGTGTAACATGACGATATTTATGTACGAGGTAATCATCTCAAGAACCAAACCACGCCTTTGCAATGAAATTCCATGAATGCTACAGAACAATCTTTCTGAAGGAATAATCGAATAGCCTGAATGGATTAGGAACTTTTTTTTTTCTGAGGAAAACAGAAGAATATCTAAAAAAAAAAATCGTTTTCCCCAAACAGTTTTCTTTTCTTACATTCCACTTATTCGGCGCGCAGGGTCGTTTACACGATTGTAGATATCGATTTCAATCGATGGATAATCGCGTGTCGAAAAATTGACTATGTAGTGAAACCGACTGAAGTAGCAACGCTTAAAGGCAACTGCACGTTCGATGTCCTTAGATTATCGACGCACTCGATGTAAAAAAAAAACTAGCAGTCGTTCGTCTCGCTATTTGTCACGGCGATAACCAGAAAAGGATAACAATCCACCGTTCTGCGTACACCAAAATGTTCAATCATTGCATGCCCACGATCGTACAAACTCACCCTCGTGTGACGTTCATTTGAGAAGATGCCCATAATTTTTGTATAAGAAATCTTAAGAGAGAAAAAAATCGCGAGAGAAGATTCATGATTATCGTTTCGAATGTAATGTAATTGTAGTGTAATAGAGTTTGTAAGCATTGTAATATAAGTCCCTTCGGAACAGAAGGAACAAAATAAAAAAAGAAAGGTTTTCGTGTGCCGTTTTGATGTTGACGCCGAGATGAAAATCATTGTACCATATGCGTTTATCATTATCGATTAAATATCGAATAAAAAAATCATTCCAAACTGTGGAAAAAACTCTTGTATTCAGTTATTTCTTGCTGTGAAACATTGGCTAATTTTAATAACTTTACTAGTTTGGGAATGTACATTACGTCAATAAAAATGTAATTATTTATTTATTTATCAATATAGCACAAAATATAAGAATAATATTTGATATACACTTCGAACATTCAAATCTTACGAAATAGTTCTAAAACATAATTTCTAAGGCTTAATCCTTCGACACATCCGAACTATTTCTACTAATGTAAGGAACATTAAGGAAAATTCATGCGAGTGTGTATGCGTAGTTTGGATTGAAACCTATCTATATTATCAAACATCGGTTATATTAATATTGATTGACAGCGAAAGGTTCTACTATGACCGTCAAGAGATCGTGCCTGAATAATTAAATCCTCGTGGTCATTGTGGTTTTTGCGAGTCAATAACTGATATTCCAAGAAGTTTGTTGACATTTCTTCATTGATCTGTTAGTGATGATTGGTCTGTTAGAGGGGGGTCGATCAGCTAGTCGTGATCTCTCGGTCGTCGAGCAAAAGCTTTTCAACACCAGCGAATACAGCGATCGACGATCGAACCGATTTCGTTCGAAACTCTCTCGTGCGTTCAGTAGTGCCGCTTGGTATCCTGCGGACGCACGCGAGGCCGATACATGCACGCACGGAGAGAGGCAAAGTTGCGTTCTTTCCTCGATCGCTCGTCGATCGATCTTCCAACGGTGCGTGATCCGCACATTCCAGTTGTCAGCGTTCACCGCGTCGATCCTGAATCGCTCAGTGGAATCGGCTGTGCGTGGCTGGACGCAACGGGATACCGGACAGTTTGTCTTCGCGCTGCGGGAGTCGTGACACTTATCGCATTGAGACGGAAAATTGTTGGTATTTGAATTTTTTTTTTCATTTATTTTTTTTTAGTCGAACGCCGGAATTCAATGTGTTTGTGAGACCATTTTAATTCGTCGACCTTTAATTGTTGGTAGTGAAAATGTGTTTCGTGTAATTTGTTTCTCGTGTTGAAGAAAAAGTTGATAACAGTGAGACTCGTGAAGTGAAGATTTAGCCGGAGGCCGGGAATTCTTTTTAATCACCGATCGTTGATCCGGATCAGGGTGATCGGAGCAGCTTTTTATAACGTAAATCATTATGACGCGACAATTGCTCGCATATATAGGATTTATTTCCAATCAGGCCGATGTGTAACACGCCTTGTCGTAAGTCGGAGTAAAACTATTGGTACCGCTCACGTGGACACGACGCGAAACTAAATATAAAGGGGAAACCTATTTATAAATAATTCGAAGTGGGTATCGTGCGGCGAGAGAGATATAGTTTTAGTGAGAGAGAGATGGCAGTGAATGTTTGCGAGAGGGACAATGTACTCAATCTTCGAGTTAAAAATTGTATGTAATTTTTTTTTGTCCCCGGTCAATGTAGAATTTTTTCTTGGGAGCGCAGAGTCGTGGGTCAAGTCGGATTTTTTTTACTAATTTTTCTTTGGAAACGAACAAAAAAACCTATGAAACTAGTATGAAAAAAATACAAGGAGAGCGTCGGTCCGTTTTCCACTTGGGAGTCCGTTTTGTGCTCAGCTTCTCGAATCCTAAATTCTGAAGTCAAACGGCTTCAAACTGTGCAGCTAAGTCGTCTTAGCCTGCTAAAAATCTTAACCGGCTGATAGTTATTACAGTTTGGCTGACTAATGGATTTCAGTCGGTCGAAAATTCTATTAATTTATATTATCAAGTAACGATACAATCAATGAGACGTTTATCTTTGCCTCAACGCAGTTGTCTATCCGAGATAAAACGCGAAAATCCACACATCTCCGTACAAGTGTGTATAATATTATTGTTTACACTCATCAGCTATTGACCCATGACCATTCCCGTTACTTGACACGTGTCGAGAATTCCGCCTCGTTAACATGTTTGCCAGGCGTCGATATGGACATCGCGTTTCTCGCGCTAACAGTCGTTTCGCCAACGAATCGCTCGATTCTATTTTGCGGCCACACAAACGGTGCAAAATGTTCATAGCGTACGCAAAAAAAATCTGGAGCACCCTCTAAGAGTTTTATTTTAATTTTTTACCCTCGACTTTAGTAGGCTCAAAATTTATGAGCTGCTCGAGAGGCAGCCCGACACAGCGACAATTTTATATTTAAAAAAATGTATATATATATACGTACATGTATAGCCGAGTCAATTGTCATTTGCATAGAATGATCGAGGGTGTGGAACGATGGTACTTTCACTGGGTGGACTGGTTGGTGTTTGGCGCGATGCTCGGACTATCTGCATCGGCTGGACTGTGGCACTTCCGAAGAGCCAGAAAATCCACGACTCTCGAGTATCTACTCGGTGGAAGTAATATGGGACTTTACCCCGTTGCCGCTTCCCTCGTAGCCAGGTGATTATTTCGATTGACAAATAAATCTGTGAAATATCCATTCTGTTAAAAATAAAATGAAAAATTAATTATAATCATCATCGATTAACCCGACGGATCTCTTGCCGGTACAGTTTCATTTCCGGCGTTACGATTCTTGGAACACCCGCGGAAATTTACAATTTCGGCACGCAGTACTGGATAACAATACTGTCGCTCATGTTCTCCAGCATCGTCGTCGTCAACGTATATCTGCCGGTCTTCAAGAACCTAAGCCTCACTTCCGCTTACGAGGTATGTTCAGTAAAAAATCTGAAAGTTTCAACAAATTAGAATTACCGCGGGCTTTGGAGAATAATTAAAAAAGTTCATTGCAGTATCTGGAGATGAGATTCAATCGAGGAGTGAGAATTCTCATATCGCTCATATTCGTCATTGACGTCGTCCTTTATCAATCCATCGTCGTCTACGTGCCCTCACTCGCACTTAATCAAGGTATACTTCGATCCTTCGTAACTTCATTCATCGCCAAATATTGTTCAACCGATAAATTATTATGATTATTTTATTTTTCTCAATATTTCTTTCCAGTTACCGGGATAGATATTCACATGATCGGAGGTATCGTCTGTTTCGTCTGTATATTTTACACGGTTCTGGTGAGTAATCGAACCTTTTTGTTTGTTTGTTAACTCTCGGTCCACTGGAAAATGCGAGAAAACTATTTTCTCGCGGAAGAAACGGAAGGAGGAGGGGTCGAGGCTACGCTATACAATGTCGGGAAGAAGCTTTGAGCTCGGTGAAATGTTTATGGGTGTTTAAGCCAGCTCCCACCTTGACAATAGAGCCCGGGTTAGACAATGGGGTGTACCGGGGCATCGAGTGGCTGCTGGCTGGTTTAGTCGCAGGTCACAAAGCTTCGCGCAAAAGTGATTAATCGCGCGAGCTCGCCTCTGCCTCGCCTCGTCCATCGTCCTCCCGCCGTCCCACTGCCCCGTAATTATCCGAACAATTTGTTAAACTCGGAATTAATGGGGATTTATCGTTGGATGAGTCGGCCCTTTGGGAGATTGTTTATTATTGTAAGCAAGCTTCTCAATGCCGGTCGCGAGAGAATGAGACGAGGAAGACTCGTTGTTTTCACGGTAAAAACCTTGTTTTCCTTCACCGTGAAAACTTAAACTTTCGGAGAAAATTTTGGCGGCAGACGGGACATCGGCATTGTCAGGATCTCAATCTCGACGTGTGCTCTCGGTTGCAGGGTGGCCTCAGAGCCGTCGTGTGGAACGACACTTTTCAAGTGGCCATTATGCTCGCCGCCGTTGTCACCGTCACGAGTTTGGGGACTTATCAGATCGGTGGGCCGGCCGAGGTCTGGAGAAGATCGGCGAAGATGAATAGAATAGAATTTTTAAAGTAACGACCTTCTCTCCAGCGAAGTGTTTTATTGAACTATTTCATTTTGGCGATTAAATGCGAAAAAATCTTCGGGGAAAAGCGCCGGAGTGGCTGAGACCATCGAAGATGTTTTTGCATTTGCGCACAGATGTGACCAATTTCGAGTGTTTGTTGTTATTAGACCATTCGACTTTTGACTCCACAGCTTTGATGCTTCGCCTTACACGAGACACACCGTCTGGACGGTTCTCATCGGTTCGTTTATCTACAGCACTTCTTACATAGCTGTGAACCAAACGATGGTTCAACGATATTGTTCGCTGGCGACCGAGAAGAAGTGCAAAACGTAAGTGGGTATCTGTCGTGCAGATCAGACTCAAAAAAGATAGACAGACGGTTAGTTGGAAGAGAAACAGTCGTTTTATCGTGCCCTGGGATAAAAGCTCCAAGGACTTTGTCTCTGAGTCCTTCATAGGGAAACAAACTAGGACCCAAGTTGATGAGCAAAGAAGAGAAAAATGGCAGATGGTCAAATATTCACCCTGATAGACATCGTTGAATGTTACATGTCCTCACGTCCCGACAATATCTCGATGTATCAAGAATCTGTACTAGGGTAAAAACTTTACCAGTTAGTTCGTCGATGTTCTTGTCGTTTTAGAGTAGTCGGAGTATTCACAATAGGCGCCATGGCGTTCATTTCCGTGTGCTGCTGGTGCGGTCTCGTTCTCGTTGCGTGGTGGGCGCCAACGTGCGATCCGCGTGCTACTGGAGTCATCAAGGCCGATGATCAGCTTCTTCCGGCCTACGTTATGGAAATCGCCGGAAAGCTTCATGGAATTCCCGGACTCTTCACCGCCGGAATATTCGGAGCGGCGCTCAGGTAATTCGTTAAAATTCATTTCCAATGTTTCGTTCAGCCGACATTTTTCGATACCATGTAAAATGTCTGTTACCCGAAGCACTCTGTCGGTCGGTCTAAACTCGACTTCGGTTGTGCTTCTCGAAGACTTCGTCAAGGGATGCTTCAGGCTGAAGCCGAGCGATCGGGAGGCGAATATCTTCGTCAAGATATCCGTCATTTTACTGGGACTTATCGCTATGGGCTTCATTTTTCTCGTTGAACGATTAGGCGGTGTACTCGCTGTAAGTTTAGACGGACACAGGATAAGTGTCTGTAAACCTTATGTTTTCTTCTTAATTTTTTTTGGACTAAAACGTTCTCCAGGTAACCGGCAGCCTGGCCGCGATCGCAGCTGGAACCTCCTTCGGCGTTTTCACTCTGGGAATGCTCTTGCCGTGGACGAACTCCAAGGTAGATTCCTCGTCATCGTCGGTACCAATTCCCGTCCTCGAAGGAAACAATTTTATTTCAAGTTTTATATTCTCTTTTCTGTCATTCAATAGGGTGCATTTGTCGGTGCAGTTGCAGGATTCGTAATCGCTGGATGGGCGAGTCTCGGTGCGAACGTCGCGGTAGGCTCCGCATTGCTGATACCAAAGAAACTTCCGGTTCCCCTCGACAATTGCCCGACCAACCTGACCGACAGCTTCCTCGACCAGTTCAAAACTAACCCCGAGTAAGTCAATATTTTTTATCGTCATTATTATCCTCAAAAAATTGATGGAAAAATGAAAAAAAAAAAAAATTACCGTTCAACCCATCGCAGAGAGGACGACGTGTTCCCGCTGTACCGTCTTTCCTATCACTGGGTCACCGGATTGGGCGCCAGCGTTGTTATCATTGTAGGTGGTCTCGTTACTTGGTTAACTGGACCTTGCAATCCCTCGTCCATCGACAGGGATTTGCTATCGCCGGTTATTCATGGGTATGCAAATATTTCCGGCGAAAACGCACGCAGTTCGAATAAATAAACAGAGATAACACAAACGTTTTGCAATCGGGCAGGTGGTTACCTCATCCGAAGTACGGTATGGGAGTTGGGAGGTGGAAGCAGACACCTTCGTCAGACAATCCAGCCAATCTTCTGCTAAAGGAACTCGTGGAGAAGCCGAAACGGGGAAGCATCTTGTCGACAAAGGTAAATTCATCATTTCCATCGGAACATATCGGACCTTCGATAATTTTGTAATATTTGTCACTTCGTTTTCTCAGAAGCCGGATCATAATATGTCAAACGGCTCGCCGACTTAAAGCTGTACGGCAATCGGCAGTACTTTTACGATTGAAAATTCTTGAGATAATCGTCGCGCGCGCAGACAGAGAGAGTGAAATCGAGCTGCAGAGGAAAATGTGGTTTTACACGTTTACGGATGCGAGGAAGATCCGTGAAACTCGAAAAAACGTCGGGACGTTCGCTAACTTCGAAAGAAAAACATGTGGAGCAGCTCGAAAGTGAGCTGTTATGTAAATAACAGCCTGGAACACCGATTGCCGGCAAATTATGATTACACTTCACGGTAGAATTATGAGAACGGATGAACACTACGAATTAATTTTTTCCAATCCGTCATCTAATAGCATCTCAATAATTACATGTTGCAAGGAGAATAAAAAGCTAGTATCTGATTCATATATAATCGTTCTCGTACTAATACCTGCGACAATGAAGAAAAAAAAACGTTCGCTTATTCATTCGATTGCGTAACGCGGTGTGGATCTCTTCGAGTTGCCAAGTGAGCCGCGTGCCCTTGTCAGTCTGAGTTTATAATATCGAGTATCAAAGTCCACGGATCGGCATTACGTTTCGATATTTGCCGATGTTACGAAGAACATCGATAATGCCATTTAGACAATTCCACGGGCACCATTTTTCACTGGTTGCATTTTCTTTCGTGGAATGGAATTTATTTACACCCGCTACATTTTTCACAGATTAATTGTTGCAGATGAAATAGAAACGTCGTGATGGTTCAAAATCTTATGAAACGAAATTTATTCAATTTTCTAAACTATATTTCCTGCCGTCTAAATTGTAGCACATGGAATAAATTTAATTCCATTCCTCATTGTACGATATTTGAATGAGATCGAAAATATCAACGAAGACTCGCAGCTCGTCACGAGCGTCTTTGACGCGGAACATCACGCTGGAGCGACAAACCATCGAGACCGCTTTTGTATCCGGGGTACGAATTTGTCCCACGCCGGATGTGAAATCATTGAAGCTGAATTACCGATGAGTGGCCGAGTGTCCTCAACGTATATGCGAACGTCTGTGCATGTGCACACAGGTAAGCCGAATGACAGATCGAGGAGAAGTTCCGCGGCGGTAGCAGGCGTGGCAGTCGGTGAGCTTCGCGCCTGGAGTTCTGTAACCGAGTTTGTTCGGTTTTCAAGCTTCGGTGGTTTCGGCGTTGTCGTCCCTCCCGTTCGTCTCGCTGAACGAGAAAAGGCCGGAGGTCGGCGAAGCCCACGAGACGAGCGTCGCGGCCGTCGGTCTATGTTCTCTCTATCAACGGGAACTGGCGACACAGGTCTCGGGGACGCTCGCCAGGGCTGAGAATATTAGCAGGGTTGTTAAGGCAAAGCCAAGCTACGTCAAACATCCTTATTAACGCCGGGCAAATAGCTCGCTCTCGTGCCGTTTACCCGCTGGCTCGGGGAAATTCAATTTTCGCCAGTCAAAGTGCGGTCGGTCAAAAGCGACGAGGTATGACCCCGTTCGATATTGCTACGTCGTGCGAGCCCCCCGACGGCGATGAGGACGACTACGACGTTCTTGCGGAAGAGCGGTCAATCGAAACGAGCGGGGAAAGCGGTCTGATTCGTCCCTCGCCGACTCCGCTAACGCCGTTGATATTTCTTCGGAAAACTGTAGAAAACAAAAAAAACGTCAATATTAGCAAATATTTTTTTTACCACCATTGTCGTAGTTAATTTTATATATTTTGTTTTTCTTTACTTCATGACCTTATTGATTTTCATAGAATTTTTTGTTGTTAATTTTTTATTTTATTATTTTGCGACCTAAATTCATCTCCGTAGGTATTGCAGGGTACATTGGCGAATTTTTCTCTGATTGAGCCACAAGTTGGATTTCGAAGGTATTCTGGTTCCAGCATCGGCGAAACTGCATCTGCATCAATCCTATGGAATAGCATTTACCGCGGTTCGCGTACGGTATCGAACGCTGGTTTACGCGTGGAGAGAAATCGAGATCACGAGGAAGCAAGCTGGCGAACCGGAGAGATAGAGAGAGGCGGTGGGAGGTCGGTAGTTTGAATGGGACTAGTTTGAGATAGTTAGCGGGCCTTCACGAGGCACAATCGGCCGCGATTGCCGGGCCTACAATCACACACCGCATTATACATCCTTTGGCTGGTACAACCGGGATCTTGCAAATCCCGGGCACGCACCGTTTTAACGATCGACCGGTGAAAATTATCGGGTTTGATCTCGAACTCCGCGGTCTGCGTATATGTATATACGTGCAGCTAATGTTATCGAAAGTTACATGGAAGAGAGAAGTCCGCAGTGTGTTCCGAAACTGTTCAATTCCGATTATCACTTCATTTTACTGTGTGCATTAAAAAAATCATTTTTTACTCAAAGTTTTAGCATACAAAAGGTGCAGAAACACCAATGCGTAAAGTGTAAAACAAATTACACGCGATTTAATATACTAAAAGTTTCTGGGCGTAAACTGCTGAGCGTAAAATTATTTCATTTTATGTATAATCTCGTCGAAAAACTAACGGAGAGTATATTATAAGCTTTATAAATAGCTACTCTAAATTCACAGCAAAAGTCCGTCAATGTTTCAGCAAAATTGTACGATAAATTTAATCAGTCAGTTTGCGCATGAAAAATTCTTGCCTGGTGGATTGAATTTACAGTTTTTTAACAGCGTAGGAAAACATCGAATTCAGCGTTACGAAAAATGGAATTTTGTAGACCAAAGTGTTCCAGTCGTTAGAAAAAGTTAAACAGGGTTTTGACTGTTCTGTACCGATTGGAACGTTGTGGACCACGGACCTATTTTTCATGTGCCCCGGACGGATTGTAAAAGTATTGGGTCAAGAGTGTAAACGGAAAAAAATATGGCAAAAAATAGGGTCAATTTTATTTTAATTTCCGAATTTTTTAAAAAATGCTCCAGGCCGTTCCCCGTAGAATACGCTATTCAGTCTCGGTACGTTCTCACGCCTGCCGAGGATATTCCAAGGGAAACCAGAGAGCGTCGGGAGTCCGTATCGTTAGCTGGTATAACGTAAACGACAAGTTTCTCCAGCTACGAACCGAAGAGCGGGGTAGCACACGGGATATTCTCGACAAATATTGGCCTCCCTAATCCGTCGCCCCCCACCGAGCGTTCTCGCTCGTAGACGCTCAGACCGTAATACCATCTTGGAATTATCTCAGAGCAGAATTGGATTCTTAGAGAGTTAATTGGATAGAGCCGGTCGTGTGGACCGCCCGCGACAAAGCCGCGGCTCGACGATAGTCGAGAGACCCGAGAAAGCATGCCCGGGTGGATCGAGACGTGGGACACAAGGCGGAAGAAGATTTCCGAAGTCAAAAGGCAAACGCCGGCGGTCATAAAACCCCCGAAAGGGACGGTGTGGCAATTCGGGTTTGAAGAGGCGCCGGCTCTGCCTCCTTATCTAATGATAAGCAAACGAGCCTCAATTCTGCGCAAACCTCGAAACGCTCTATTCGATACCGAATAACGTCTCGCTGCAAATCCTTTGGCTCTCGTGCGTTCCGCTTTCCGAGACTCCTGGCAAAGGAACTTTTGCGCAAGGCGCTATCAACGAGCGCTCGTGCGAAAGATACGCAACGACCTCGCGATAATGATACGAGAAAACGTAAGAATCAACGCCGTTATTACAAGAATTAATAGGATGTTTTTGAATACTTTTTTTTTCCTACTACTTCCAAGTCCGAGTCTACGACTCCAACGTGCAATTATCGAAGGTGGAAGTCCACACGCACCGCTGATGTTTTCCGTTCAGGCTCGGAGAAGCCGCCCGTGCAGCTCGTGTACGTTCACGCGGAAACCTCAGATCAAACACGGTGCAGAGACGATCCGAGTTTTCCGAATCCGAACACTGACGACCGGTTCGCGACTGGGCTGCGACTGGGCTGCGACTGGGCTGCGACTGACGGAATAACTAATTTATCAATTGTTCGGTTCGGTTGGCTTCGATTTCCGAGACTATTTGCAAACTCGTGCAAATAACGAACCGCCATCCTGTCTCACGGTGCGTTCGGTTGAGCACATTTCCGGCTAGGGGTGGCTTGGCTTCGGGGATGCTTCACCATCGTTGCAATATTTGATCGAGACCGAGGAGAGAGAGAGAGAGAGAGAGAGAGAGAGAGAGAGAGAGAGAGAGAAAAGGCGCTCCTAACGAAAGGCGTGTAGCCTGTGGACTTCTCGTGGCATAAATTCTGGACAGTGTTGTATCGGGTATAACACAGTGATATTTCACTGTAACGGTGTTTAGCCTGGCGGACTGTCAACCGCGATGAAACGTTGGGCGAGGCGGGACGGTCGCGAGAGCGGGGGAGACATTAAGCGTAATGAATTACCAGCCGGCGGGAGGAGTAATGTGTCTTAATTATGGCCCGCGGCGCAATAATTATGTAATTAGGCATTGTTTGGCGACCGGCCCCTAATCACAATCCGGCTCCATGCGCCCGGAGACTCGTCACGAGGCGCGAGAGCCGGGCCACGCAAATTCACGAATAACCCGCGTACACGGAGACAAACCGTCGTGCCGTGTTATCGATTCGTCTGTGTTCACCGTCATCTTTGTTCATCCTTCGACTCGTAGTTATCGTTAGGACTCTGCTGACACGACGGTTGCTCGCCGTTAACGAGTAGCGATTGAGTCCAATGGTTTCGAACGACTCGGAACAAAATTTTCAGCCATTCGTAGTTTTCGCCTCTTTTATCGCATTACTGTCACATTTTAAAACGTTATTATTTTGTCGTATCATGGGACATGTGCACATAAATTCGTGCCATGATTGCTAGGGTACAATTTTTATAGACATCATTTATATCGTTGAAGGAGAACTAACTTCATCCTAAGGGGGATTGTGTTGCTGAATAATGGATTTTTATATATATATATATTGTTTTTTTTTAGTGACTTTTCATCGACATCGGGTCGATGGTCGTTCTAGTGTCAAAATTTAGAATATTGAAAAAAAAAAAATTATGGACGGTTGACGTTGCCTTCGCACGTATATTTACGCATGAGCGAAATATCTCGCGAAAATCAGTCTCGACGAGATTATACGATGAACGCGTGAATCTTAGCATGGGTGCAAGAAATTCGAGAGAAGCTTGTAGCGACACATTAATATTTATACGTGAAATCAAATCCCTAAGTCTCGCGGGAGATGCATCCGGTAGATTCCAAAGGGAAAGGGGTGGAGGAGGGTTCGGTGAACCTCGAGCACTACCGTTGGAGTTACCCCGAAACGTTAAGACAAACATTACGTTTGGTCTCTACGTTTCTCTGCGAGCCTCACCGCACATGTTTCACGGAGCTTCGACACGTTGATTCCGCAGTGCTGGCGACGTTGGACGTAAAATTTACATGACTTTGAGGCGTCTTATCGCGCCGCGCCGTGCGCAGACTCGCAGATTAGGAAAATACACGTGGCGACCTTGAATCTGTTTTTCCCATTAAATTACAATTTGGGTATTTCGTCGTTTGAAAATGAACGAAACGACAAAAATCGTAATTTTTTTTCGAAGTTGTAGCAATGGTCCTTTTTGCCCCACTCTCGACTATGGGCTCCAGACTCGAAAGATTCTTCTCTGTGCAGATTTCTCGAGACTCTCGGCTGAGGCACGCTCGAGATGGTACAATGGACGATAACTATTCATAATTTAAACCGGAAGAGCGAGAGGAGTTCAAAGTTAATAAACTCGGGTCCTTGGTCTTTGGGTAGGTGTAAGACGCCGGGTATTCATCAGAGTACACGACGGAAATGGCGAGCGCTCCTCGCGGGAAGGATGGGGTTATAAATACGTCGAGAAGACACCCTTGCCAGCGCGGTTCAGCCGAGGGTTGGTTACACACACCAGTCTCCAGATCCAAATTTGCATAACCAAAGCTCGAGTGTTTCAACGTCACCGGTGGAAGCTGCGGAGCATCGAGGCGTACGACAGATATGTTTCGTCACACACGGGTTCTCTGGATCTTAAACTAGGATTTAAACGTGAAAAACTGCGAAGGGGACGAGAAAAAATCGAAATCATCATCCCAGTCACATTTTTCCTTGGTCTTCGTGTGTTCCCCAATCTCAAGCCGGGCTGGCTCGAGGACTCGACCGTAACGATATTTTCATCATTTTATCGGCATTCCATCGATCCGAATCGAATCTCCCGCTCACTGGATCTCGTTCATGATCGATTCTATTCGTGGTTTATCTCCCGACCCGAAGCATCGCGAGCCATCGAGGATTCACGCGTTTACCCAGCGTTTATGCAAACTTTATGGCTCATGGTTCCTAGGAGCGCGGCGTCGATGCGGGCCTATGCAGAGCGCACGGTCTGTCCGCATCACGGAAGAGAGCAAACGGGAGGTAGGGCGAGATCCATCGGAGGATCGAGAGCGTGCGATATTCCATCCAGAACGGACACGCCGCTACAGGCCACACTCGACTTGCCACATCGTCGATGTAATCGTATGGAAATAAAAGCCTTGTAGCTGGATCATTATCGCCCATCTTGGCTGCGCGGGTGTGCGGTGCAGTCCGAAGGGGGCGGGGGGAGAAGAGGGCAAAGGTCGGAGCGAGACGAAGACGAGATTCATACCCTCGGGTTACGTAAATATTTTTGTATATGCATACATGGTTTCTTAGGAGAGAACACGTAAAACCTCGACCGCACAAACACGAACTTATTATGTAAATTTTTCTTAAATTGTTGGTTGCGTTGTGAAGAACAATGCAAACAGAAAATGGATAATTATTGGACTGTGAATAAGCGAGGGTACGGAAAAGAGAGAAGAGAATGAACGGCGAGAGGGTTAGCTATAATTTATGTTAATTTCGAATCGTAAAGTAAATTTTTATCGCGGTTTGTGTAGCTGCGAGAGGATTCGATTGCGAAAAGTCGAAAAGGTCGATTGGAAAACCTTTGAAGGTCATGCGAAGCTCAAGAACTTCCGTTAAAAAAATATATCCAAGCGCAGTCTGGACGTTAAAAAAATTTTCAAAAACAACAACCAAAAAATCCAGTATGCAAAGTTAAATTGATATAAAAGTTTTGTGAGGCTTTGCGTATTTCTTTCTTAATTTTAAGAGTAATACGTTGATTATTTTCCTTCGAAGTAATCGATAGTTTTAGCTGGTCGAGTTCTTGGTTGATCAGAGGTGCGTTCTCGTTGACCCGTACGTGTAACAGGTTGCGTCCAATTCCCAGCCTCGTGACACGTCGATCCTTCCGATGGCTTCGTCAGATTTCTCCCAAATGTCGTGGCCGCGGTCCACGGAACAACGTAGATACTCGCAGCAACGATCGACTAATTAATCGAATCCATGGGACTGTGTCTGCAACAGGAAAATGCTAATTGGCAATGTCTGGGGAAATATTGTCTATTCGACAAATAGTGTATCCTACGATCACCGTGTGTATCCTCCGCGCTTACGATATCATCGGCGAAATATTGAATTTCCGAGTGAACGCATCAGCGCAGCGAGTTGTTCCCGGTCCCGAAGGTCTTCCGGTACCATTACAAAACCACCATATTACGATACATATATATCAATATGTATATATTTATATATATGTCAATTGAATAGACGAACTCACGCACACAAATATATATATGTATGTGTGTATATATATATATATATATATATATATCTATGAATGCACCCATACGTTTACCGTCAATCGTTTCGACAATCGCAATTACCGCGGCCAACGATTCCCACAGGGCATCGCGCTAATTAATATAACCGGCGACGATTCGTTCGCGATTGACAGGAAAATGCGGGAACGCCAGGCGGTCCGGCAACGCGCGAGGCTCGCCGCGGTACGGCGATAGAACATCGAGGGGGTTGAGTATCGCTCGGGTGCATGGAAAGGGTGCCCAGGGGGAGTGACGAGGGAGGAGGATGAGGGGTCGGGGGGAGGAGAGAACTGCTGGTTCGCAATTTGTCAGGTGACAGGCGAGAGACGGGAATAAATGGACAATTACACAAATACAATGTTTGACGTCATTTCAATGACGCGAGAGACACCTGTGATTGATTGTTAATTGCCTCGGTTTGTTACCCCGAGGGGGTGAGACGGGGGAGTCGGTAAAAGAGAGAAGGGACGAGTGAGCCGAACGACGAACTGGACACGGGCTTGCCAACGGGTTATTCAATCGAACTGATCGATGCGGAAGAGGTTTCCGACGCTTTTTTTGAAACTATTATTATTATTATTATTATTATTATTATTATTATTATTATTATTATTATTATTATTATTATTATTATTATTATTATTATTATTATTCAGCATGAGACGACTCACTCTCGAATGTTTTTTTTTTCGTTTATTTTCCGGCCCCGTCGACCCTGCCCCGTGCACCGCGAAAAAGGTTTGTGCATCGAACGAAAATTTGTTCGGGTAAAATACACAATTTTTTTTTATGCGATAATTCTTTAGTTTCGAAATATTGACAAAAAAACTGTATGATTCGCTTTTTCTTTTTTTTTTGTCAGTTTGGCGGTTTCGGAAAAATTGGGGCGAAGAATCGCGGACTTTAGTGGTGGAAGAAATGTATTGTTGAATGTACGAATTTTTCGTTTTGTTTCTCTGGATGCGGTATAAAACTTCCTGTGTTTTGCCCGCTGGGTGAGCGTGGCTGCTTTATTCGTTAGCTTTTTAAAAATTTACCGAAGCTGCAGGCCGACGCGCGAGAACTCCGGCTGTCCCGCGGCTTGGAAGGTTTTCCTGCCGGCGAAACGTCACGAGTAGAAAAAAGAAGATTCACAGATTCTCGTCTGCAGCGAGCGAGTCTCGGGCGTATGCGACTCGCCGGAAAGCGTTCTCTGCCTCGGGCGAACGCCGGTTTCCTTCGCGACCCTCTCCCGTGTCATCCTTTCTCACGGCGTGCGAAAACGCGAGCTCTCCGGACCATCGTGCTCTACTCGAGCGAGGTGGCCATAAGTAACGCTAGGGACGTTATTTTCCACGCTAAATTTTCCCCGAGTTCTCCTCGCGGACTGTCTCGGATAAATTAGTCATCGAGTCGGATAGAGCGGCATACGGGAGTTTCATCCGAGAATTATTTCGTGGTAAGCTTCGAGCAGCTCGAGCTGATTATTATTTTCTGGGTAGTACGGAGAGTGGACGACTCTCCGGTCGTGTGTGAAATTCATGAATCGGTATGAAAATTGAGGAAAGCACGTCCGGATGCGTCGAAGGAAAACGTTCACCGCTACGTGACGAGTCGTGCACGGTATGCAAATTCGTTTTATTGTCGCCCGTCGCTCCGCGTCTGTGTTGAGGAACGCGCGAACCCGTGTAAGCGGGTAATGTCAGGCAACGTCGACTTAATTTAATTTCACTACCGGCGGTTTTACTCTGCGAGTCCTCCCCCCGCCCCCCTCTCCGACCCCTCTCCGCGCGCCCCTTTAATTACTGCCAATTGGTCCACCGCACGCAAATTATGTCATTTCGCGAAAGACTCTACTCTGGCCAATGGTCAAGCTGCAGCGAGACGCGGAACAGTTTCACGAATGTATGTATATGCACACATACACACTTATATATATATGGACTTTTAGTATAACCTTACGCTCGGGAATACAGTGAGCGGTGTATCATTACGAGTCAATTAGACGTCGAGGAACGAAAATACCTTGATTCCTCACGATTCACTGACCGCTCTCTGTGATGATTCTTTCGGTGCGCCGAAGTTCCTCGCTTTGTATACACGAGCGCAATACATTTGGCGCGCCGTTCATCGCATTATTCACCGCAGTTGCGATCGTGTGTAAATTTGACGAGACAAGATGTCGGCGCGTTTGTGATCTCGTAGCCTCGTGCGTCGCTATTTTTTCCTTTCGATCTACGAAATCCACGAATCTACGAAAAGTATCGCGTACTTTATAACCTAAGAAACGTAGATATTTACGTTGTATTAATGTTGAGAAAAAAGAGTCGGATGTGTCGTTGGTAAATAAAAAAAAATCCGCTAGCAGTCGATAGTCGCGAATAGAAGAGCAATCGGACTATATAGGAAATTAGACTTTCAAAATGGCTACTCAATTCGCGATAATTTTATCGTCCGAAATATTTTCCAGATTCGGACCAAAGTTTTTATTTTCTAACTTTGTTCAGTTATCATTTGACGGAGTTTAGAGTTGATTAATGTAGCTTCGATTGACACGAGAAAGAGAGTCGAGGGACTCGCGTGTGCGCTGAAAAAGCGGAGGGTAGTGCCGAATTGGACGATATTGAGAGAGTGAAATTTTCATGAGGGTTCCCCTCGGAGCAGTTAGGAGAAGCCGGACTACACAGCGCTGACCGTTCCGTGTACTCGTACGACTTTCAGCATTCTACCGTTCGGTCTCTTTCCACTTTTCATCCCTCTTCGTCTTCCTCCGTACTACGCGAGCGTCATGAAAATGAAAGTGGCATAGCCAGAGAGCTCCAGCTATTCGCGAAAATAACAAACGGGTAATTGAATTATAGGGGGAATTACGCGCGGAGCATACGTTCGCTCGGCCGTTTCGTCCGCGCTATACTCCCGGCTCCTCCCCACGCCCCGTTGGTCAGTCGCGTCATTTCTTTCATACTGTTTTCAGCCCTCGCTCACGTTTCCACCCTCGGAATACACTCTCGATAGTTCAGTAGAACGCGCACCGTTACTTCGAATTGCGAATTTCACTGTTCTATTATAAATGGTCCAATCATTTGCAAGTACGAATTTTTTTTTTTTCACTTTTCATTTTTCATTGGTCCTATCAACAGTTTGGTACATTTCATGCTTGATAAATATAATTATAACTATCTTTGGATGCAGTTTATTTCTCGATTTGTCTTTTGACATAGCCTTTTTTGTAAATAGATCAGCCGACAGTAGTTTATGTAAGTAGAGCGAAACAAAAACTTGAACGAAAAAAATTTTTGGAGGCGTTGTTTGTTTTATTTGTCTCGAATCGTTTAATCGGATTAAGAAACTGGTAACGTGGGTAAGTTGAGAAGCGGGACGGCGGAATGGGAGGGTCCATTGCCTCATTTCATTTTTGCGCGATGTCGACGGGAAGAGGTCGAAGAAGAAGAAGAAGAGTGTTTCAAAATCCCTCGCCGTGAGAATCTCCCTTTTTCCCTCATTCTTCACTCGGTTACTCGCTCGTCTTCTTATTCCACTTACTTTAATCGCTCACTCCCACCGATTTCCACTTGTTTTTACGCCTTATCCCCCGAGGCTAATTCATTAATTAATTCCTTCGTACTCACCAGCTATCCTACCGTTCTCAATTTATGTTTCTTTCGCCTTTCGCTTTCACTCATTCTTCCACGGTCACCTTCCCGGACAACGTTTCGCAGCTTCTCCGCTCGCCTAGTTAAAGTGATTACTAAATAAATTGCAATTACACTAATGGCTCAGCCATCGGCGTGTCCTCTCGTCCTTCCGTCCCGTCCTTCCACGACAAAGACGCACACCGTTTGTTTCCTTTCGCTCATCTTTCGACGATAAACGTTTCGAAAATGTTCATCCGCGCTAAGAAAACAAAAATAACTTATCGCCACTGGGAAATTTATCGCGATCAGGCTCGTTCGAGATTTGACTGTACGCAGTCTGACAACGGACTGCAAATTTACCAAAAATGTTTCGTTGACAAACGTTCATAATTAATTTTTTATTCGTGTCTCAATAAAAAAATAAGATTGTAAAGTAAAGTGAAAAAATAAATTGTATCTTTGTGAAGAACCAACGTTTGTTAAATGTACAGGATATTTTTATCGTTTTCTTACAGGCTCGATTTCAACGTTATACGAATTTGCAACTCGTATAAAAATCACGCTCGACCGATAGTAAGCTTCGCACCTATCCATCGCCTCTCCACCAGGGTGACGCAACGCCGAAGAATCAGAGAATACAAGACGGTACGGACGAGAACGAGACGAATGATCGACGATGCGAAATGAATATGGCAAGAAAAAAAAAAGATGCAGAAGCGAACGGTGCGACGCCGAGAAACATAATTCCACGGTAAGATGTACTTTAGCTCCCCGAAGACACCTGTCGATTCCCACAAGAAAATTCTGAATGCTTTCCCGTGCTCTCCAGCGACAAAGTTTATCGGGTATCGAAGCAATGTGCCGGGTCGCGATGTGGAAAGAAATATCGCGATTGTAAAAGCTTTTATGGCGATAAAAAAAAACAACAAAATCATTTGACGTTCTGTAAAGGACGTAATTGATGGAGAAACCGAGATACTCCGGCGCTGTCCGACTGTGGGAGTTTCGTATTCCTGACAATTTCCACGAGTACAGCGTACGCATGAATTCAACTGTACCGGCTATCGGGAAGGAATATTATTTGTCAATAGCGTTCGGTTATAAGCGGCTTGGGACATTGTTGTGCCCGCCGTTGAGCCTCCCTGGCGGGCGATACGGACGCGCACGATAATACGTCTCTGCTATGTGGACGTAAACACGCGCGCGCGTCTGTGTGTGTGTACGTGTGTGCATGTGCACGGGAGACCTACACGACCGCCGGGGAAGGAGGCATTCGAGGGAACGCGCGGTTTACGCTCGGATGCAACGGATCCTACAACCGGTGTCGTTTACCCACGACGGTTTTCGATAAACTTGGGCGGTACTGGTAGTGCCGACTGAAAGGGGGGCAAAATGGCCACGAAGGAAAAATTGATTCACAGGCTGCAAAAAAATATATATATGCTATTCAAACGCGACTTATCGTCGGACGCTGTGGATCGCGTAACCACTATCGTTTCCCACAACGGTTTTCGATAAAATCCACGTACGAAATAAATTTACTCGCCTATATAAATATATATATATGCACATGTATGGACTATGAGAATAGCGGTGCTGCTAGCCTAAAAATTGGATTATCTTCGTCAATTTTTTACAATCCTTTCGAGCACAATTTTCGTTACAACGAATCAAAGAGAAATGTTTGTGTTCAGTTGGCTCTCTCAACATGTTAATGGTGACGGCAAAACAAAAAAAATGTAGAATGCAAACTGGAAGATCCCAAACGGCAGTAGACGTCAAAGGTTTAATTGATTAATCAAAAGGTTCTCCCATGATAAATTGATAAACTTGAGCGAATACGTGAGTCGTCGCGACGAGTTTTCCGAGAGTAACGCACTCAGACGCAATGGAGGTTCGTGGGTCGAGGATAAAAAGCGAGGGAGTCGAAGAGCGCGGGGGGGTTTGGAGTGCCCGCGAGTGTGCGCGTCCTTCTGTGTGTGTGTGTGTGTGACCGAGTGAAAGGTTAAAAAAAAATGTCTCGCTCGATCCACAAAGAGGCTCGCGGCAGCAGTCACTCGTACCTCAAACGCACTCTTGACACGAATTTGTTCTATTTCGTGATATTTACCGGGGCTTAATATTTTCAGCAAACAGGTTAAGTGGTTTCGAGTGGACCGGTCGAGAAGGGGAAGCGGGAGGGAGAAAGAGAGCGACAGAGACGAGTGGGGGAGAGCGAAAGTGGTAAACACGAAGTGAGTGCCGCGACGGCCCGAAACGACGAGGGTTCACCGGATTAGCTGGTTTACTCGTTCGTTCGTCATTTATCTTCGCGCGGACCTACCTCGTTATCCGTTGGTCTCTATGATTTAATCCCTCGTCTCTTATTCCGTTTGATTTCGGCAACAACGCGATCTCGCGATAACCTAAAATACACGAAATCGTGGAAATACTTAAAATATGCGTGATACACGAAACTCTCGTCTATTTTCAGCGATGCTCGACGATAAATGCATTCGGCAACACTCGTCTATCCAACTTTGTGATCTTAAAGTAAAAACAAAACAAAAAAGATACTAAAAAAGTAAATAGTCGGGTGACTTTGATACCCCAAGAGCCAGTCTTGTAAACGATTGCGTTACCCGTCTTCGTGTTCGTACGCGTGCGACGATAATTAGAGCGATGCTCGGATTTTCTTCGTTACCTCGCCGAGCAATCGTTCCTTCCGCCTTCAGTGAGCTGAGGCTGATTGCCATGGTTACCACGCACCCGTGGCTCTTTGATTCCCGATGATTATCTCGTTACGCGTAAGCACGCACGACCTCGACAAGTAATTACTCCCCCCCCCCCCCCCCCCCTCAACATTCGCTTACCAGAGCTCTTCGAGCAAGCGTATGTATTCCGGAGAGAATGGGACGCAAATATTTATATTCGTTTTTAAATTAAACTTTTTTTTTCGATGAAAAACTATTTACGAAAAAAAAGGTAAGGGGACTTTTTTTACGAATATAATTTGTCGACAAAAAAATTTTTTAGAATTGTTTTATTAGTGTATTCGGTTGGCAAATTTGCCACTCGAAAACAATGGCGGAGGTTCCAAGTCGATATCTCGTGATTTTTTTTTTTTTCAACAACTATTCTAGATATCAACGATTCGAAATTTAGGTTTGTTCGCATATAGAATGGTTTTCGAGAAAAATGCTTTAGAAATTAAAAACATGATGACTAAATCGGTTAAAAATTGCATTGTTCGTTCTTCAATCTTATCATCTCTTTTGTTTCCTGACGATTCCACGGCACCGACGAAACGGTCGGGGACTCATTGCAGTCATAATTAGCGACTTTCGACCTACACGAGCTCGGCGGTCCGACAAGTTTACTCGCTTTACACGCCGCGCAGGTAAATTGTGTACCGCGAGCGATTACCGAGCGCGTTCCTGCGCTGCTCGAGTCCGTAACCGAGAGTGGCGTTAAAACGAAACTCCTTCGTTCTCACGACCTCGATTGTCCGTTATTAAGTGTGCGGAGGACTTTTTCTACTGCACAGTCGGGGCACGCGCGAAAGTGTAACGAAACTTTATTGATAATCAGCCGAGGCAAGAGGCGCTGAAGGGTGTCAGATCGTAAGAGATACTTCGCGTTCCGGTTTCTTGAAAAAAATTCGTTGCGACTCGAACCTTTGTCTATTTTTTATTTAATTATTTTTCGTACTCACTCTTCACTCGGAGGCGTGATAACATCGCGGGAACAATGCGCGCAGGCAAATCTTTGTTTCAATAATGCGCGATTGACGCTGCTGCAATCCTAACCCGTTGTGGTTCAGCATTAATAAATAAAGCGGCGGCGCATCGTATAATTCACGATTAATAATTCATAAGCGGCGTTACGGGTGGGCGACGGAAGAGCAGTTGAGAATGCCCGGTGGACTCCTCTCTCGCTCGTTGTATTAGCATAAAGATAAATTAAGACCCTCCGGTCAATTATAATAAGTGCTTTACTGCAATATTTATTTCTTTGCTGGTCTCGGTTAGTCACGATCAGCTTTTTTTTATATAAACTAAATAACCAAATAAACGGTGGCTGAAGGACTCGGATAGATGTCCCTTTTTCAAGGTGCACAATTAAAGAATCAGGCATAAAATTAACGTAAAATGATCATTATATAAATCGCATATAACATTATGTATATACATACATATATATATATGGGATTAGTAACGTATTTTTTTTTCGCTGATAAATAAATAAATGAATACGATAGCAATCAGAATAGTGCGTCGCGGTGTGTACGTCGAGACTCGAGGGCGATCCGTGTTTGAATTCGAGTAGCGAGAGGGATACCATCGACATTCGTCGAGCGGAATCGTCCGCATATGCATCCCCTCCCTACCGATTGTGTACTATATAGATGATGAAAACGGGGATTGATTTTGGCGCCGGGCTTTGTGAAACGAGACCCGTTCGTAAAAGCCGACACCATTAACAACGATAAAAATAATCCAATCCGACGTGTGTTTGATATATCAGGGCTTATATTTTACCGACATTTTGCACGAATGATGATTATCGTACAGTGCCGTTCAAACGTCACTGGTTGCCATCGAAGTCGCTGCCTGCGAGAGCGACTCGAATTTCGATAAAATAATCGGACGTCGAAATTCCTGAAGATTCACAATTCGTTACGACGATAGAACGAATATATCGAGTTTATTTCCGGCGATGTAATTCGTGGGAAAAAAAATCCCTTGATTATATGAATCGCCCTGTTGATCGCCCGAACGGGAGCGCTTGTGTGATTCACTGTTCGAAAGCATCGGGGTGGACTGGGCTGAAGGAAATAAAAAAAATAATAACGAATAGAGAGGAAACCGGATGGGGATCTGCGGTGTGACGACAAAGCCCGTTGGCAATCGCTTCGTCATATCGCACGGAATGAATTTTTCCTCATTTAATTATTCAGGCTTTTATATTAATCACGATTGTAATGGCAATCGTCGGGCGAAGGGAGCAGAGTTGTGGACGAACGAAAATCGAAAATTCGCAAGCGTGATTAATAATTTGACGCGTACGCGTAGAAATTGTATTCCACGGTCTGTCGATGTGTTCACGTGTCGGTGAGGCTTTCGGATAAAATACAAAAATTATTTGCACCGAGAGACGTTTCGGTCGCGGAATTAAATGAGCGGGACTCGTTTGATTCGCGAGAGGAATCGGAAACGTCGAGACGAATGGACACGTCAGAGATGCGTCGAGAATAAAGAAAAAGGAGAGACAAAAAAATAAGTAAGAAACTATAGTCATCCCATGGGGAGGTAGAATGAACCGGGCAATGGAGAGACGTAACGTCCCAAACGTCTGAGCGTATACTCGACAAGGTGTCAAACTCTCGTCTCAGTTATTTATGAACCTCGCGTCTGCGACGGTCTCTCGACCTCGTGGATAGTTTCATCTCGAGTCGAGCCGAAACCACCCTTCGGCTTCTCGGCTCTTTCCCATCCTTTTTATCTTCGGGGAGTTATGAAAGAGATATCAATGGCTGGAAAACGAAAAGGCGCATCCAGTGCCGTTTACCATGCGCAATGACGTGACATACGACTTTCTTTTTCCCCGGTCGTTACACGCGGTTCTTCCACGTCTCTTCGGTTCACGCTGCGAATCGCCGCGAACCGACGTCCCGTTTCTGCTGCGATTAAATTGTTAATTCGATAAAGCGAGCGAATGTGAAGTAAATTCCGCTTTCCTCCCTCGCCGTTTCATCACCGACGATACGGGGTAGTGGAAAATGCGATCGTGTGCAAGGGCGCTCATTCTTTGGTAGTTTGCAGGAATTTACACCCGCTGCAACGGAACTGACGAGGCAGATCGGGAAATTAAAGCGGGAAAAGATGGTCTTAACGCCCGGGCGGATCCGAGCTTAAAAACATGTGTACACGTGTACGAGATTCCTCCGGTAACTCCCTCGGCGGGATATTTTATCCTCCGAAGGTGCGAAGACGCGAGGCGGAGCAGTTTTTGATGCTGGCAGAGCACTCGGTGAGTTTCACTGCTCGAGAGAATACTGGATCCAGACTCTTCGAGGAAATTCTCACCCGGCCTAATCGGGACTTTACGGTCGAAATAAAAGCGTTTCTGTACACAGCGAGACTCGGAGGTCTATGGAACATTTAACTCAAAACACATTTGCCATGTTTCTCCGGGACTCGTCCGACGGGACGAGGTGTACCAGGATCTCTCGTCTCCCCCGAATGTACTTGAGTTTCGCGCATCAAACACTCACCCCCTCGTGCTTCGAGTCGCGGGTTGAACCGCGCAGTTTGTATTTTCCTCCGTATCCCATCTATATCGTTTCTGGGATATCCGAGGCGAGGTACTGCAGAAACTACGGAGCGTTCAAATTCCAAAAAGCTCTAACGCGCTTTCTTCCCCTGCTCGGGTATTCCGTATGGGCATTTTTTTGCCATACTAAAACTCCCGGATGAAACTCCGCAGTTAGCCCGAGCACGCGTTTATTTTATTGACTGGCAAAACTGCGGGTTGATGCAGTTTCGTTTTATGTCTCGGTTACCAAGCTGATATCGTGATGGTCGGAGCATTCACCGGTACGTTAAAAGTTGTCGGTCCTCGGGTTCTAAATTCGGAGCGAACTTTACGATAAATACGAATTATTCCGTGGAAGCTTATAACGACGGTTATTGCTTAATCCGAGGACTCTTTTTTGGAAAAAAAAGGATGAAGCAGAGGCGCACGAGCCGGTTTTCCGATATCGGCTTTTCGGCGAATGCTACAGCTGGTCACGTATAGAAAGCGACGTTGAATCGACTACGGAAACACAAGAAATTCCGACAATTCTATTCCCCGCGCACGCGTTCGAGAGCCGAAGAGCACCGCTCCTACGTCTCGCTCGTGTCTCTCGATCTCCGGACACAAACACACAGCACCGTAAAAACTTTTCCCGATAGCCGACCGTCGTAACGGAACGCGAAAAACCCCATTGGTAATTCATGCGCTACGCGGTCCTTCGGTTTTACCCTCCCGCGTCTCTCCCTCCTTTCGCGAAATTCTCCGAAGCTTTCATACCTACAACATGATACTCTATCGCTTCCTTGGCCACGTCAAAACACGGTGTGTTCGCATCTGTCCGAAGTTGCTCTGCCGTCAACTTTCGCGTATCCGAGCCATTCCTTTAGTCCTCCGGCGGAAGAGCCGGAACTCACCGGTTCAGTCAGGAAAATGATAAGCTCGTTACCTCGAGCTCGCAACTTCCTTTGGATTTTTCTCTCATGGAGAAAATCTGTTTTGCCACTCTTTGTTTCTTCGCGTGACCAACGCCGAATGCGTTTATAAACGCCCAGTAGCGTACGTACGGCGAGTCACGACGGATAATCAAATTACCGGGAGTTTCTGCTGGTTCTGCTATTTTGAGGTCGCGAGGTTGAGGAAGCGCCCTCAACCTTTTCACCCCAGCGGAAGAGAAACGTCGGGACGATGTCAAAACGCGCTCTACGTGACCACGAGCGAGATGTCTCGGGGATGGCGGGAACGAAGTTCGTTCTCTGTACTCGCCGATACTTCTTTCGGGCCCGAAGAATTATCCGCTGTCTGGCATTCGAAGGAAACATGGCGAAACATAAAGGAGGTTACACATTGATCGAAGCTTACGGTCTCTCTGCACGTGGAATTTGTCACGTGCGATCGTATAGTTTCTCCGAGGAGACGAACCTCGGAAGTTATTTGCTAAGTGTATTATATGTAGCGTCGTTCATCCTTCTGTGTAGAACCACCGACGTCATTATTCTTACATTGCACATCTCCTTGACTTCCTTTTTCCTTCTGGCGATTCCCCAGCGTAATGAGTTTTCTGTTCCGTCAATGGACTGCAGTCTTAAATCGGCATTCGGTACAGTTATCGTAACTATCGGTCATACATCACATCAGCTTAATCCCAGTTATTTCTTCTCAGTTCGGCCGATAATTTTTCATCTTATTTATTCTCGCCTCCCGAAACATTTTGTCCGAAATGCACGTTCGCTTCTAACTGGCACATTTGCGAGGCAACGCTTCTCGTTTGCATTCCGGATGCTCCCGGATTCTCTTTTATTTTATTCGACGCTGTACACCTTCGGACGTTTCCCTGCCAAAGAGCCTGAGGCACTGCTCGGTCTCGATGCTCCAAGACCGATGCGACTGATGCGAGAGAAGGAAGCTGAGCCGAAGTCTCGCACGCTGGAGGGCTCGGCTCGCGCTCTCTGTACTTACCGCGAAATGAATCAAGTGCCCTGCTTCCAAGGTGGGCAGGTGCTTATTACTCACTTGGCTGAAACCCTTCTCTCCCCCCCCCCCCCCACCCCTCACCTTACCGATGTCGTTTTTTCCATCTCCTATACAGTATAGTCTCACATACCGCGGTTACCGTTACCGAATGTGTTGGTAAACCATACATTGACGAACGCACCGCGTTCCGTTGATGCAACACAACTCGCGCGTTCCACTCGACGATTCAACCCGCCCTCCATATATCCTCGCAAGGAAACCTTCCTCGCCCTCGGGTCATCCGAAATTCTCGTCCCTTTATTCTTTCGCATCGTGCACGTTCGTTCTTTTCTTCGCGATCGGTACCTCTCCGCATTGCAAAGACGGCGTTGCTCCGAGCCACGGTAATTTTCGTTCGACGATTCGTACTTCTCGAACTACGTGGCTCTTTTTAATTTTTGTTTTTGTTTTTGTTGTTTTCTTTTCGGTCGGTATGGAGATACTATATTACACATTGAGGTACGAACAACGCGCAATAACGCACAATGTTATGCGTCGCTCCGCGTTACTCTGGTCGCGTGCAAAGAGAAAGTTGCCTCGGGTACGAGTTTGCGCGGAATTAAGGGGTAGTGCGTGAAGAAAAAAAATGGCAGATGTCATTGAATTATTTTCTTCCTAATTGCCTTACTAATTGTCGTTCTCTCGGGCGGAGCACATTTGTTCCGAGTGGGGAGACTGAAAGTTGGGAACCCGAACCGTGCTGGATACTGGATTAATATTTTTTTTATGCTACCAGTCGCAGGATTTTTGGAACCTTTTATTTCATCAAAAAATTATATTATTTTATTGATTATAACATGCGATAGCTGTACAAAAAATTGTAAATTTATCATAATAGAAAAAAAAGGAAAAAAAAAAAATACAGCCGGAGAAGTGTTGATAATTTTTGACGAATGTTGTCCCGGAAAAATATTCCGGGTTCCTGCGCACACACGATATTATTTCCGGCCGGCGCTACTGTCAGTAAAAGTAGATTCGTTGGAATTTTCGTACGTGGAATATACGGCACAGGCTGAGGAGGTGGATGGGAGCGGTGCGACATGTCTCCTGGGGGCAAAATTCGCCGCGGTTATACGACAACGACGGTGCGGGGAGATGTACACGGAGACTGTAGAATGCCGGACTGGATGGTCCTAATGGCTGGCCGGATCGTCCCATACTCCCGCGGTATATCGCTCCGGGCGGTTATTGTCTCGGTTTATGCGCTCCTTGCGAGTGCATACGTATCCCTCTCGACCGTATCATCGCGCGCGAATAAACCTCGCGGGGTGTGGGTCGGCACGACGAACATTCGCCGATCTTTGTACGGTTGTGTGCAATACCATTTCGATGCCTCGCCACCCACACGAAGATCGTTGGCTTCGTGGCACGGCGCTTGACCATCTCTCCATAAGAGTTCACATATGCTCCGGTGCAGCGCAGGTGGAATTTGTTTGGAAAAAAAAAAAAAAAAAAAAAATCAAGTAAACGAGATGCGAGCCATCGATTTCCTTCCACTTGCCATTCGTACCCCCGACCCACTAATTATTCGAGTTACTCCCGGTTATTATAAACATTGCAAGCTCGGAAGATCAACGGTTCAGCGAAGAGCAGGGCAAAACGAATCACCCGAGATAAGAACTTCTTTTAGGCCAGGAATCGCGTGAAAATTGACCGTATTGTCCCGCTCTCTCTCACCTCTACCTGTTGCAGTTGCATCGGGGGGGGGGAAATGGAACAGCTGGGTGAAACGGAACGCCGAGAGCAAAGCTCAATTTTACAATAATTTTTGTAGGATTGTAGAACCCGTTTTGCCTCTCGAACCACCATCGCCACCGTCGAAATTTATTGGATAATTGCCTTTGTCTCGTCATACCGTTTTTCCCTACTGTGCCATTTTGCCTCGCTCTCCCTTATGCTCGTGCAGTCCACGTGTCTCTTTTAGTAGCGCCAGCCGGGTATCTCATTCGTGGCTTTGAGCGCGATGCATCGGAACTCACGTGCTTCCAGCACGTAATTACAGTGCCAGTTCAACCTCGAGAGAAAGACGGCGAAATCGCCCCGGGTGGGGGGAAAGATTTGGATGGGGAAGGCTCGAGGTAAGTGCGATTACGCCCATCAACCCTCGCATTTCGAGGCACAGTGCGAATAAGGAATTTACGTACGGCATTTGTTTGTGTGAGCGAGAGCAACTTCGCGGCCGTTACTGTGAACCCTTCCGGTTCGTTTCGTCGGTGTGCAACTCGGACGCGTTGCCCTGCAGCGATGATTCCGATCTCTCCAACTATAACCGCCCCCTTCTCGAGAATGCACACTCCCTTCGAGGGTGTGCGGCTCGCGCACGAATTCCCTCCGGAGCATAATCGCTATCGGTTCTCGATCCTGTTCTCCCTCTCGTCGCCCGTTTCCCCGGGCTTTTAACCGGCTCGCACACGAGCCATCCGTTTCTATTGCTCATCGCGACGCGTTTACCTTGTCGGTGCGAAACTGCCGGAATTTCGTAGATTAAGATTACTCCTCGTTACGGATCGTTCAGCGACGTCCACGGCGATAAAAAATATTTCGCGGTTACGTGCGCACTCTCGAGAACGATCCAATCGCGTTACCAGACTCGATACCGCTGCCCGTTCACCTCGCGCCTTCCGAACAATCGATGTAACATGCTTTAAAAAAAAGAAAAAATTACGTAAATGCATTCACAAACGGCTTCCCCGTTTATTAATTTTTCCACCGAAGAGTACGATTCGGTCGTATACCTCGTCTCGACAATTTTATTTCATGGTCCACCAAAGCGCCAAAAGTTTTTTTTCATTTATTAATAATCCGCTGCGGTTTGAATGTAACAAAAAGAACGGAAAGATTCGTTGTTCCTACATTGTTTTCCAAGTTATTCTCATTTCCGTATAAAGCAGCGAACTTAAATACCAGCGGTTACTACTTTGCACAATTTCCCTCGGCAGGAAAATAAAAAGAGGTAAGTCCGTGTATAGAGAAGAAGAGCGAAAGAGGCTGGAAATTATATCCGTATGCTATCCAACGGATCGTACGGGAGTTTCGGGCGTACGTAGAAACGTAAAGTTGGAGTAGGTATCATCCTCTTGTCCACGTATTCGTATTCCGGCATATTCCGTAGAAAATCTCGTACCCTTCGGGAGGAGAGCCGTGGAGGAGGGAGTATTATAGTATAAACGGCCGAGCGGAGAGTTCCTCCACTTTGGCAAAGTCGCGTTTATCCCGTGTAAACTAAGCCGGTGTGGTGTGCTTCGGGACGGTCTCACAGCTTTTCTTCCCTTCCGTGGTACGGCTACGTGGCTGTATAATACGAAAACGAACAATGGACGAGATTTTAGTCCGAGCAGGTGTACCTCCCGCGCGGTCCCCCCTCGTGGAAAGTATTTCCGGCGGAGCTCCCGGTGCTGCCCCGCACGGATGCAGAAACGGACGGAGCTTTCTTCCTCCTCCGCCTCGCCGATAAAATAAAATAAAACATTAAACCGGAGGAAACCGTAGGAGCGCGAGGAAGCGGCTCTCGGACGAGGTTCGCTTGGCGGCTGGTTCGTTTTCCACCGTACTTATAACTTATACCGGGCATTCACATATGTTCGAGCTTTAAAACTCCGCGGACACGGAGGAAAGCTCGTGTGCCACCTAAAATCGCGGAATGACCGGAGCTTAGGCGGAAACAGTTTTACTCGGAGAGTTACATATTCCGTCGGACTTATCCGACGCTACGACTCGTTTTTGGCTCGGATTTATCCCACTCGAAGCAGCGACGAATCGTTCGTACGAGGGTCCTCGGTGAGCTAACTGTTCCAGCCAAATTATAGACGGATTTTTCTTTGCACGAACTAAAAAATAAATTCAATTGAAGATTGACAAATATAATGACTATAAAAAATCTAGAGTCCGCCATACCGACGAAACTGGTAAGGTTCTTTTTTTTTTTAGGCTCCTGCGCCAAAAACGAAACAACAGATTTTCGGACAAATTCGTCACTATTCGTTTTTTGATCAATTTTATTTTATTTTTCGATATCTCTCGCGCGTGTCTCGCAAAATCTCCGGTTGAGCTTTCCAGCCCTTCGTCACCGTTTCGCGCATCGAGTCCCTCCCCGACTCGCCGACATTGTTGCCGAATACCCCTTCAAAATGCCTACGCTACTTTTTGCCTCGTTCCACGATTTTCGGTGCCGCGGCCTGTCTCTCTCGATATATTTACATATTTCCGTGATATTTCGCCGAGGTTAATCCGCGGGAACGAGCCACTCTAACGGCTAACGGGCGAACCCGGAGCGAGAATTAAATGTGAAAAGCTCCTCCTAGCTGCGGACCGCTCGCCGAGCGAAGAGCTTTTATTGTTATAAAATCGTACGCTCGACGAGAGTGAGGAATGGGAACACACAGCGTTCTCTCCACACAGTCGGTACCCTTCCGAAATATATATTTCTATTCGTTTTTTTTTTTTCAAATTTTTATTTTTACTTTTTACCAGTATTTTATATGCCCATCCGTTTCCCCCTTTTTTTTTTTGTTTATTTCCATTATTATTTCTGTTTCCTCTTAGCGAGTAGCCAACTAGCTCGCTTCGACTCTAGCCTCGAAAATCACGGTGCCTGAGAGAGGGAACGGGCACTTGGTTGGACGATCCGTGACGTTTGTTTCAGTCGCGGTGCACGAGGGTATAGGAGAGGATTGCTCCGACGATTAGAATCATTCGCGGGATGTTTTGTTTTTCTGCAACGGAGGGTCGAGGATTCCTCGTTCATTCGGTAGTACTTTTTTTTTTTTAGGCACGTTTTGTCTCGTCATGGAGTAAGAGCAGTCGGTCGTTTAACGAGGACAAGCAGCGGCACGGAAGTTGCAGTATAGCCGAGTGCATTTCCTCGACAGTAGCACGTGCCAGCGAGCACCGCGTATCTCGTGGCGTTTGTGCGGGAAAAAAAAACTGCAAGAGAAACGATAAGCGACGAGAGCGAGGACCTTAATCGCTATTATGCTTCTTCTATATGCAACCCGCAAAAGGGTTCGACCGTCGGGTTGTTCTTCGGCGGAAAACAATGATGCCTCGTTTAGCAGCGGCTGCTCGGAAGGGAATCGCGGCTCGCGGTGCGCAAGTTTTTTTCTTGAGCGGTTACTCGTCGGCAATCCCTTTTGCGGGATAAAACAATCTGTAATGAAGGATCTAAAATTTTTTCAGAAAAAAACAAATGTTCATTGTTTTACAATTACATTTTTTGCTGCAATTGTGAGGTGGATTTATTGTGCAGCGGGAGCAGCTCTCGTTTCCGCAAAGGGAGAGCGAAAGCAGTGCCCGGATGTTGTTGCCTGCGCAACTTCCGGCGAAACATGTCTCACGGCGAGATGATCTCTTTGCGCCCGGAGGAACGATTTCTCTCCGCTGTGCACCGTCCTTCGACCGCGAAATTTACCTCAAATAGAGCGTGCAAAAAGCACTCGGATTAACGAACCGACTACCGTAATACCCGCACGATTCATTCTACACTCTTATGAATATTGTTCTCGCGCCGTACGCATAATCGCGACGAAGCTTCGTCTTATCCTCTTAATTCCATACTATATTTTTTACCTGCCGAACAATGCCCAAAGATAATGTACAATAACAAAGCCTCAGCCGGACCTACACGTGTTACCAAACACTACGGCTTAACAGCCAGCTGTGTTCTCGTACCTGTCGGCTTAATTTTTTTCCCATTTTTTTTTTCGTATTTTATCTTCGCGTGTTCATCCGCGTGCGTGGGCGCTCTCGAGGAGATCCGCCGGTGCTGGTCCGGCATTGAAATAATACGCGCCTGTGGACTGCGAAACGTCGAGGACGATACGGGGGAGAGGAAACGCGCGGGGACTCCGAGTCCGCTAAAAAGGGCGTAATTGTCCGAAGGATTGTTGTTTCAGGTTATTCTTATGTAAATCTTGACCGAGCTCTTCTCCCGGCACTGAAACATTTTGCTCACACCCCTCGCTCCTAGCTCGAAAGAGTCCTGGCCGTGGTCCACCTCGTCTCTCCGCAACTCGCCTCTCCCCGTACTCGCAACGCTGCGCGCCAAAGCGCCCTCGAATATTTGCACGGGGCAATTATTTCGTCCGACGGAAGCCGGATTTCCTTGTGTTCACACGAGCGCGTTATTTCGCGCACTCGACTTTTGCCATCGGGCAGCAGCCCACTTCGTTATTCTCATTTTTCTTTCATCCCGGAGACCGTTCGCTCGCACTTAATTTTTCTCTTTTTTTTTGTGTGAACGGCAAAATAAAATATTGCCGGATGTAGGTTCGGAGGAGGATCCGATAGAAATTACCATAAATCTGGGAAAAACCGACGGAGCTTGCAGGCATCCTGCAGAGCAGCGACATCCTGGTAATCATTCGTATTAAACCTAACGTATTCTGGTAGAAAATATGGTAATTTCAGCTATAGCAGATATTACACGAATATTCTCGATTTTTTGCTGGAGCATCAAGTCTTCATAGTAGAAAATATCGTCATCGTCGACGTCGTGATCGCGAACCTTTGCTCGAGATTTTTTTTTTTTTTTCCATTAAATTTTCTCTTTCAGTTCACGAAATTTTTGGCTTTGTCCAGGAAGAAATTCTTCATCTTATTCATTTTGCGTTTAGAGCCAGACATGCAAAACTTTAGCGACATCTCGCAAAGAGAACGTATAAAATCAACCAAAATTCGGTATGAAATGGAGTAGCTCCGAATCTCCCCTTAACGATAAGAACCATCATTAAAGAAAAAAAATCTCTCTCCGAGAGTGCACCGGCTCGTATTATCAAAGAAGCTTTTGCCCGCGTCCGCAGTGCACCGCGTCTTCCATTTTGTCGCGGTCGCCCCCCCCCCCCCCTCCCGCCCTCCGCGATAATTCCTCGTACAACAATCTCAGAATGAAGTTGTACCGCGGAGCTAAACGGCTCGAGACCGTCGCGCACCGGCGCGACGAGGATTGCCGCATCCTCTCCTTTTGTTCCAGCGGAAACCCCGAAGAGCAACTAGCTGGCTCTCCGGCTCTTATTGTCAAACACAAGTACTCTCCGCACAGTGGCTCCCCCTCCCCCTCGCCATTATCTTCCCGTTACTCATGCATCACTCGACTCGCAAAAATTCGCGACGGTTCGCCGATTACGTCGACATCTCATCCGTACAGTGATTCCGAGTCCCGCGAACCTTCGTCTCCCTGCAGTTTGATGAATTCTTTCGACTCGCAGCTGGAAAAAATAAGAAAAAATTAAATAACAAAAAAAAAATGGTTCACACTTATCTCACGAGTCTATCATTCTCGGCTCCCCAATGCCGAAAGATCGTGGTATTTGTTTTTGGGCCCCTTCACCGCTCGCTTTTGAGTTTATCTCGATATAATTTATTAATGATGATGGATCAACGCGATTGACCGGTCAGCCGCTCGCGAGATAAAACAGAGTGGCAGGCGGGCGATGTCGTTGGTGACCCCGTCGGTTGCGGGATCCTTATCGCGCTTCGAGGGTGGTCGTTCGAGGGTTGCTCAGCCGGGTACTTCTGCAGGGTAACTTCCGTGGCAGGCCGGTGTATACCCTACTTATCCGGCATGAGCGCGTGTCTTGGTGTAACGAAACGTTGCTGCAGGATCGCAGTGAAGGGGCCGAGCGTCGTACATTGCTCGCGACAGGTCAGCCGATTTCACCTTACCGAGGAGAGCGACGTCGCGTGTCTCGAGTCATTCGTTTACGTGCGTCACCGCTACACGAGCTGGATTATTACGTCGGTCGCCCGGCCACGGTAAACACGACGTCGGTAACTGCCGACGCTATTTATTTTATCGATTCCGTACTGAACTCAGTGTGGAGAAGAGTAAACTTCGCTACTGTCATTACAGCTACTTCTGCACGAGTAGCGGCGATTATGCATGATCCATCAGCGTGCGCGCTTTTATCTGCAGCTATTTTTCATACCGTACCGCCCATCCGGAGATCTCGGCGTCTCGTCCGCGATGGACGGTTGACGTACATGTGCACCTGTTTCGAGTGCATTCATGTTTTTCATCCCGCTGACGCGAGTGTACACGAACCAGCAGATGTGATTCGATTATTAGCCGAATTCGAATAGATTTCTGCGATTTTTTTTAAATTCTTCATCGACCTACTTTTTGACCGGAGTCGTCGACCCGTACTTTCTGCTTTGAGACTCGTGTCGCGTACACTTTTTACCGCGGCACAGCGTTTTCTACCCCGACCGCGCTGTAATAACGACATTTTTTGCGTGTAATATAGGTGGAAATTAGCTGATTATTGGCCGATGATATGCAGTACAATTTCATTGCTTTCATGAGTCACATACATTTTCTTTTGTACAATGACAAATCTGTCTTTTTTTTTTTTACTACTAACTAAATGTTTTGTTTCATGTAACAATCAACCCCAGAAGCGAGAAGAATTTATTCGGTCTCGATCATTTTTTCCATCTACGCAATTTAATTAAAGCAATAATTTTACTCGATGCATTTGAATCAGGAAAATCGAACGAATCCAACGTGAACGCACACGCGTTCGAGGTGTGTACGTTACCAAAGTCCGCGAGGATATCGGAAACTTGGTGGGCAAACTTTAATCCTCTCTCTCAAACGAACAAAGTCGATTACCTTGGACCTTACATGATTCCCGAGCGCGCCGCCGGAAGCCCTTCGGACATCAAAGCGTTCCACAAGGCTTCCTGGGTAATTAATTCTCCCCCTCGAACGCGCTCATTCCTTTCCCTCCCTCAGCCTCGATCCTCGTTTCTCTCCCGGTAAAACATTCGCGAACTTCTCCACCACCGAGATCGAACCGTCGGCATCCTTGCTTCTTCCAGCTGTGTGTCACAAACGCTCACCCTTAGCCTCGTTCCACTTTGGCCCCGACACTACCGGGCGAGCTGACAACCGCTCGGCATGCGAGAAGAAAAATTACTTTCAGCCGAGCGTTACTTTATCGCCCGAATGTAAACAGACTCGTCCCTCCGATCAGCTAACGCGTGCACGTGAGTGCTAGCGTGAGCAAGCAATTTCGTATACATCGTCGTCACGAATTTTAGATTCACGACGGACGATATTCGGCTGCGCATTGGAGTTGCAGGGGAGGGTCTGGAGAACCGGAACCGGGCCTGTTGGTGCTGTCCGAGGAGCTGCCGGTCTTACCTACTTACACTTCTCCCTCGACAATTTCTCTTGCATCTCCGATCATAATCTTTCATGCGTAATATCAGTTGTACAATATTTTTTAGCCACAATCGCCGCTCGTTTACGCACTCAACATTTATAAAAATAATAGTGAACGAAATCGTCAAGACTTCTGGGAATAAATGAAAGGGTCCAAAGTTCAAAAAAAAAAAAAAAAAAAAAAAAAATGTTTTCGGAACTCATGAAAATTGATAAATTCCTCGATGCACCGCTCGTTTTTTTTGGGTCCTTCTGGATCGAAATGGTCCATGTTTCGATGGGCACCTGCGACCGTCCGGATATCTCGGAAGCTCGAACGAACGGATCGATGAGATAAGAAGACCACCGCGCTAAAGCGAAGGGCGTCAGCCAGGAGAGTGTCGCGCACCGAGGGGATGGCTTGGTAATCAACTTCGCGAACTCGTCATGCAGGTGCATTAATAGGTAGCTGCGCGAATTGCCGCGGTGACAGAGGAGTGGAGGTGGCAAAGAGCGTACAGGTGAACGGAACGGTCTCCAATCCACGATGACGTACCGAACGACCACCGTACGACTCCTCCTTCGTCGAGCTTTAAGGGTGTGGCCATTCGACGCGCCTGCGCGACTCGCTCCGCCTTCCGCACCTGCTGATTTCCCGCGCTTTCGGTGGGCACGTTATCGTCACAGAGTGGGGGAGGAAAAAGCTTCGTTGGAAGGACGAACTAGAGTCAAAGCGAGGAGAGGGGGGACGAAACGCCGGGGTCACGATCCGGACCAATTTTATCATTTTCCGGTCTCTTCGTCGATTCACTGTCCCACTTGAAAAGCAACGAAAAAAAAGCACAGAACCCGCTCAAATATTATTTCGATCATCTCCACTTATTTCCACTTTGAGCGTGTGTAATTCTTTTAGAATTAGAAAATGCACACTTGTAAAAAAATTATGAAAATCGGTGACATTTTTTTAATCATAATAACAATATTAGCCAGAAAAAATTCATCGATCAAGGATATAATGCAGTGAACTGAAATGATAAAATCCACGACAAATATTATTCGCTTGACCCGATGGATTCAATTTTTTTTTTTCATATTCATCAATTATATCATATTTCATAATTTATATATCAATGTTCGAAATATATTATTACATTCAATTAACAAATACCATTGCATCGAGAGCCCGATGTTTTTTAAATGCCTCTATTTTTGCCCCCCTCCCCCTCGCCCTCCCTCTCCCATCTTCACACTCACGAATACGCATACGATGTCGTAGCAGACCTTCGATGTATCGACGCTAGATGTCGCGTCAGTTCCCTTCGCCGAGACGCTCCGAGACGCTTCGTCGTACGGCAGTCCCTTACCCACCCGGATTGTGCTAGGTCGTTGAGATCCCGAGTTTAGAGCCGCAACTCCTCCGAAAGCCTTCTACCGCTTCTGATGCCCTACGCGTTCCTGTTACATGTAGTTCAGCGAGAAAGGAGTACAACGCTCGCTTCTCGGTAAGCCAAAGTCTTTTACGTACTCGACGATTCCTCTCAACCATGTACATATTATTTTTTACATGTCGAACTCGAATCTACTTGTGCTCGTTTCATCCGTCTTATACCATTATTTTTAAATTCCCAACGATAAATCGGTGCGTATAAATTCCTCGAACTCGACGAAAACACGTTGCACATGGATTAAGAACATCGCCAAGCTGACCCGTAATTAAAGATCGATCGGTCGCTAGAGCCCTCGAATTTCTTCGTGTAAAAACTATCGTTCGATTTTTTTCGTCGGCCCGAATAATTGCCGGATCGAGGCGGCGACGGAGCGCTCTCGTAGGTGGACGTTCGGGTTTCGTGCAGCGAGCGACGAGATTCGCGCCGGCCGCGAAGCAGCCCTCGTGCGCCTGTGCGTCCGAGCGGCCTGAAAATCCTAGCGAAGCGTGCACTCGCCTTCGCGTCTCTCAGTCGGCCGCAGGCGAGCGTCGCGCGCGTCACGTACGTTACGGAATACGTCCGTTCGGACGGTTCGCAATAATCGTGGGGCTTCGAAGCCACGCGTGTTGTGTCTCATAATTCTCATGACATTGCCCGTTGAATCTAGACGACGAGACATCGAGCGTCGGAATCGAACTGCTAGTTCGATCGTGAATCTTCGTTCGTAACAACAAAATTTTTTTAAAATTCTGTACGAACAAGATCGCTCGCTCGTCGTTTTTTGGTCGTCGAGAAGGAGAATACGTAAAATTGTCGTTTCCGTACCGAGTCGTGTTTGACGATGCGAGGCGAGGAATAAAATTCGAGGAGAGTAACGAAACGACGAGGAGAGCTCGTCTCGTTATTCGGAGATTAGGAAATGCTACGAGGTGGGAAAAAATAATGCCGTGAGAGAGAACTCTGTTCGAAATGACTATCGAGAATCACGCTTGACTTTGCTGTTACGTTCAAGCGTAACTGAGACAATATCGAACGAGGGTAAACAAAGTTTACGTTGGAATTGTTTTTTTTCTTTCTTTGCACAGAGCACGGCTCGCGATGACCGTGTGGCGCGTGTGCGGTTAGCGCGTGGTGAGCAAAAACATCGAGGGAACTCGCGAGGCGATTTCGATGTCGAGATTTTCTCCTCTCCCCACCCGATGGACGGAACGTCGATGTGAAGGTCGAGGAAGTTTGGACATCGGGACTTCGAGGTATGCCGAATTTACGATTAATACGATTTCATTCGTTTATACGATTTAACATTGCTATTAATAGCTGTTTTGGGAGCGTATTATATATATTTATTTAACATTAATCCGCTAAAGTTCCTCGACTGGGATTTTTTTCTTCGACATAATTATTCAACAATTTTTTCTCGTTCGATTTGTTTTCCGACAAGGAAAATTTTGGTTTCGGTGGCAAAAATAATTTGGACATTCTCGGGAAAACGTATTCGGCATTTTCTAAAACACGTAAAAATTGAATTTTGAAAAAATTGTTTTAAACGTTTCTTTGAAATTCGATTTTAAAACTAGTCAATTTTTTTTTGCGACTTTCAATTCTTAAAAAAGTTTATCCGATTGAGGTCAAGCGCTAAAAATCACATGACAAATACAAAAAATTCGATTCCCCGAAGAAAGCGTTGCTGATAAAAAGATAATACGACGAGGCGTTAGAAAATTCCCATCTCTATCCAACATCAGAAGAGTTTCTCAGTCACATTCCCAAATCGACCCATCTCGATCTCGACCGAGCTGCAAAAATTGCCGAGACGTACCGAAGTTGCCGCTCTCACATCTGCAGTTAATTTCGGCGGATGTTTCCGGTGTTTTTTCCATCGAAGAAGGTCGCGACGTCTCCGGCAGAAATGTAGACCATTAACGCGTACGGGAAGAGCACAAACAGAGGACAAGAGTGTGCCGCCTCGGGTTCCGCTGCTCTCCCTGCTTCAACGTGCTGTAATGGAAGCCATTGTTCGGACTATCTTGTCCGCGAAACAGGGGAGAGAACGCGTCGCACGTACGATGGGTGCGTGGCCGGTGCACGGCTCTTCGCTCGGCTCTTCGCTCGGCTCTTCGCTCGGCTCTTCGCTCGGCTCTTCGCTCGCCTCTTCGCTCGGCTCTTCGCTCGGCTCGGTATAGTTCGAGGCACGACGCGCAAACTGTACGCACGACTACACTCTGTGCGGCGTCACGGACACGCGTTCTACTTACACGCAAAGGCGATTCCGTCGCAACTCGCGTTACGGATAGTCAGATAGCGACCAAGCCGAGCCAGAAACACATTCTCTCTGTCCCGTCTCGCCCGGGAAAGCCTGAGCTCTCGCCATATCGAGCAGACTGCATTGTGCGTCAAGATGAGATCCCATTAGGATTACGTTAATTAATCTAATAAGTCGTGACCGAGCTATACGGCGTATATACAACATTCGGGAGAAACTCGTTCGGGTAAAGTTGCTCGAGACTCGATGGTAGAGCAGGGGGGAGGCGATAGGAAAGGCCAAGATACTGAAAACTGATGTTGTAGTTCGATTTCTCGTGAAATTTGCGAAACCATTTTTATTCCGGTATGTTATTGCATTGAACAGTTGAAGTTGACAAGAGCGGGGTAAAATGAGACGGCAGGGGAAAAAGGGGCTGGTGGGGCGAATGGCGATTTTCTTAGAATTTTTGGATGAAACAGTGAGGAAAAATGGAGCCGAAAATCTAGATTTATCGACGGGGCTAAATGGGGAATTTATTCATTGGAATATTGCCTCGCTGTACCATTTTTCCCCGCTCTTCCCAGTCGATCGACAGTTAGATCGAATCAAATTGAAACATACACTTTCTTTAAAAAAAAAGGATGAAAAAAATGCTTTAACTGTAGAAGATGTTGAATGTTGTTAGATGATTTTTTTACTTGGTGGAATTTGTTCATCTCGCTGGCTCGCTTTTTCGTGCGACTTTCGCACTCGGAACGCTTCCCACTTATCTCGTCCGGGCAGCGGTCATCGGACCACAATATTACCTCTTTCGCTCGTTCTCCGCATGCGTCCTTCGACGCGCGAATTTTTTTCGTCGAGGTTTAACGTCGCGAGAGGGGGTAAGAGTAGCCGTGGACGACGCAGCTCGACTTCCATGTCTCGCGCTCGCTCTCCGGAGAACGCCACGGGCGAATTCGCGAGGCGCGAAAATCGTCCTGGCGCTATTAGGAGAGCAGCGAGAGTCGAGAGGTGGCACAGGACTCTCCTGAACGAGCTAGGAGCTGTCTTGGTCGTGCTCGCCGGGTCGGGAGAAGGAGGAAAAGGAGGCGGAGAAGGAGAGAATGCTGTTGGTATAGAGCGTGTGCTACTATGTCGAGACACCGGTAGCTCTCTGGGTCTCGCGAATTTATTCGCACTGCGAGCTAGAATTCGTAACGCGACCGGTCGTCGAATTTCGCGAAAACTTTTTCGTCTCGTGAACGCGGCAAGACGATCGAATTCCGACAACCCAAGAAACAGAACCTCGATATCTCTGTTTTCGAGTAAAGTTCCAACGGGAGATATTCGATTTGTACAAAATTGTGGCAAGGATTCACTTGCCAAAAAATGTTTTAACTGTGAATCACTGGGAAAACTTAAAAGCCAACGGTTAAAAATGCCAAAGGATCATGGACAGGTCCTCGTTCGGTCGTTCACGGACGAGAAAAAGTTTATTTCTCTCCTCGGATCATGAGAGAGTTCGCGTTTCACTCAACCGTTCGTTTCATTTAATTATTTATGTTTCATCGCAGCTGCACGATTATCGCAGATTGAAGCTCACAAATTAAAATCGCATGAATTTTCATTATACTTTGCTCGATCGAGTCTGGAATGTTGATATTAATTTATTAGTTAATACCGGGAGCAGCGGTACAGCGCTACGATATCTGTTTTGAGGGCGCGAGGGAGACGGAACGATGCCCGCGGATAAAGCGAGAACTCAGGTTATAGGCTCGCTCGAACACCCCTCCAAACCCCGCGTACTTGCTCCCATATTACATCCAGGATTAATATTAAATTTTACACGATGAGTGCAATTTCATTACCCCTACACTCCGCCCCGCTCATCCTCCCCCTTCGATCGTATACGTCGTCTCTCGCCGTCTCACTCGTGCCCATCCTACACCCCCCGCATAGGAGTAATAAATTTCACCCCCTCCGAAAAGAATCACCATTCGAACTGCTCCTCACCGTCTCCCATCGCACCGCTATTTTTTCAAACATTTTTTATCCAATTTATTTTTATTACATTTTTTTTTTAAATTGCATAATAACCGCCACGAATATTGAAACTTTGCTCCGTAATCGTACAACGATCCCCGTATTAATTCTAGATATCCATCACGCGGCACGAGTGACCTCGATTTATCAAACTCCCCGATATCGCTTTCCCTAGGTCCTCATTTTAGTTTCCGCCATTCCGTTACATTATTTATCCGTTTAGTGTACACAAGTCGTTTCGACTATGGACTCTCATCCATTTATCCATGAGAATCACTTAGCCGTAGTGGTTTCCGTGGAGCGCTATACCTTCCGTTCCATTCGGTCTTCCTCGCCGCATGAGCCGAGGGAAAAACGGATCGGGCAAAGTGGGAGATACTTTTGGGTCGTTATCTTCGAAACGGGGCCAAAAGTTTTGACGGGAAAGACTCCGCGCCGTCGGCCTTTCCGGTTCGTTCGGCGCTCCTCGCCACTCGACTCCTCGACCATCCAAGTGGATGTACTCATAAACCAAACGTAGAGAAATGTAGATAACTGCGTAGGAGATTCCACCGGCTCGTACGTGTGCCGCGAGTACGTCAATTTTCCGTTGCACCGTGAAGTGGATACGGAGCCACGGTGGAGTCTACATGCGCGAGTGGCGTTTTACATAGAGGGATGCGGGGCTGTATGCGCCTCGTCGGGCAGAGTAAGAGAGGTGTACCACGTAGGGCCGAGAGGGTTGACTGGCTCTCTCCGGTCGATCAATAGCAAACCCCCCTCCCAACGGTTACCGCCGCGTCCCTGGCTGAATGCATGCGATAGGCAGCCCATTGCTATGCCACCCCGAAAGCCACTTTATATTTTAGTGGCAATGTTCTACAACCCTTCGTAAGACACTCTCTCCCTTCCGCTTGACTCAGCGCGACAGCAGGACGAAGACGACTCTCGAGGCTAACCGAACGCTTCGGTCGACTATTTCGCGAAGCTATCGCTCCTACCGCGTCGGCCAGATACGTGTCTGATCTGTTACTTCTCCCTCCCGTTGCCACTTTCCTCAAATTTTTTTGTTGTTACTTTTTTCATTCGACTCCGTTGGTAACGGAAATTTTAATGAATTTTCAATAAGGGCTTTTCACTTTGTTGGCCAGAGGGTAATTAATGATAAGCGTGCCACAGGTGAGCTGACGCTAATAACTGGACTTTCTCGAAAAGGTTCGATCGCTGCAGAAAAAAAATTGATTTCATTTTTTCTTAGCCGTTGAGTCGGTTTTTTGTTGCCAGGTCGAGCAAACGAGAGAATGTTTCTGTCTTTCTTTCCGCTTATCAATATAGTATGCTTTTCTTTACTATCGAAACTTTAATTCCACAAGTTCTCGGAGTGCGATCGATCGATGCCCGAATCGTCTTGCAGAAGAGAGAGAGCGCGAAGACTCTTTAGTTTGTTCTTTTTTCGTTCGTAAATGCGAGAGAATTCGACACGGAGGGTCTGCGAAGGTCCCGCGCGTGTCGTCCTGCGAAAAGTCGAACGAGATCCCGGGCGGAGCGAGCAGCCCGAAGCACGACATCGCGGCATGTCGTAAATAAGAAAACTCCCGAGCTGTACTTTATCACTGTAGTTGGACAAGCGAGAGATGACGTTTTGTTGTCCTCGCACCGACTATCACGAGAACGGTGAATTAATTAATTGGTTCGTGCAACTCCGTACCGGGATTCTCACAGGGTGGGCGCAGGAGCCTTCGGGACTCTGATATCCGGTCACAGAATTTTATTATTTTGCCTGCATTCCGATCGGGAATCGGAGCGCCGATGAAATATTGAGCGCAAGTCGAGAGGAAAAAAATTTTTTCCGCGAAGCTTTCGCGCTACGTTATTCGGTCCGAATGAGAAAGTGGAACTGATAGGGAGAAGAACGGGGGCGCGGAGGACGACTCGGAAGCTGTAAAGCAAAGTGCGGAGGGACGAGGAGCGAACGCGACGCAAACAAATAAACAGGATGGTAAAAAAAGTTATTGTCTTCCGGGGTGGAGAGGAAACACGGAGTACGATGCAGTTCTCTCGCTATCTTTCGACGTACCGAGGATGGACCGAACGACGTGTTGGTGCGGTAGATGGTACGTACCCCAGCTTCATCATTCGTCACCGTCGTACGTGTGTACCTGTATAGTTATTATACTGGGTCACGTTTTCATCAAGACGCGGGGTATCCACCGGCGGAGGCCCAGCCCGACATTACCATTGTTTTTTCAATGACACACTTTCTTCAACGCCCATGCCGTATCTTCTTATTCCTCATCGCTTTCCATTCACTCCATTGGAACGACCGTTTTCGCTAAATCTTCGATTAATTTTTAGGGCTCTAAAATAATGTTTTTTTTTTTTTTTTTAATTTTATTTATCATCGGATTTCCCCTTTCACCACTAGTTTATGAGAAATCCTAATTCAAAGGTCCGAATAATACATTTTGCGATAAAAAAAATTTATAAAATTAAGGACCATTAAACGAAATTCCGTCTGATAAAAAAACAATCGATTTATCTGACACGAACAGAAATAAATTATTGAAATAATCGAGGGTCGTTTTGTTCGTTCACTAATTGGCTGGAATCGAAATAAATTGGTTGGAGAATTGGTAAAATATTTTTCTTTTTTCGATAAGTGAAAGGGTCTGGAAAAATTTCATCAAAATTTTAGATTCTCAAATTATCAAGTTATTCACTTTTTTTTGGATTATCACATTTTTTTCCCCGTTGAATACCATGTCGTGCTCGCGGCTAGTTCCGCACCCCTCGCGTGTCCGTGTCTCTCCGAATCTCTCTTCTTACACTTCTACTTTTCCTTTCGACGCCGCCGACGAAGATTGGCACACGACCTCTGCCACTTCTGACTGCGCGACCCGCAGAGCGTCGCACCCTCGGCATCCTCTTTTCTCTCACCTCTTCGACCGGATTTGATTGAATTTTTTCCCCGGGAAGAAATGTTTCCACCAAATGAATCCGTCGGAATATTGCATTCCGACAAGCGATTCGATTTTTTGCTCGTTTTTAATAAAATACTGGCTTTCTCTCTCCTCTCCCCCAGCCCTCTGCTTGCCTCCTGCGTGTCTCCCCCTATTCTCTCTTCTGGCTTCTCGCAGTCTCATTCTACATGTTTCCGCTGCTTCTCGTGTCTCGCGACTTGTCCCGTGAAGCTTCCACTAGAATACGTATATCCGAGCTCGCATGATTCCGACTTGGCCAGTAGCGTTGCGCAACTTCCCGGCACGGGTCTTGCGGAACTTTCGTCGTAATGCCGTCGTGCGGTGTTTCATTAAAAAACTTCTTACTACCGAAGACCCAATTGAGATCGCGAAAGAAAAAAAACAACGCCCACTAAGGTGCAAAGGGTGGGGCGTAAAAATTCACTCTTGAGCCGGTAAATCGGATTAAAAAAATTGGACAATCGCTTAAGAACACTCGAGAAAACGATATCGGCCAAGTTTTCTAATTTGATCCGGGGTAACGAATCACTGGCCGAACGGCTTCATACTTTCAGCACGAGCGAGTTTCATGGGAGGTTTTATTATTTTTATTTATTTTTTTTTTATTAATACGTATTTAAAAAATATTTTTTATTATTTACTTTCCGGCGAGTATCCGTGAGCGTACTGTGAGCAAATAGCCCTTTAAAATAAAATGACTTTTCCGGTATCCCATCGAGTTCTTTTTCCCCGTCGGTAATGCCACGTGCGTACACGTAATTTCAAATTTTAATCTGGACAGAATTTTATTAACGCAGTAACGTTGGTGCTTTGTGGATATGTAAACAGAGAGGTTCCATCGGCGCTGTGGGTTCAGCCCAATTCCCCTTTTGCCCTGCCTGTGGCTATCCCGTATAGAATCCCGGGCTTTGCCGCGCCGAACTGTGCTATACATATGAATCATCGACAGCGACCCAAACCAACCAAGATTGGCAAATATGAACGGCATTTAATAAACTCTGCGATATCAATAATAACGATGACACGACTCTTTCTCAGTTATTCCCCCGATGCTATCCCTTTTTTCTCATCAACCGCAGTTTCACGCTTCGCGGCAACGCTTTTTCACTGTTTTACATTTCATTCCCTGCCATATTCGCGAACACTACGGTCGGGCTAAAAATCTGCACGATAAAAAACTTTTGTATGAATAAACAAATTCATGTGAAATCATTTTCAACAATGTTATAAATAACAAATGTTGTTTCGACCACAAACGTCGATGGATTAGTTTTTTTCTGTAATTTGACAACGGAAAAAAATCCGGTTCGCTGAAAACAAAAAAACATTGTAAAATCCATGATCAATAAATAAAAACCCCTGCGGAAGAGAAATATTTGTTGAATGTAGATTTTTTTTATTGCTTTTTTTCACCGAATAAATCATGGAAAATTGTAAACCAGTAGTGTGCACCAGAATCCTGGATAAAGAAAAAAAAGAGCGATATTACACCCAAAGAAGACTCGCGAAGGAGAGCGAGATCATGTTAGTCGGCACGGAAATTGACGGTTTTCCCTCGGTACTTTTACCCGGGACGTCCCATATCAGAAATTAGGTACCATCCGGATGGTCTCTCTCCCTCCCTCCCCTATTACTCTTTCTCTCATTTAGCAAAGTCGCAATAAGAGGATAGTGCCACGGCCAACTCTCCTATGTCCAGTTTTCCAATCCTCTCTCGCTTTCCGGTATACGCCTCGGTCCAGCGTTGTCTTCGTCAATCTCGCCTGGGTTCTTCCTCTGGCTGGCTTGTGTTCCTGACTCCCTCCTCACGCCGTGGTCGACGAGTACTCCGGAGAAGAGTGAGCCGGAGGGCCGTGGGCGAAGGCCGACGACGGGAGCGAGCGAGGAAAGCCGGCTAGGCCAAGGGAGAGAACGCAACCGGGTAGAGCGAGGGAGGACTAAGGGGGCGAGGGGGAGAGGGTAGGGAGCTCGGATTCAATTATCCGATATTAAACTGCTCCTAACCACGTCCGTGTCGACTTCTCTGTGTCCGTGTGCGAGAGTTCAAATGGTTGTTGCTACCAGCCGGGCAGTACCACCAGTTTCAGGATCACCGGTAGCAACGCCAGTTTCAGCGCACCAGCAGGAACCCCTAGAAGTATTAGATTGAATGGACTCGGTGTTGTACTTGCTCGAGAACTCTCTCCTCGCTCTCTCGCTCTCTCGCTCTCTCGCTCTTTTCCTCTCTGCGCTGTGTACCTTACTCTGTGTAACACGCGACGGAATCTCGCGTCTGTTGCTCGGAAAGCAACTCGAAGATCTATACGGTAGTCCGAGGGGGGAGAGAGCTCGTTATGGACTCTCACCCTAGATTGTTTGCTCCGTGTAATAGCCATTTTTGTCTCCTGCACGACAATTAGTTTGCTTCTTCCAACGAGCTATATGATACGATGAATCTTGGGAAACGATACTTAAAACACGAGCAATTGGGCTCAGCCTCGTGGATTTATGCTCTCCGACCAGGAAGGAATATCCGCGTGCGGGCTAAAGCTGTCGAATACCGATGGAGCTAAATTTCACGAAGACCCAATTAACTTTCTTTAATTTAAAAAAATTCATAATTTTATATTCATTTGCAGAATCTTCGAATTGAAATTCGGTAATATATTATTTTAATCAGCCGTAAGGAAACTTCGATGAAAGATCGAGGTTCTCCCTCGGCAACTCTCGCCTACTCGCGGCTCGTGCTCGAACCGGATCCGCTTTCGCGAGGCGAACACTCATCTTCGTTCGGTACTATCGAAGATGCTCTTTTAATACTTCCATCCGGAGTTGCGGTGACGGATTACGCGATAATGCGTCCCCTTGTTTAACGACGATTATCCGTGAAGCATTGTCGTTTTCCGTCTGTTCGACTGGCCGCCCGGCCACCCCGTACGGTTAGGCCCGACCAAAAGCATGGAACTAATAGCAATCGGATCGGCAGCGGCAACGCACAGCGGCGTTATAACGCGTGATTTCGAGCGTGCGCGCATTCGCACAGAGATGCGACAGAGAAACAGAGAGACCGATTCGGCATCGAGATATTCAGCTCGTTAGGCTCGCGCTTAGCGCGCCGTTAGCTGCTGCAGCTCGGCGTTCCCTCTCGCCGGCCCGCCGTGCGACTCCGGCAACGGCGGCTTGATGATAATTAAATTGCTTCGCGGAGCGAGCAGTGACTAAACAGTCATTATAACGACTAGGTCATAATTGCGAGACTACACTCCACCTCCTCGGTTAGTCTCACTCCTCTTCTACACACTCGCGCACACAAACGATATAACGAACAGGACGGAGAGTACGCGGCGAGCGGCTCTCGTTGCAAGGATTATCGGCACGCGGAACTCACTCGGATACTATGCAGAGAGAAATTTCCCTTTCCTCACCTTCTCCTCCCCTTCGGTTCCCGCCATTTCCCCACTCAAAACTCATCCTCCGTATCTTCGTTAATTTACTATTATAATTGATTTGCATATATATTGAATCAGATAAATTCGAGTCGTACTCTCTGAGATTCTGTAGTGAGTTTGTTGCAACCTCGTTGAAAAAATGGTGTCAGTTGACTATCAGTTAGGCCGATTTACAATGTTTTTTTTCCGCACAAATCGAAATATAAATTTTAGAATAAAAAAAATAGTCGCTCTCGCCCTCCGCCAGAAGTGTATTACAATATTACAGAACACACCGGTATGGAATCGCGGAGAGTGTAATTGGGACGTAAATCAACGTTGTTCGCCGTGAGGCCAGCGATGAATTTAACTCCGATCAATCTTCGTTACACTCTCATCTTCCACAGCGCGGAAACACACATACCGGACGACCCCGGAGTCGGAGAGAACCGATGAACAAAGTTAAATCTTAACATTTAATTATTTTCTTATCTGGAACGTCAATCGACGAAAGGTGTGAATAGAAGCGTTGTGTCCCGACGAGTTTGGCACTATCGGACCCGCATCCTCAAAATGCTTTACGAACTCGCCTCGTTTTTTTTTTTTCAATTTTTTTTTTTCACTCTTACATCACTTCTCCTTTCCTTCACATCGGTTCCTATCGCATTCTCTAAAATTTCTCCTATGTTTTACCACTCCATGTTCGCCCGTCTTCCGACAATGTTCGGCCCGGTCGGCGATGCGATTAGAATCGTGCTTAGCGGGCCCGATCGTGGCTTTCGTGTACCGCTGCCAGCACTGGCCGTTACAGCTTATCCTGTAGACCCTCGAGCCACGAACATTGGCCGTCACACCGAGGCGGAGCACCGGAGAGTGTCGTGGTGACGTGAAAGTTCATTAGAGGAACCCTGACGGACGCGTGCATTAATCAAGATTTTAATTACCGGGGGGGCACTCCGCCCGGCCGATGTAACTCCGCGGCTGCTCTCGTCGAGCCTACCGATACTAATTCCTCGGTCTCCTCGGAAAGCCGTTCGAGAGTCGAAGAGATGATCGGCCGAACGTACGTGCAAATGCGTGTAACGTTTACGCACCGTACGACTATAATACTAATAATACCGCGAGCACAGTCGACGCGTTTGCGTGCGCGAGCGCGCAAGCGAGAAACACTTTGCACTCGCATACGAGCGAGTCTCGTACGAACGAGCGCACGAGCTAGGAGTCGGAGTCGAATAGAGTGTGGACTCGCGAGAGAGCCCGGCTCTAATTAGAGCTCTTCCCGAGGCTCGAAGATTAAAAGCCAGGCCTAAGTGCCCGGTGCGCGGTCCTATTTCCCTTCCCGCCACCGCCTCTGCTTCCTCAACGGGTCCCCTCGCTTCGCCTCCGCGAGCCACTCGTTTCCTCTGTTTTTCGTTCTCGTTTAATAGCGATCGACCGCCCAGGCGTTTTCAAAACACGAGGAAAAACGGGTGAACAAAAAAAGGAGCGAAGGAAATGAAAAAAAAGGAGGAAGAAGAAGATGAGGGAAACGGCGTAGGGGAGAAAATGAGGGCAAGGGAGACGAGGGATTATGCAAAGAGCTCGTCTACCTACGCGGATTGATGCTGAGAGGAAGAGAGTGAGATCCATGGCTGTCCGACTGGCAATGAGGAACTCGACGGAGGGAGGGAGGATGAGAGTATTACGTGGGCCGATGCCGAGGGTGCCCTCTTCATCCGTCGAGAGCTTTCTGATAATCGCGTCTACGTAAAAGCGAACGTTTGTATTTTCGAAATGGGATACACCGAGCTCTCGACCATTACTTACCGCACGAGTGCCGTACTCACGGAAACCTTCTCCTTTTCACGGACTTCTTTGCTGTTTAGTTCACCTGGGCGTGTGCGCCCCCTCGTACCATCGCCCACACCAACGCATACACACGCGTACGCAAAGACACATCCGGAGGGTGCAGTTTACGATATTCATCCCTTTCGGGATTCCCGCTCTTTCGACTTTTCTTCGCGCGCGTGACTCTTTCGCTTTGACGTACACGATGCATCGGCTCCCATCTTCCGGATGAGGAAACTCTCCGCCCCGATTTGGGAAACGAGGAAGGAAGAGCGGTATTTCTCGACGGACGTTAATAGCTTCACCGTATCGAGCACAGCGAGAGAATTTCAGCGAATCGGGAGCACGACCGAAATTTTCGGAAATTATCAGCTCAGAGTGGAGGAAGTTTGTCGGAAACTCTCACGGATTACTCGGGCACACTCGGAGTCACTGACAATTTTTTTGTTGCATGTGCAATTCGATGAAAAATCTGGACTACAGAAAGGAATTTCGATCCACGAGCCGAAATTCGATTGTTGGAGAATTTTCACATATAAAGTGGATCAATTCTATCCTTCGATAAAATAACTTTCACCCCGTTTAACAAAAAACAAGAAAAAAAAAAACAATCGCCGTCAACAGACGACTCCCCTTTGCATGGTTCGTCTCGCGGCAGTGCTCGAATCCGCGACACCGTCTCCGATAGTTGGATCTGTCAGTGAGTCGATTCGCCGCTGCCGCGGTAATTAACTCCTGCGCACACATACGCTCTTGCCTATTAGCCACTATTAGCTATATCGATTATAAACGGATTCCGCGATATCGATAATTTGCGGCTCGTTACGCGAGCATATCAGCTCTCGCATGCCGGTACAGCTCGACGTTATAAGCGAGCGAATATATATATATACATATATATATATATATATATATATATATATATATATATATGCGATCGAGCGTTCGCGAAAGCCAGGCGAGGCATCCATATCCCTTGACTTTCACTCGTCGAGACGCTAAAAGGTTTCAAGGTGTATCGAGGAGATTTTGCTTTTAGCACATTCACGATAAAATCCGCTCGCCCGCGCGGGCGCCCGTTTCCAGTCTTGTCGTTTCTTCTCGTCCTCGAACGGGCGCTCGCGCCCGTTGACGTTAATGCCGATAAACGTCGTTTCACACAACAAACGAGCGTACGTTTCAATGCATGTGTGTCTGGGTATGTGTGTGTGTGTGTGTGCACAGAGCCCTCATTCACGAGAAATTTTCTACACAGTCCTCAGCCGTCTCTCCTCTGGCTCTATTTGGCACTTCACTATCGCTCTCTCGACACTTCGCTCAACGAAATTCCACACTATCGGGAATAACGATTCTCACGAGTAATCCCGTCGATTTATTATCGCGATTTTCGAACGTTTGACAGAAAGACGTACTTTTTGTTTTTTATTTTACGATACATTTTTGTTATATTCTATGATGAAATACTTTTTATGATATATTTTTTATATACGCAAGATATATTATTGGATGTGTGCATTTTTCGCCGACGACATTCTTCTTCAAAATCCGCACGAATTTCAATACGAGTTATCAATGTACGTACATCGTTGAATTTCGTATTTCCCATTCACTCAAAAAATGTTCGCTCAATGGAAGATAACTATCCTCTGTAACCACCTCGATTTATTCTACCGAGTCTCGAGCCATTGACGAAAAAAAGATATTAACGAGCGAAAATATATATTTTTATATATGTATATCGTCTATAAAATTTTTTTCCAAACCAGTTGCCAACTATTTTGTCGAAGGAACGTCTTTGGCAGAAGTTTATTCTCACCAGAGTCAATGGAATACGAATGGATTATAATACGCTATATACATACACGCGTATCTCGTTGAAATTCGGATTCGCTGAACGAGGTGAAAAGTGAAAACAGGGAAAACACAGAAGCGTCGAGCATCGGGCGGTCCGAGGTAAAGCATCGGGGTCTCCGTCGTTGTTACCGTCCATGGATATTTCTATATCAGTGTGCGTACGTGGTATTCGTACGTGCGGCTCGCGTCGAGCAGGCATCATTAAATCACAGAAACAGCCTCTGTTATTGACTCTGCCGACAAATTTATCGTCGGGCCAGTTCTGGGTGTACCGTGGCGTTTTCAGAGTGTACGTCGCCGCTGGTCCTCGACCCTCCGCTCTCGTTGCCGCTGTGCTTCTGGTAGTCGTTGTCCCCCCGACAGCGAGAGCTACCTCGCCACGCACCCCTCGCATATACACCGTTCTACCCCTCCTCCCATACCGTGCGGAACCGCGTCCCGTCATTGTTCTGGTTTATACGGTGATTTGTGGATTTTACTACCTCCTCATTCGTCGTCGTCGTCGCCACCACCATCGTTGCCTCCTCCTGGAGTTCTTCACGCTGGCACATGACGGAGAACCCGAAGCATTCGCACCCCCTCGTGACCGTGGTCGTACAGCTTCGCCTAATACCTCTCTCGTTCTCGCCTTGCGCTTGGACTCTGCATTTTATGAACGGTACGCCCCGGTAGCCCGTTCACGTGGCGAACCATTTTTTTTATAAGACGTGCGGGAAAAGCGGTGCTTTTCCACGGTTGGTTTGCGGCTCGAGAGTGCCCAATTTTCAGATACTATGGGAAAGGTGAGACGCGAATTTGCGATCCGCGGTTGCTCAACTTTCGTCCCTAGGGAGGAATAGAACCTTACGATTCACTGCTCGTCCCGTAACCGTTCGATGCACCACTTTTTATCCACTCGTTGCAAAAAGTATGATGTGTGATTGTCGTACCGGCTCCACTCGGCAAACTTCACACTCGATGCGATCGCAAACTTTCGGCCCTTGTTGCACAATAGACTATTTTCCCCGACCACGTTTCTCGAGCTCTTGCACAAGGATGGAGTGTTTGTCTTAGAGGGGGTTCATTCCGATTGAGTGGTACTCGCCATTCGGTGACCTTAGATCCTTCGTCGATTGTATTTTCCAATATACAACGATGAATCACTGAGAGATGCAGAAGAGGCGTTCGTAAATTTTCCAACTATTTTTTGCCCACGAAAAAGGCGTTGAACTTTGAAAAAAAAATGTGTTTACTATGGTGGGTTGGCGAATCAATTTTTGTTTAATTGACAAACAATAATTGTTGATCTTTGTGGATGTTAAATTATTTTTTTATATATTTGTATTATGTTTATGAGAGCTTTTTCCTGAATCGAACTAATGGACGTAAAACGAGAACGAGGCCCTTCAAAGACGTCGTCCCTGCGGTCTGCTCCTTCCTCCCTCCATCCTTTTGCTCGTGCATCGTGGCGGGACACGAGCGTTGGACGTCTTGAATAAACGGCGTCGACGCTTCTACGTGACCCTTAACCGCGCGAGGGCAGCTCCGTAGTTTTCCATCCCTCGTGTCCTTTGCCCTCGGCTCATCGCCCTCGTGGCGCGTTCGTTAGGAGGCGGATTCATCCCTCAAATTGAATTCATTATATCGAGGCAGATTCTCGTGGAGGGATCTTGCGGAGTCTTTACCGCTTTATCTCGGAACGCACCCCTTTGCATTTCTGTTTGGCACGTGCTTTTTTTTCTCCTCTTGATTCTCGCGTTCTTGTATACTTTAAACATTTTTTACATACTGGTAGATATAATAGAATTTTTCCCCAACTGAAAACCATGTCAGACCTCGTACCAGTTTCGTGAAAAAAAAAAAATCCGGAAGCGCGAACAAATCTCAATCTACTCGAAACGGCGATCAGTAAAAAAAAAAATTCTTTCCTTCCAGATACTCCAAAATTTGTCTGTACCTCACCGACACGTCCCTTCGCCATACCGGATTTTTCATCACTTACAAATAAAGAATGTCTTTGAATGTTAGGTCGCGCGAGCCACCCTACTCGTCGCATTGTACCGTGGCAAATCCCGAATCACTTTGTATAATGAACTCGTTACTGCTCATAGAATTCGAGGATATTTTTATTTTTCATTTCAAAATAGAAATCCCTTCCGATAACGATCATAATCATTGAACGTGAAATCGTGTTTTTTTCGGTATACATTCATTCGTTATTCGAGTATCTTCTCGCCCCACTGTCGTTACCGCACTGCTCCGCCTACCGTCGCATAAATTCGATATATTATACCGACTGTGTGGTAGGCGAGAGCGACGTTCTCCCGATTATGAATACGAGACAGAGTCATTCGTACAACCACAGTTTGGAATTTATCGACGCGAGAGATCTCCTCTACGTTGTACGATACAGTGAAATCACACTCGGCGATCAGTGCTCTATTACCTCCCTCGTTTTGCGGCTACGAACACCAACAGCCCGTATGCATTACTCTTCCACAGTGTTACACACACTCGGCAATTATCATTACAACATTTATGGCATTGTTATTATATTAACGAGTGTTGTTCGCTGCTAAAGGAGAGTAACGGGGCATGCACGTGGCATCCACGAGGATTCCTCGAGTAATTAGGGTCTACCGGTTCGGCCGGGAGAACATTTTCCACACACGTCCCTCCAGCGAGTGGTCCATTCTCCAAACTGGAAAACCGGAAGGGTTATCGTTCCACGGAGCAGTTCGCGGCGTCCGTTATCGAACCCCCGATGAAGGAACGGGGAGCCGGGCGGAAACGCAACCTCTCCGTTCGCTCCCGCCCAATTACGCCGAGCTGCTGCGGCCTCGGCCTTATCTCCGAGATAAGGACCTGCCAACCCTTATGAATGCTTCCATTATATCCCCGGATCCTCGTTGTATCTCGGTGTCGGCAATCGCACTCCGTCTCCCTCTTAAAGGCGCGTTACGCAAGCCCCTTTGCCCCATCCGCTGCCTTTACCACTGCCGATCGGGTAACCGACTGATAAGGCTTTGCGAAATTAATGTCGTTTCCACGATAACATCGATAATGAAGCGAACGGTCCGGATGCAGAGACCTGTGAATCTTACGTTCCAGAGAAAATCCTTAAGTGTATATGCATCGTCCGGCTCGTGTTAGAATTTACTTTCAACCGGAAATGATCGGGGGGGGTGTTAGCCTCGCGTGATGAGGACGAGAGAGAAATTAAAAATTTTGAAATCATTTTACTCCGAAACGTTTTTTTCAAAATTGAAAGATCATTCGGAAAAAAATTAATGGAAAATATTTTGAAGTGATTTTTATATTTATTTCCACCTCGGGGACTTCTCGAACTTTGGGGCTAGAAAATTCAACTGAAAATGTTTTTGCACGGAAAATTTTCAATGGGAAATATTTCGTTGCCATTGTAATTCGAGAGATTGCATTATCGTATTATTCATGAATCGAGCGAGTTGGATTTCACAGTCGTCCGTGTATTATCGTGATATTGTTGTAATGGGATAGAGGAGAGGGTGGAATATTACACGGGAAACGTATACGTAAACACCAAGGCAATCGTGAACTTCCGAATCGGGATATTGAATTTACGCCATTTCTGTTTCAACGCGATGTTGCATCCTCCGATACGATCCACCGAGTCGGGAGCGTTTACGCGGCAAGGACGTCATTTTTGCACTAACAAATATCGCTGCTCGCGGTTTATCGGATTTTCGAAATGTATTGCCTTCTCCGCGGCTCGTGTCTATAAAGAGAAATGGGGAAGGCCGAAACGATAGTTCACCGAATCCCTCATTGTATACGCTATTTTTATGATTTTTTTCCATCTGCCTTTTTCCACCAAACGTACGTCGAAAATTCTGTTTTTCTTACTCACGATGCAATAAATCCGCCTAGCCACACGAATGATTATCGGGAACTCCCATGGGACCCGGAGGTTATCCTTTCGGTCCTCTCTTTCCCCTGGCGTCACCCAATTTTCGTGCGATATCCGTTCCGTTCGCAGCGCACTTCCGGTTTGCCTGCGTCGTGTCCGTTCCGATACGTAGGAAATTGCAGGGGAAATTCGAAAGTTCGTCGCGTGTCGTCTCTGTACGAATATCAATGCATACGTACACACATATACACGCGCGCTCACGCGCGCACACGCGCGAGTTCGCAACGTCGAGTGTGTTACCAGAGTGGCAGGGAGGAGAGTCGGCAAAACGGCTTGTGACTCGTGACGCGTGCGAATTTACGTATCGAGAGCAAATCGACTGAATCGGACGGAATCCACTGGGTTGCCCGATCATGCGAGCCGGCATCGATATGTCCCTGCGCGACCTTTGCGCGTAATGCCTTACCGCATAAATTTTCTATCGGCGAAAAACTCCGAAAACCAAAGTATGAACTATCGTCATCACTTTTATGTGTATTACACGAGAAGCCTATTCCTACTCTAATTACCGTGAAGATGAAAGCAAAGTTATTTCCAAAAAATCTATTCGAGCCCTCGAGCCAACAGCTCGTTTCTTAAAAAAAAAGTCATTTTTAGTCCGACTAGAAAATTTCTCGAGTAAAATCGGTAAGACAGAACTTTACTGAGCGATCAAGAAATTCGTCGAACGCGTCGCGTAATTCACAATCGATCATTCGCCGTTGAGGATTAGAAGCGCAGCTGTTCGATCGGAGCTCGGGGATCGAAGGTATCGATCTCGATAGAGCTCCGACTCTGTCTGAGCGTGGGTCGGCTGTTTCTTCGTGATTCTTTGCATCGCTAGCAATCCCGTCGTCCCCGATCCATACATAATACAAAGTACGGTGCAGCACGCTCCTCGGTATTGGCGGACCAGTTAACTCTCTTGTACCTATCCTGTAAAAGGGCGCAGCGCGCCTCGTACGGAAGAGCTCGAGGACTCGCGTGTGGGTCCCGGAATAAAAGAGGAATCGAGTCTTCGCTCGCCCACGTGCTCTCCGACTCGTACGAGTCTCGTGTATCGACGTTGTACAATACCGTCCAGCTGATAGGGAATACGTGTTACGTGCGCCACGCGAAATTCGCTTCACAAGGCTCCGACGCGCCACGGACACTCTTTCGATTATTCGAGTGCTCGGTACATTCGGAGCGGGGATGCTGGCTCGAGGGATTGGAAATCGTTTTATCGAAGACGAACTCGTTTTCTTTATATTTCACTCTCGATTATTCCACACTTACCGGAATCAATATATATATATATATATATATATATATATATATATATATGTGCCAATTGTCTTCGTACGATCGGTGTCACGAGTATGCGACAGTGCTCCGCGATCGTGTGTAACAGGCATGTCCATTACCGCGGCATGTAGCCAATTGCATTGGCCCGCATACGTGGGCGTCGAGGCGCAGGTAAGTCGAGTCGTTTGCCGCGCTCCCTCGATTCTGTATGGGTACAGAGCATACACGCAGCCCCGGTAACCCCTTGAACGATCGGGGATTAAGTGGTCGGGGATATAATAGGGGGATATAGCGGTATAAGTCAGTGGACACAATCGCCGGAGCCGGTATCTCCCCCGAAGCCAGCTGTGCGACACATTCGACAAGGGAATCCGCTCGGCAGATCTCGAGATACCTACATTTTCGACGAGATAAAAAAAAAAAAAAATCTTCCGCCACGCATGTGGCAAAGATCGAGCCAAACGATTCTGGGATTCTTCGAGTGAGAAAATAAAAAAATATGTTTCGTTACGAAATTTGAAAAATTTCTAAACCGCAAAAATTGAAGAATATTACCGAGTCGATTATATTTTTTAAGGCAGTTTCTTTTTTTTTTTCAGAGCAACGTGATCGTCCGTCGGAAGGAGAGTTGGCTCAATCGACATCTATCGGTGAGTCTTAAATTCCTCGACCAATAGATCGTACGTATATGTATATATAGAACAATAAAAAACAATTAGATAGGACCTATCGCCGATGCATGGCTCTCATTCCACAGTCAAAAAAAAGCGACACAGTCAGGTGTGGAAGTGTCGGAGAGGAATGAAGCTAGGATTACCGAGAGGATACGAGGGAAACGGGGCAGCTCGAGGGGTGCGAGCGATGATGAACGAGGAAGCTGTTGAAGCGAGGGCGAAAGAGATCTCCGCATGTGGATGGAGCGGGATGGAAACCGGCGGTAGTGTACCATGGCGTTGTATCGGCCTGGCCGAGAGGGTTTCCAAGCCGGAGGGAGGTTTGCTGGTCGACCAGCACGCTAATGGAAAGTGCTTGGCGATATACACGCACCTTTGCGCGTACGTAGGGTCCTCGAGCCTCTGCGTAAATATATATATATATATACACATATATATATATCGTTGGTGTTTGCATCGATCAGTTTATCGATAGATTCAACGACGGGGGGGAGAGTGAGTGAGAGGCGGTGGGGATGGCGCTGCTGCAACGTACAAGGGGCAAGTAATTACGTTTAATACCCTCGGTTATGTGTTTGCATCGTATACATTTACCGGCCTGAATTCGGAGCATGAGGCGATCCAGCAGGCACAGCAAAACCCCTCCCTATCTCAGGCCAGCTTCACGCTAGCCTCCCATATCGTTCGCTCTGTAGCTCCATCGCCTCTGGGACTCGAGGCCTTCGTGCACTAGACGTGCGGCTCCGATCCAGCGTAACGTTTTACTCACCCATCCTCCGTTCGCTTCGTTTCATAAACGTGAAACTTGCTACGAATGATAATCAGGGTCCCGAGGCTCGAAAGGATATTTTTCGATCCGGTGATCCACAGTTCGGCTGGGGTGAATTTTTTGACTTTTTTTTTTTCAATGTTTCGATGATACTTGTTCATTTTTGCTTGCAGTTTTCTTCCATCGCTGTGCGTTGTATAGCGCGCGTGTACTATACGTACGAAGCGGGAGGGAAACGAGCGGGGGCGACGGCGTGGCTGAAGAGAAATGAGAATGAATGTAATAATATATTTAATATTCGTCGGGTCCCTGCCTCCTCCACTCTCGGTATTACAAGCCAACCAATATTCTCGCCCCCGTTACGGCGAGGCCCCTCTTGGCCTCACTCACTTTTCTCGCTACCCTCCTACTTCGTCCCTCTGTAGCGCTTCTATCCATAGATATACCGACTCGACGCAGCCTCGTGACCCATGGTCCGCTTCGAACCGTCGACCCCCCACCCCCTCTCACTCATTTTACTCTCGTTTCTTCCTCATTCGCCATTCGGGTTCTTTCACTAGCGACCCTCCAAATGCATCCAACATTACTTCCGTAGTAACAAATTTCTGAAACTTGCTCAACGTAAATTAAGTTGTATTTTTTGTTACCTACTTACTCAAGAAGGTTCTACCGTGACAGATATTTAAAAAAAACGGAATAACAATTGCGCACTCATTTATAAAATATATTAAAATGGATATTAAATATAATAATAACAATGTTTATAAAGTTTGAAAGTAGAAAAGTGCACTCTTGATGAGAGGAAAATATATTTTTTTAATAATGATAATATGGTACAGAAATCAATGATGTATCGCAAATTGATATAGCTCGAAAAATATGATATTTTAATTTGAAACACGAACCGTGCCAATATTCGTGTTGCGGGAGTTATCGCTTCTCGATTGCAAATAACAATTTCACAATACGGGAAAGAGAGAGAGTGAGTAGATTTTTCTTATTTCGAGCGTGCATATGTGAGACGAAAAATTGTTGGAAATTAAATTTTTTCCCTAGGGCGCGGAGCCACACGAGGCACAAATTCATAAGATTCAATATGCTCCGTGGCTTGTGGCGCGAGGAAAACGACGGGCTCTCGGGACTCGGCGGCGCGGTTAACGGGGAAGGAGTCGGAAAGCAGGACCGTCGGTAGTCTCGCGAGAGGGTGGTGAACCGGGGTTTCCGTAGTTTACATCGAATACGTGCCTTTCCCGTCCGGGACTTTTCCGCATCCACACTTTTACACTTACCTATCCCGGCTCTCACCCCTTGCCTCTTCCCCTTCCTCCTCCGCGCGCATGTTTATACTCGCGATATATGAACTAATATCGGACGTGGCACGTGAGATTTCTCCGCTACTTTCGTATTCCCGCTTTCTTCCGTTCTCGCATCCCTCCTTTTTTCCTCGGCCAAACGGCTGACGAGTCGCGCGCCCCGCTCCCCTCTTCTCTTCTTCGTCCCTTCCGATATATCGGCATTTTTCGAACGCACATTATCTTAAAAAGTGTGAGATTTTATTATCGTTGGTCGTGAAGAGCGAGAGCTGCTGCCGCATATCGCGTCAGTGAACGAAAAAACATGGAATTTTTTATTTTCGTATCGTTTCGTCATAACATCTCTATAATTGCAGAGCCTCCCCACGGATAAAACTTTTTTTTGTTGTATTTTTGCAGCTTCCTCGTGCAAGGTTATATTAAAATTTTGATATTCAACTTCATAAAAAATCGGAGTTTATTATTGTCTCGTCCCTTGTTGTCTTTAACGTAACCCTCTCGGACGTACAACGGGCGAAACCTCATGTGAATCGAGCCTTTCGGTTCGCCATGAGAAGGTTGAAAGCTCGATAAACCATTTTTTTTTCAATCACGAACGTCACGTTCGACTTTTCATCAAAATCCTTGACGGATCTTTTTTTTTTCACCAAAACAAAGCCCACGAGGAAAAACAACAATATTGGGTGCCACGATTTTATTGTTGAAAAATCCCAGCCATGTGTATGAAAAAATGTTTTAGTCTCGTGTTTTAATAAAAAGTAGAAAACATTTTTTTATTGAGTTCTCTACGGTTTTTTAATATCGGACCCGGGCATTTTTTTATAGCATCGGCATGCCTTTGCGAACTACGCGTGTCTGATGATTCAATATTTTTTTCGATTCAACATTTAATCAACCGAGTAAAAAAAAGTCCAAAAAAAACCCCTCCACGAAATTTTTGAGTTTCAAGTGTCTCTCGGTGCCTTTAATGTCGGCGTTGCTTCAGTGACAGAACGTTTCGCGGAGTCGTGAATCCTCGATTCGAGGAGGGAGCAAAAGACAGAGCGGCGACGTTATCGACGGAAGTTACCGAATGTTCTCTCTCCGGTTGGCTCTACCGCTGATGCCGCTGCCGCTGCTGCTCGGTAGGCTCGACTTTGCCACTGTACCCGCGTATTATACACGTACCAACAGCGTCGTAACCGCCGGAGCATCTCACGTCTTGATTTACGCGATATGGGCGTTCCCACACGGGAGCCGCAATTAGTTTATTAATAATTAGTAAACGGTAGGCTCCGTGAGCGAGGAAGCGTTTTGCTTGTGCTCGTCTCATCCAGGGCGGCGCCACGCCGTGAGAGTGTTCGCTGGATCGTGCGTGATCGAGGAGGAGCTCCTCTATCCGTTTTCGCTCCCGCGCTTGCCTTCCGACCGTTTCCCGATCCTCTTCCTCGCGCCTCTTCCGTCGGCCTCTCCGGCCGATCGAGGACTCGCCGCGCTCTCTCGGGCGCCCGATCGAGCCGAAGGGGGCGCGCTCTCGAGCTGTTATACCCATCGTCGAGTTACCGTCCGATCTCCTGTCGGCTCCGACCATAAATCTTCAGCGAGATTCGACCTATAAGATTATTTTATAGCCGAGGAGAGCGCGTCGGCGATAGGCGGCGATCCGAGGGGGAAGAACGCGAAAGGGGTAACGAGTGAACGTGCCTCTTAGGATACCTTCGAGATATCGTTTTCCACCCCGTACTGCATCTTCCACCACGTTAACCGGTACCCGCCATGCTCGTTCTCTTTGACACGTCCCAGAAAAAAATCATATATGATTCATGGATAAACCTCCACATATGTTATTCGATATTTATGGATAAATCGTGCATGCATCATGAACATCCATGCATAAAAAATTTCGTTGGAAGTTTCAATGAAACTCGTGAGAATAATTTTTTTCATGGATGGAGCATTATAGAGCCCTGGCAATTCTGTATAAAAATAAATGATTACTTATCGTACCATCGACCTATCAGTGAGTTGTATATGCATCGTGTATGACTCATTTTTCCGGGTTTCCGCGGAAATTAATCGTTCCCGCACTCCACGCAATTTCTCTCGCCCTTTCTGTGAATTATTTGTCCTTGGCTCGTCCAACCCTTTGCTTCCTCCTTAAATTCTACTCCAACTTCTTTGAACTTTTTCAGAATCTGCTTTCGCACATTTTTTTTCTTCCCTATTCGCGCAAGTGATATTACACAGCTCGCAGTGCGTCTGAGAAAATAAGTGCACGAAGCAAAGACAGACGGAATCCCCTCGAACCCCCCGCCAGCGATTCGCGTCTGCACTCGGCTCTTATTCGTAGCCTCGTCTCGCTAATAAAAAAAAGAAAATTCCTACGGCGACATTAAAATCCTCTGTGGCTGTGCCGGTTGAAGTTGGGGCGCTACGCTAACTCAACTTTACCGCCAGTTTAGGGTGCACCGACTTGGTCTCTACTCCTCACTTTCAACCTTTTTTTTACACCAACGTTTGTCACGCACCAAAAGCAACGAGCCCGCGAATACTACCGCTCAGCTTCCGGAACCATTAACGAGGTGCGCATTATATTGTAAAAACATGGAGACATATTTACATTGATACACACACACACACACCCACTGACATACGTGACCCGGTTCGACTATCATAAAAGCGTTATCCCTTTCCCACTCGACAGTTTCCAAGTCTGAATTTTTTGTTTTTATTGTTTTTATTTTTTCTTATACTTTTGACTGTAAAACAGGCCGCGGAAAGGACGGGGTATGCCGAAGAGCTCATCGTCACGACGACGTTCCTCCGCTTCCCCCCTCAGCGAACTCGTTCTCGTTCTATCATTTTTTATTTTCCTCCACGCTCTTCCTCAGCCTCTTTCTTCAACCCCGCGCATCCGTCTTTCTCCGTAAAGCCGCGCGAAAGTACCTCGACGTTACCCACCCACGAACGAAAACTCGAATCGAGTACGGTTTACGATCGGTTTATATAGGACTACCCAAGGTTGGGTTGAGGGATGCACGAGGGTGAAACTCCGTCCGGCTCCGAACCGACGCGACTATTCTACAATAGTTTCGCAACGTACGAGGGCTCCATCGTACCTATAATGCATGCCCTCCGGGTCGCGCGTACTCGTTAACCGGAAGTAACGGCGACGATATAGAAAAATATGCAATTTCGCTTCATCATCAAAAGCATCCCATGTTTGTACTTGGTTTAATATGTTCTCCGATACGCTTGCCGTGGTAGGAGAGGGGGAGGAGGATGAACGGGGAAAACGGTAATTATTCTTGCGGAACGAAATGAGTTTTTTTTTTTTGTTTTTTTGCGAAATTTCGGATTTTAATATGACGAAGGAATATTAAATTTTGTGATATTGCAACTAAGGGTGCGTTATCCTTTGGTGGCGGCGTTGATATTTTAGTGGGCCGAACTCTCGTGCACCGTCATTCCTCGTTCATATAATACGAATTGATTTTGTTGCGCCCGAACGAATAAATCAATCAATCCGCGCGCGAAGGAGGGACGAGGGGGAAAATGTTGTAGAACACAGGGTCCCGAGTGAAAGAGAGTGCGGAGAGGCCAAACTGGCACCTGGTGCACCGAGCGTCGGGGCGCGCGCGTCGACCGAGGGAATTTGGGTGCGGCCGGACCGGAGAACCACTACACAAATGACATCTTGTTTATTATAATTGGATATTGAAAATGAATTATCTCCTCGGCGTCCTCGATAATAACACGCTGTGTATCGGCCTCCGGCCACGACGCGGATCCATAACCCTCGACGTTGACTAATAAGCGTTATGTTGCTGGTTATTATCGAAGAGTTTCGACGTAGCGTGAGAGTATTTTCTAGTGCGTTCTCTCGCACTTCTCTCGATGGAATATGTTCCGTTAGATTTGGATAAAAAATTTGTTTGCATGCTTTTTTACCCCGGCAACCGGGCTAAAACTGACCACCGTTTGAGATCGGGCTTTTTATTTATTGTTCGCACGGTGAAATTGCTGAAAATGATCCGTCTTGGCCCCCTTGCCCCTCTGTCCCAGGGAAACGTTAATTTTCCAGGTTAATAACGATCCAGCGTTTATGAAGGTGCCCGAGACGCTGGCTCGCTTCGCGGCATCGGAACCGGGCCAACAAGCCGGGCAAAACACCCCGAGCCTTCCTCTTTCTCCCCTTCATCGGTTAACTCCGGTTATTTGTTTCTTAATTAGAAAGAAAACTTTGACTCGAGTCTCGCTCGCTGAGGCAACGATTATCGTTTCCAACTCCCATTAGAACTCGTTAAGAACGCGGTATTGGAACTATACGTCTGGCCAGGAGAGCACGGCGCACTGGCACGAGGAGAGCGCTCTGTGACCTACACGTTTAATAACGCTCGCGAGATTTTTCTCCGGGTATCAAAGTATATATACATATATGTATATTTTTTTTAATTTCAAAATGAATTTTCCTCGGGGAAAGTAATAACGCCATTGTCATTGCTGCCTGAACAGTTTTTATCGGAATAATTTTGTCGTTAAAGAATTTTTTAATTACTAGCACGATTTTATGTTCCAAAATATTAAATGTAAACATAACTGGTATTGAGATACGCGTAACATTTGTCGAGTTGGATTGTTCTCGGTAAAACGGAACTATTTCATACGAAGTGTTATTTTTTATGTGTCGCGAAAAATGAGTAAAAGTTGGTAATTTCAACCCTTGCACAGACCAATGTTTGGTTGTTTATCTGTAGGAAATATCAGGATGATTTTCGCTAGAGTCTGTTTTATTCACTGTCTCTTTGGGTGTATTTAACTGTCCGGTACGCAACGTTTGACGCGTTCCGTGCGGAGATATAATTTGGTTTCGGTATGACGATCACCGATGCAAGCGAAATCGCAGCAAGGGGTGTCGCGGGTCTCGTCATCAGAAACGCATCAAAGTATGATTCGGTATTTAGTCACCATTAGGGACGCATTAGCTATGATTACTCGTGCATACATAGTTACTCGGTGGTACGAGTACGTGTGTCGAGTACGCATGTGCGATCACACGTGCGTCTAGTGTATCGCGGGGCTTAATACGCTCCCGTGGATTGCGCACAAACGTTTGTGCTCCGATGTTCACCAGTTTCTACCTGATGTACATCTGAACGCGCAATCTCCAACAGGTGGATTAATCGCCACAGACAGACTCGGATACTTACCGATCTCGAATCCGTCACTCGTTCACCGTCTAAATTCTCAAAAACTATCGTCAAAAATTTCCAAAATTCCTTGCACTTAATCCTAGATTTTTTTTTTTTTTTCATGCTCCCAACTCCATTACCAACGATAAATCGCACAGGGAATTCGACCTGGAACGCGGTCGGAAAAAAGCAAAATCTCATAAAAAATAAAGTAAATGATTGCCTTATTTATCGCGAGGTTCGTTTCCCATAATTCTTTCTCGTCCCTCCGTACGATCGGTCCCGCTATTTTTCACGAGATCGTAAATACGTTCCGGTCGCGGTACCGCCCGTACCAATGACGTCACGCCGCCGGAAGTCGTAAAGAGTTTTATCAAATTGGCGACGCGTGCGGTACGCGCGGCAAGGACGGTCGGGCAGAGGGTGGGAGTCGGTTTCGTTGTACTCTCTGCCTCGCCCGGGGGGGGTGCACGAGCGGCATGGATCCTGCTAGTTTGCTCGTAGCTCCGCGAGTGGAAGAGGGTCTCGAATTTCCATATACACACGAATTCGCACCGAGGCACGCGAGGACGTACAAAAACACTAACACGGATCTAGCTAGACGCCACTGCCGGGTGCCGAGGGGGGAGAGAGAGGGGGGAGGGCGAGGGGGGTTGGATTCACGGGATATACCTACTTCCGGCAATAGATTTCCTCTTCGCCCTTCGTCCCGCGCACCGGTAGTCGCTTCGACGATGCTATGCCTCTCTGTCGCTTACACGTAGTTAGGCAGAGGCGAGAGCGCGGCGGTGTCGGGGGTCAGGGGTTTCGCGGGTGCTACCGCTACTGCCACTGCTCGGTCGGTTGGATAGGGGCGGAGGGCCCGACGGGGATCGTGTACACAATCGAGCCATTGTGCGTCGTGATTTGTGGGGACGATTTTTTGACTTCCGGCCGCCGCTTCGCTCCGCAGTCGTTGGAAGGATATACTATCGCCGTGGTACACGGAGAGAGGCGCGCGCGAGATAGCTGCAGCTCCAATGTCGAGGGCGCAGATTTTCGTCTACGTTGCGCTGGGGTTCGTCCACCTCTGCACCCCGATTTTTTTCATCGTTTACATATTATTTTTTTTTTTTTTTTTTGGTTTGGTTGACCAATGAATTTTTAACGTGGCGCAGGAAAATCGGAGCAGTAGTGGGGCTTTTTTTTTTAGTCAACTGTTTCGTGACTGTTCGACCTGGTGGAGTAACTATTTATTGAGAAAAAATATTATTTACGGAATAAAAATTCTGGAAAAATTTGACGGATGATGATGTATAATTGGAATATAGCCAATACAATTTTGTAGGAATTTTTTGCTTGCTTAGGTACGAGTATTATATGATTAATTTTTTTCTTTAAGAGAATGAGATACAACGAAGGGAATGTAATGGTTTCTCGTTCGCCACGGCGGAAGCTCCGCTCGCCGACACACCGGAAGTGTCGAAGCGGAGGCCCCGCGGTCTGCGGGTCGCTGGGGAACGCACGAAAGTCCAAACGTGTTTTCGGGATATTCCCAGGATGCGATGGGGGTTAAAGTTGGATTCGCTGTTTTACGATTCTATTTTTCGTCTATGCTAATCTACGACCACGTTGGCGATCGTAATCGGTACCCGAACAGTCGGGTTTTCGATATTACTTGCCGAGGAACTCCTTCGGGGCAACTACATCGTTGGACAAAGTTGTAAAACCAATGTTCACTCTAGCTTCGTTTAAATTTGATGGAGGGGATCGATCTGGCTGCCGAGTGAGAAATTGAGAAAATTTGCTCCTCAATCCTTTGTCGCCTATACTACAAGCGGTCTATATAATGGACGAGTTGTCTGTTCTCCGGCAAATAACAAGAAGTTTCCCTCGCTTAATAATCTTACATTAATCAACGCTCTTATCGTTCTTCGGAAGCATACAAGCGAGCAGTCGGAAACATCGCGGCCATTTCATCGAACAATATACGCGAAAAGTTCTCGCGAATATGACGTGAAATTAAAACTTGAATAACCAATGTAAAATATTTGCAGCGTTGTTGGTGAAGGTACTTTTTTGATATCGGCAAATTTGTCGATATTAAAAAAGTGGTTGAAAAAATTGTAAGTGATTGAAAAGTTTGGCCGATATTACTCCATTTCACAACGTAATTTAATCGTGGATTTTTTATTCGCATTCGAAAATTAAAAAAGGTCTTTTTTGTACCTCTCCATGAAACAACTCGAAATTTCGTCGATGTCTCTGTTTGTTCCTGGATGTGTATTCAATCCGGGATAATAATTACGAGGACAGCGTGTGAAATATTTGCCAGTCGTTTGATCCTTTTCGTGGAGCGAACGGCTCACTTCATTACCGTACATAGTTAATCACCGAGTTACAACATCGAGGCCCGTGTAAACTTCGCGATAATCCGTAATGCATCGTTTAAACGTCACGCGCTCTATCACGAACGCGCCAATCGATCGGACTCGATGATCGCGGGGCGGCGAGTGCAATTTTCAATTCGTGAATAGATATTACAGGAACATCAAGTGAATAAAAAATAAAAAGCAAAGCGGATTCCATAAGTTAAAAATTTGTTTTCCAATTTTCGATGAAGCAATGATTTTTGGTATTAAAAAAAAACCCACATCCATGCTTCTCGACCGAATCCGCTCGAGAGCGAGAATCGTGGATTTTTGATCGATAAAAAATGAATGAATAATTTTTTTTTTGTCAATAAAAAAAAACACACGTCCGGCTCGAGCCGGACGTGTGTTTATGCCCGGGCTGATCAAACGCGCACCACACGGCGAAACGCGCTCCCGACATGCTGCTCTCTTTTTTTTCCTCCGGGTAGTCGCGGGATGTTTTGTAATTTAAATTAATTGAAAAATATGCACTGTGTGTTGTCCGATCGTACGAGGGTGATTGTGGCGCGTAACTACCGAAGCTCTCTGTCGGTATGCAGACGACGCCCAGTTCCAAGTTGGAAGGGGAGTAACGGAGTGCATACGTGCCATAGCGCAGATAGTCGAACCTCGACATCCACCCCCGATTGCCGTCCAATCATTCGCCACCCGTTACGCAATAAATTATTGGTTTTTCACGCGCACGATTTGATACATTATCATTCCGTTATTTATATTCGCCAGTCGGCCGACTCTGATCACCTTCGACGGTTCGCAAAAAAAAAAAAAAAAAGATAAAAAAAACCTAAAAAACAAAAATCCTCAACACCGGGTGAACGTTGCGCGGGACCAGCGGTGGGTTCGAGCGAAAAATAAAAATCCCCGAAACGATCTCTCTATCGAGTTTCCAGCTCTGCGATGATAAAACAACAATGAATTTGTTCCAGTCCGATAGAAAGGATTGGTCCATCCAGTCGCGATTTTCTGAGGAAACTCGACTCCCTTGTATCTCACGGATGAAACATTATCCTCAACGTCCCCCCGCTATTTCTCTAATCCCCCCTCGAGGAGCGGGTGTACCGAGCAGCCTCCCATGAAAGCGGAACTTAAACACGGGATTGTTATTATTGCGTCTACACCTTTTCCTAAACAAAAAGAGCCCGGAGAGGCCCGCGACTCGCGGATAGCCGCGCGCGTAACTCAGCCTCGAGGAAGTCGAGAAGGAGGGCAGAAAATCCGGCTCTCGCGCCCTCCCTACGGGAGTTTCTTGCTCGGGCGTTATTGTTTCTCGTTGCCGCTGGCCCCCGGAGTCTCGTAGTTTCGTAATTTGTCGACGGAGTCAAATTTCTTGAAAGGGGACCATTGTGCCGAGGGCCTCCGCGACGCCCGATAATGGTCCCATTCACGTTGCATGACTTGGACCGCTCTCCGCGCCTGCGCAAAGAAGGTCTCGGATCACGTCGGGTTCTCTGTTTCTCCTCTCATTTTTCTACACTCCCCCTTGCCCCGCTCTCGCCTCCTTCTTTCTCATTTCACTCAGTTCTTCCCCGCCTTTCTTATTTTTTTTTTTACTTTCGTCTCATTCTGCCAAGTCAGAGCAAGATCTCTCGCTTGGTCCAGTGTGCAGCATCAGCGAAGATGAATCGCCGTTGAAGAGCCGATGATCCCGTCTTCTTACCCCTTCCGCCGGAAGTGGGCGTAGCATTGAACTTCTTTCTTTCCGTCTTTTTCTTCTCATTGCGTTTTCTTCTTGTTTTTTTTCCACGTAGCTGTCAATGCTTCTTTTCATGCGATTTTAACCTTATTTAATTTTCGTCTTAATTTAGTCCGCGTCCCCGGCTCACTCGGTGTCGGAGATACCGGAACGCGCGTACCGGACGGGACGGTGTGCTCGTAACACGAAGTCATGTATTATCCGCCTCGGTGTTAAATCACCGCCAGATGTATTAAACGATTCCGCTGATTCATCGTGTACACACCTGATCGTCGATGAATAACGCTGATTAATATATTCACGTCGTCAATTAGCGACGATGTAACATTATGCGTTGTATCGTTATCAACAATGACTGTACCGTTCGTCACCCGCTACCGCGAGCGGACTGCCACGTCCCGATCAATTGTCTCGGACTCGTTTCGTCGAGGAGAATTTTTAAAAATATATCGTATTCATTTATTTATTTCTTATCTCGGAGAAAGTTTTACCTTTACGGTGTTTACGAGTAACCTGGCTGAGTCTCCTCTCGGAAATTTACAGCGAAACCCTTCGACGGACATTTCTCTGTCGATAAGTTTTCAACCGGAGAATATTCCAGGCCGGGGAAAGTCGCTCGAGATCTTTGCCTCGACTGGAAAGCCCCGAATGCGAAGACTTTCTCGTATACATGCGCAACCCTCTCCTCGCCGCTAGGGGAAAAAAGGGCCGGCGAACGGTGTCGCCTAACGGAAAAGCCGTCGTTAATCATTCAGTAGAATCCGTCGACGCTAGTGTACCTTTAAACGGTGCCGGTTGGGAAAATTCGTCTGGACGTCCTCTCCGATACGAGCGGCCGAGGCACCGGCACGACCAGTCCGAATTTAAATTCGCTCAAATATTGAGGCATTCCCGGGGGAAACGGAGCAGTCTGCTCGAGCTTCCTCGGTACACGCGTAACTCTGTGAGCGTCTGTGCGAATCTTCTGTCCGCAGAGACGCGCCATTTTTCGACTTAAATTAAATGCAATTTTGCGGAGTTCGAGCATTATTTCAAGCATTATTTAGTCGTTTCTCTTTCTGAATTTTATAACACGCTTTCGGTAATGGGAAGAAAACAATAAATCGATCGAGAAAATTAGAGAAGCTCGGAGATCTTTGCTCTCGCGTCAGCGTAGAGATAATTAACGATCCGCATATATTAATGCAATGTGTATAAATTCGGTCGGTGAAATACAGAGATTCGCCGGCACTCGCATAATACTTGGGCCGCGAAGACAAGCCAAGAGAACGTTGCTTATAACGAAGTTTATAATACGACCGAGGGACGAGGTTGTGCACGACGATGTCGGTAAGCGAGGGGTCGAGGGGAGGGGAGGCTCCACCGGAGCAATAACTCCGCCCGGCCGGTAATTACTTTAATTAATTAGGAAACGCCCGGCTTCGTGAAAGTCCGATCTTGTGACGCGCAACATGTATCTCTCGTGAGCACAGCTGTGCCGTTGCCGCTGCTGCTGCTTCGGGGTAATATCAGTGCGGCCGGCTTGCCTCCGCTTCTCGGGCGTTGAGTCATGTTTTAATATGTTATAGATGTGAAACGGAGGGTCTTGGATCTTTGGTCGGCGAGCGGAGCGAGAGTCATTTTAAAAAGTTGCTCCAAAAAACCGTACGAAAAGCATGTTTCTCGACAAATTTTAACTTTCAAGAAATCTTAAGGTTAACAAGGTGATTAAAAAATTATCGACGAAATTACGACGGTCATTTGGGTCGTTCATTTTTCTTTATTTACCGTACATTATTTTCTTCTCCGACTTTTTATTCAGCGAGAGAAAATTTACTCCTGCACGGCTTTGATTTTTTATTTCGATATCCTGTTCTTATGTGTGTCAGAAATTTTGAGGAAATTTTAGGCAAATTCGTTTTGCCGACTCGTTATTACGTCTAAACGAACATTAGCTTTTGATTTAGCTGATCGCAGTAATTTTTTAGAAACAAATTAACCTTCGGCTCGTGTTTGAAAAACTGTAGTGGAGTGTCGCGAAATTGCCGGGGCTTCTCCCCATGCGAATTGGAATTTTAATGTTCCCGTCAATGATTACCGGTTTCGGTTATAAAATCATGTTGGAATTGATCTTTGGGTGCCGGAGACTGGTTACACGTCGGCGAGCTTGAGAAAGAGAAACATGCCACTCTCGATCTCCCGGGCGGAATCTCAGCGGGCTCGCCCACGTGAGGCCGGATGCCTACGCAAAGGGAGACACGAGCCGCTCGCAGTCGGATTAATAATTAAAGTAATAATTCGTTGCCTACGGGCAACAGGAATCACAATCTCGCAGGGGAATTATTTTAAGACTCCATAGTCAGCCACGAGAGTGCACAGAGACGGAAAGAGATCTGCCGCTTCCGTCCCTGGACGTCTGTGAATATGAGTTGGAATCGATCATTCGACCTCCTCTCGCGGGCGCCGTGAAGTCCCGCAGACGCACATCGATCTTTTTATTATATACCTAGATCGTGGCTTTGCGAATGGAACTTGGAGGAAAGAGATAATAATCTCCAAACACACAAATTAATTCACAGTCGTGGCAATAAAAATTCTCGGAACAACTTTCAATCAAACATTAATCGTTCCGTCGTATTAATAAAAATACATTTGCATACGGGTTATTAAAAGGAACGATTATTGGCGGGAGAAAAAAAAATTTTATGCGCAATTAGAACGAACGAGATATCTGAATCGAAATGGATGTTGGATTTTATCTCGCCGGAGAGAGACGTGGATCGCGAGGCAGGAGGATGGAGTTGCGAGGAGTCGTCGAGAAAGACGGCAAAACTATCGTCTCGTCGACGCACAGCCACGAGTGGGACGGCAGAGAAAAAGAGAGAGATTCGAAGCGTGGGCGAAGAAGAGATAAAAAAACGGAGAGGAACAGAAGGGACGACCCGATGGAATTCCAACGAGAGAAAAATCGCTCCGGAACATTATACCGCAGCGCCGAAGTTAACTGTAGTACAAGGAATCTTTTTCAGCATTGTAACTCACGGAATATCTCGGTCTCTCGTAAATTCAATATTGCAATTGCATTTGCCAAGCGTACATTACTACCTCGGTCGCGTATTGAATTCGAAGTTTCGGGACAAATAATCCATAAACACGAGAGACAACAATTTAATGCGTTTAGTCCTTTGCGAATTTGTGGACGAGCCGCGCAATAAGTTCCTGCTTATTAAGCGGCGAATAAACTCCAAGAAGGTGGAGAGGGAGGTTAGTCGGTTCGTTGGGTTTCACGTGAAATATCGTCAAAACAGAGTCGTGTCACGTTTTCGAGTCGCGAAGGTTTAAAGATACAGGTGGGAGGTCGTATACGCGTGTATATATGTATATATGTGCTAGTATATATATATATATGATTGCGTTCGGGTTTATCCGGACCGTCGTTATTCTAGTGGTTTAATACCGTTATGGTACGACATGAACGTTATTAGCATCAACCACTTACCTCTTTCACTCGTTTACCCCTCTCACCTCACCCTTCCTATAACCCCCCTTTGGTCCCTTCGACCCCCGCCTCCCCCCTCGTCTCTCTGTCTCTCTTATTCTCAATCTGTAGGCGTGCGAGACGGAGTAAATTCACCGAGAGAGCGAGCAAGAGATCGTGCCAGTTCGCGCACAGGCCGCCAACTCCGCACGGTTCTCTTTCACTTTCGCGGTCCTAAATTTAATTAAATTTCACGGTTTTTCGCGATTAAGGGACAGAGAGGCGCCGTTGCGAAATTAGTTTTAGCAGGATAATGAATTTTGTTAATTACGTCAGACTAGCGATGGAACGGCGGTCGGGGGAATGGGAGGAGTGGGGAGAATTTAAGGTTACAAACACTTTTGTATGACGCGAAGTAGGTTGGATGACAGAAAAGTTTTAGCGATTAATACGAGGCCCGATCGTTCATCGGCTGCTCGATAATTGATCGATTCATTCGATTTTTAATCTCGTCCCGATAAAGAAAACCACCTTCGGTGCCCTTCGGGAAGATCCACGACTGTGCTTCTGTCAATGGGAACTTTTTCTTCACGCCCATTCATACCCGCTAAAATAACACAATAAAGCCAATTTCGCGATACGCTGACACCGGCTTCGATCTTGGATGGGCGGTCAGTGAATGGATTCGAAGATTCGGATACGAGCGTACACGTCCGGATTTCGCACCCGGCGAACTTGCGGGATTCGGCGAGATAGCGTTCGATCGACGCATGTAGAAACGGTGATCGTCGTAGCGCTGATTAGTCGACGGGCACCGCGAAGGTTTCACCTGACCCCGAGAGCGAATCCACCGCGACATTGGCTGGTTACCCTTCCAGCACTTCCTCCTACGAGAAACCCGAGGTGAGCGATTAACAGTGGAAACGAGACGAAGCGTTGAACAGAGGGATTGGTGGCGCGGTAATACTCGACGCGAGGTAGGGAAGGTGGGAAGGCAGCCTTAAAGGCCTGATCAACCCGCACCGAACTCTCGCCAATGTCAGAATCCCTTTGATAAGGCCATTTCGCGATTATTACGCGTCTCCTTATTCCCGGGTGTTCTTGCACGGCCTCGCTTTCCTTCATCCCGCGTTGGACACCACGGCGCACCAACCTAGTCCCCTTGTTCGACCTTTTGTCGAGCGCTTTGACAGGAACCTCGGCGAATCGACTTTAATTATATCTCTTATCTTTCCCTACACCGATCCTCTCCCACCTTATCGCCGCCATTGCGGATTGTGTAGTCAATTCCGCAATGTCATAACCGCGATATCGATAACAGTGATAACGGTTGCTTTATTTATGTTGCTTTCAGCAATCACTATAAGTATCGATCGACGAACGAAGCTCCTGTAATTGAGATCCGATCGGGAAAGCGAGGATCGCGTAGAGCATCGGGGAGGAAGTATCGAGTGGCTAGGTTCTCTATGTACGTGTGTACAAGAGCCATCGAACAGTGGTGGAACCTTAGCCGTAGGTGACGCGGGTCCCAGCAAGCTCGCCCGGTTATCCCATCTACCCTGGGCTCTTCGCGCGTTTCGTATCTACTTCGTCTAGACTCTCAAAGACTTTGCCTTCAGACGATCGCAATTAAATCGTGACTGAAGGGCGGGCATCGCCGGCGATGGGGGGATGGTCGAGAGGCGGAAGAACGGCTGCGACGATCCTTCGGCTAGGAAAATCCCGAGGCGAAATTTAAGTTGGGTTGGGGAGTTAATGGATTTCCATGCTGCCATCCGACGGTCGTTCGGTAAAGCTCGTCAGAGTTCCATAATACAGCACTGTGTGCAATTTTAAGCAACCCTTTATCCTGCGCGAGGAACCCTCTCGTTCCCGGTGCCTTTCCGCTCTCCCTCTCGCTCTCTCTCTCTCTCTCTCTCTCTCTCTCTCTCTCTCTCTCTCTCTCTCTCGACTTCAACGTTCCCTTCTTTGCTTCCCCTCTCGTCACCGTACCCGACGCCAGAACAACTCCCCCCCACGCGGAACCATGGCTTTCTCGCTCTCAGCCATCTCGCGCCTCTTTCCCCGCGGAAAGGTTCGGTGGGCCCAGCCGAAGACCGACCTTACCCCCTCCCCACATCTACAACCCTCTTGGTTTCACTCGCTCTTTCTCTCACCGGCACGTATAAGACTCCGGTGCAATTACCTCCTTGCTACGCCGGCTGCCGCTGCTGCGCGAAGGGGTGGCATGATAGTTAATTACACCCCCGTACCACTGCTTCCCCTCTCTCTCCCTCTCTCTCTCTCTCTCTCTCTCTCTCTCTCTATCTATCTATCTATGTATCTCTCCTCCTCGCGGAGTCTCTCCTCATTCTTCCCGCAAGCTGCACGCTATACTTCCTGCGACAGAGCTACCACCACCTCGACAAACGCCGCTTTCTCGCTCGCTCGCACTGGCTTAAGCGTTGACTCGCCGTTTCTCCCAACCGGGCGCTCCGCTTGCCCGTGTCTCCCTCTCTCCCCGATCTTTCTCTCTCTCTCTCTCTTGCCGCCGCTGCTAATTACTATTTTTAAAACATTAAAAGTAAAGTTTGTTAAACGAGTGGGAGTTAATTATGAAGCTACCGGTGAGGGGCCATGGTCGGCCGGGAGAAGAGGTCGGCGAGGTAATTGGAGCGAACGACAAACAAAGGCTCTCGTACACGCCGACTTTACTCCAACGAAACCCACTACCCCAACCCCCTCGATTCCTGAGCCCTCCCCCTTTTGGTTTTCTCCTGTTCACTTGCTCTGCTGCGCGGAGTTCTCTTTTCGCTGCCTGAACGATATCAAACTTCTTTTCCTCCTCCGGCTGCCGGCTCGAGTTCACTTGTTCACAGTGACGTGGTGCAGGTTGGATGGTAAGGATTGTTCTTCGTTTAAAAAAAAAAATCGGACAATTTGAGGCGGTGGAAAATTGTTCGCATCCACGGTGGGGTGGTCGGGTCACCTAAAAAATCGTGTTAACGAAGGCCGCAATGATGCACGATGACCTTTCATTCGCGAGGTTTCATGGCGACTCGATGTCGTCGATTCGCTATGGTTGGTCAGTGTCGTATGGCTGCTGAAACACTCGGTTATTAACCGGAGCTCATGCAATACAGCTCGCGGCAACTCGGACCATTGTATTGCATCGACGACACGTAGCGGTGCTTCGTTATACCGTGCTATATTCATTCACCCTCCAGACCGGGTTTTCATCGCTCCAGAAAATGAAGTACCGCACCGAATCTCGTCCTACGTCACGGAGGACTTACGAGCTCTCGAACACAAGAGAACGCGGCAGAGATACCCCGTCGAGTTTTACGGTTATCAATTAACGGAATACTAGGATTCCGCATCAGCGAACTGTACGCCACAGGCGCATGTATTCGGGTTTTATAGACAGCTGTCGTCGAACCGAGGCTTGACAATGGTAATCATTTTTTTCGAAATAAAATAACTGAAACCCATTGGATTGTGAAGAATTATCAATTCAGAAGTCATTCTTAATGCTTTTGCGAATTTTTCAGGTTTTCACCCATAAACGGTCAATATATTATTTATTGCTTTACCGAAAAAAATTCTTGGGTCTGATTGATTCTTTGCTATGATAAATCAAGTATCGGACTGTCAGAAATTATATACTGGAAAAGTTTTGTTAAGTCCCGGGATCTTCATTCGAGATCTTGCTAAAGCCCATTCAACTTCACGTGCCAGCTCCTCGCTCCTTTTCTATTTTCGTCGCCATTCGTCAGTCCCCTTAACGAGGACCTCGTGCGCGACGCCCTCGGAAGTATAAGTCTTCCACGGGCTAGCACCGACGTGTTATGTCCCTAAAGAGATTTCTATTTAAACGTATGTGGTTCGCTCCCGCCCGCTTTCCCTTTCCGACTTCTCGCAGACTTCGGGAACTCGAGACTCCTAGTCTATCCGCGCATGCATTGGCTCGCGGCTCTCTTCGAAGAACGAGAAGAAGATCGAGGCTTTCGGCATGGCGAAGCCGCGGTATAGCCAGCAAACCCCTCGTGGAACTTTTGCCAGGACTGTTGCGCGATTCACATGCACGACGATACGACGACGAGCGTTGCTGATGGCAAAGGGGAAAGGTGAACTTCGTCGCGTGGTTCTCCTCTTCGGGCTCCGCGAGACGATGAGGAGGCGGTACCGTGAGCGACGACGCGCCGCATTGCCTTCCTGGAATCACTCGAAGACCAAGAGGATGAACGAGAAGAAGAAGAAGAAGAGGCTCATGCTGATGTATTGGCCGACGCGCCCGTTCCGTGTCGCTGTGTTTAGTTAATAGCTTTCCGCCGGTTAGTCTACTCCTCCTCCGTGTCTTCTTCGTCCTCATATTTCTCTCTACGCTTACTGGTCCGACAGACGAGAGACACCGATATCATCATCTCTTTGATTTAAACACTTGCCAAATTGTTACCACCAAAACGCCACCCGAATAACTGAAATCGGTTAAGCGCCCTGTTTCACGATCTCTCCTCGTCGTAAACCATCCCGAAGGGCGATAATCGCGTCGACGCTGCGACTAGAAAAAGGTGGCATTAAAGGGAAATCTCACCTTGCCGTACAGAGAACGTCGCGTGACGCTTGGATAACAAGTATGAAATTGAACGAAATTGAGCTATTTTTATCGTTCAAGTATGGTCCGTCGATTAACGATATGCCAGGGCTGTAACAAAAATTAATGCCGTTCGAAAGTTGGTTGGGACACGCTTTTTTTTCGAGTCTGAGGCAGGCCTTGTCCATATCTTGGCATTTTTTCCCTTCGTCAGCTTTGCGATCGAGCCTGTTCGATGTCGGTGAGATCGCAATGAACGTGGAGGAAAACGGCGGCGGGAGGGGAGCAAAAGGGAGGGCCCGGTTTACTGCTAATTGCTGTTGTATTACAACGACCAGGCGAAAGCCCTGCTCGGCTGGAGCGCTCTCCGCGAATCTGCGGGCAATGCGACTTGCCTCGATGTCTGCATTCACCTCGAACTCTCCGTTCCCCTTCTCGGCTGAGGGATCAGCGACTCCCACCGTTTACACGGCTCAGCTGATCGCAGGAGTTGCCAAATTCCACTATCAAAGTGTACCACCGACCTCCCGAATTGTATTTCGATTGAATTAGTTTCTTTCGTCCGACACGTTTCCGACTATCGGAAGTTGCAGTCATCGGAGCGACATCGTGATTAAGTAAAAAATGGAGCAACAAAAAAAATATAAAGTCCGTGATGCCAGGATTTTTCGAGAGGTTGATTTTTCGAAAGCCATTAGCGGACAGTTACAAAGAGACGGAGGTCGAGGTATCGAGGCATAAAAATGGTCCATTAGGCTAACACGTTGTAGGACTCAAACTCTCTGGGAGTGAGGATCTTAGGCGATGCGTGATGTAGACTGCGTGAAGCTGTGGGCGATCGACCACGCACACGAACGCATGCACCCAACCCAGCTAGTGCTCGATATTTAGTGGCCAACTGATCTGGACTATTGGCCGTTAGTCGCTCCGAATAATATCGATTAATATCTTCGAAAGCCCATCTGGATCGGGGCCAGAGACGGTCTTGTATATCGGAGCGCCAGAACGCAACAAGGCTGACGCGTCACGGTTTCCAGCGCTCCCATCTCTTACGTGTGGAGAGACGATTGTCACGAAGACTGGAATTTTTTCTGGAAATTTCGGAATGTTGCCATATTGAATGGTTTTCCAAAAAAAAAAAAATCGAGTCATCCACTGGAAACCTCCGTCATTGTTTGTAAGTGGCATATTTCGCAACTGAATAATTAACGATGAAATTCTGCAGACATTTTTCGTAAAAAATTATTTTTGTTGACCAAAATTTTAACGGTACATTTTTTGACAAAAAATAATTGCAGCGGCGAAGTCTTGGTTGATTCTTTCTTAGGATGGCTCGTTTCAGGATCGATAAAGGAACGATCGCAAAAATTGACTTCACACGATGAGTGGATAATTAACAAACAGAGAATACCTTGAACGGTCAAATTTTCAACGAACGCCAAGCGAATCCAAAGTAATAAAATAAAATTGGGAGAGACGGCTCGGCGAGCGAGGACCATGGAAAAAAAAAAAAAAAAAAAAAGTCATATTCGTCCGGGAATCGGAGGAAAATTGGTGGTCGTGGTCCATGCCGAAAAGTCGAGAACGTGCTTCGCATGTGTACCAGGTTACCGGGACGAAAAATGCGAGGCGGACTCGAATCCATGGGCCAGGCGATCTGCTCGTACATAGGTTTAGCGCAATGAGCGCGAACATGCGTGTTCTTCTATTAGATTTCCATTAAATTTGATTTTCCAACTACTCCGATCGGTATCCGGAAGTTCCAAATACTTTCTTCCCGTGAAAGAAAAATCGAGCCGCACTGTTCCTTATCCGAAAAACCACTGGCTAGCGAGAAGTCAAGGCGTCTCCACACCATCTCGACCACTCAAGATTGATTTCCTCGCGGTAGAAATCGACACCCGATCTCGATCTTTCCATCTTATCTCGGTTCCTTTTCGCCGATCGATCGACGGAAAAGTAATCGCGCAATTAAAATTCCAACGGTCCCAACGGATAATCCTGTTAAATTGTATTAACACCGATAAATCGCGATCTCGTTGAATTCCAGGAATCTCGTGGACCTTACACCGATCCGGGTACGCCAGTGTAAACGGACTCGTCGGCGGGATGGAAGGGGGCCAGAGACATTAGCTTGGAGTACCGAAAGGCGCGCAAGAGTTATTTATTTTAATCGTATTCCGCCATTGGAATGGAATTCCCGAGTCGCGGAGATTCGAGCAAGAGGGATGCCGAAAGAGAGTCTTCTCGGATGAGGCCGGCGCGAGCGAGCTCGATGGAACGACTGAGGGACGAGGAGGGCGAGCGCGGTTAAACCGAATGGACGGCGAGAGGGAAGGTGGAAAGAGTTTGTCAATCAGTTCGAGTGTCGCGGTTAAGTGGCTACATAGGTTTAAGATTAGAGAAGAAGGAGCAGCGATTTAAGAGCCATCGTTTCCTGCCCTCTCCCTCTCCCGTTTTATTTTCTCATTCACCCCTCGCTTATTTGCTCTGTTTGGCTCTCGCTCTTTCCCTTCCTCTCCTCTCGCAATTTTTTCTCCTTCTCACTGTTTTATTCCTCTCGCGGAGACACGGATAGTTGTTTGCGTTCTGCAAAGTCCCCGATCATACGTGTAGCCGTGTTTCATTCTTCCTTCCTCTTCCGTTAACCTCGCGACTCGCGGAGTGTCCGTGTGTATTGTAAAAATTCGACGCACACCGCCGAACGGGTAAACGCGAATGCCGATGGAAACACGCTCGAAGAGATACTCGATTCCTCACGGACCTGCTCCGATACAAACGACACGCGTGCTTGCCGGTGTTGAACGCTCTCGTCGTCTCTCTCAAGCAGCGCACTTTACTTTGGCGCAAATTAATTGGCAATTCCTCGGCAAAACGGGTGAGGCATCGGGGAGGGTTTAAGTGGCTTTTTATTTTCAACGGCCGCCCACGCGCTCGTGGCCTAAATTATTCGACGCTCGAGAAAGTATATACACTGTTGAGAGAGAATACTGAACACTGTGTGACGGAAAAAGAAAAAGATCTCGAATTAATGTCCGATGCACGCGACCCATTATTACTAAAAAAAATCATTATGTATAGAATTTTCTTCATTACGAAAATTTGGAATTTTTTTTATCGTTCCCACGATTTTTAGATAATTCGAATGAAAATTCTCAGTCGATGCACAGGTTTTTATTTAATTTTTTCAAGAGATTTTTCAATTTTTGTTTGTTCGCGCTTCGTCAGAAATTCAGGATTGCCGTTGGATTGCCGTTGGAGCAGAGGCTTCGATTCTTTCGGCAGGTAGCAGATCGGAAAACGGTTTTGTTGGGACAACGGCTCGTATATCGGCGTCGGACAGTTCCCGCGGCAGGTATAGCTCGTTCGGGCTCTCTCCGGTACACATCGACCGGCACACAGTGTCTGCCGCTGCTGCTGCTGCTGCTGCTGCTGCTGCTGCTGCTGCTGCTGCTGCTGCTGCTGCTGCTGCTGCTGGCGGACCTCGATAAGCATTCAGATTAGCGTGACGCCTCGAATGTGTTTACGTTTAATTACGCTAAGAGTCTCCATTAGGCTGGACCGCTGCCAGGAGCCCCGATTCCAGAGGATCCTCCAGCTTCCTCTCCTCGTCCGCCGTCACTCTTCTTCCTCTTCTTCCCTCCGACTCTAGCCTCCGTTTTACCGGGAGTATGGCCGCACCCACTTAACGCTTTATCCTTCCTCCTCCCTGAAAATCTCACCCCTTACCATCCTCGCCATTCAGCAACCATTCGACCTTTCCTCGTTTTTGCCATTTCGGTTTAAAAAAAAAAAACGTTAGTTTCACTCTAGGCATAAAAAAAATTGTATGCTCAAATGAGAAAGCTCCTGTTTATAATAATATCGAATTTGATGATTACGCGATCGATCCAAAAGTCTCGTCGACCTGAGAAGCGATAACAAACATTGAACAAATATTTTGCATAATACAATAGTCACGAATCGCATCGCAAGCGGTCGTCGAGCCATTGGTGCGAATGCCCCGAACTCCACTCGCGAGAGTGCCCGAAAAATGTCGTCTGGAAAATAGCTTTTCGTTTCGTTCTTTTCGACGGGGTTGCGCGTGCGGCTATCGTTGCGCTTTTCAACCCTCCATGGAACTCGCATCACGGCTGGCGCCGAACAACAGGCAATGGGCACGACGGAGATGTCTATACTGCATAAAACTGTAAGCGAAGTTAGCCTGTGTGTACGTGTGTATGAGAGAAAGAGCCGGAGAGTCGGCAGAATTTAAAAGCGCTTTTAGCTTTTAGCCCCGGCGATACCGCTAAGAAAACGTTTTAGCGGATTTCATTTGCCACGACGCCGAGCTGGTCCGCGGCGGACGCTCCTCTCTTTCACTCTTTGCAATATATATATATATATATATATATATATATATATATATGTACATACATACATATATAAAACTGTGAACTATTTTACACAAGGGAGAATGAGATGGAAAGGCGAGCACCGGCGAGATGCTGAGGAACAAGAGGGCCGCGAAGCCCGCGAGGGGGGAGCGCTTGGGGTGCGGATGCTGTTCTGGAAAGCCGGGCCGGTGGTCGTGGTGCCGGCAACACCGGTTATTAAGTAGATGCTACATCGGTGGATGAATATTTAAGACGCTCAACAAGTTGCGGATTTTTCTTTAATCAGACCGACCCGCCTCTTCGTTCCCCTGGTTACTACTACGAGGTGCTCCATTCTGGCGCCCTCTTCGCTTCCCGCTCCGACTCGAGAGTCCCGCGGACGGTTGGCTCCGGTTCATCCCCGTCTTCGCGAACCTCACCCTCGACACTTGGCGTGCCGGCGGGATTTCTCGCGCGCCACTGGCAGAGCTTAAACCGCGGTCTTAAAGAGCGGCGAGTGTTTACGCGACCGTTAGGACCCGGCGTCGTGTCCTCGAGCGGCGACGTTATTCCTTCTTATCATGGTCGTAGGTCCTCGTCAATTCCAAGAGCTGAAAAATTAATCGATCGAATTTCGTCCTGTCTTCTCGAGTTTTTGAGATTTTAGATAATTATAATATTTAAAAAAATCTGAACACTTGTATCGCTGCTTCGAGCTGAGACGTTCGATGATGGCGACACCTGTCGGTAAGTACAGAATCAACCGTAACAAGCACGAGACGTTTGGCGTCGAGAGACTCTCCGGGGTACGATTCTATCGCGGAAAACCCTCTAAATCCCAGAGGCAAATAGTTTTTTTTTCTTCTTCGATATCCGTCGGCCAGAAACAAACAAGGTTCTTTATAGACGGAGCAAACCACTCTTCCATAAGTACATCAGCCGACTTGGCCTTCTACCTTTCGTCCCCCCGTCTCCCCTTCTTTCCCTGTCGTTCTTTCTTTCTCGCATCTCCTCTCGACTGCCTTTTATTCCTCTTCTTGTAGAGTTACTCCCTCTCTCCTTTCATTGCTTCTAGCACTCACTTTCTCGGTGCCTTATACTCTACGCCCCATCCTACATCCCCCTCCCTACACCCTCCTCATCTACCTCTTTCATTCTATCTTTCAACATCAATCCTCCCGCCGCTGCTTCCTTTGCGAAAGATACTCGCTCACTTCACGAACGCGCGTATACACCACTTTACACCGACTCGCAACACAGTCGCGAAATACGATTGTGTGCGTGTTTTGTTTGCCGTCCTCGCGAATGCGCTCCCTCCTCTACCCCGCGTCCTCGCTGGCGCGCGCTAAAGTAAAGTACGCTTTTAGCGGAGTGGCTGATTTATCAATGTATTTATTCCAAGATATTGAATTTATTTAGTTAAGTGACGACGTGGCTGCTCCGCGATGCTTCCCCCAACAGCCAACGCCACGCATCTATTTTCACCTATGGACGATGCCACGTAGCTTCCTCGTTCCGCCCCTTCTTTTGTTTTCCCGAAGCTCCACTATGCTTTACCTTCGTTCTTTCTCCCTACAATCATTATCGCATCACCTACGCCGGGTCGCAATTTTCTCCGCGCAATCTCATTTTCCACTTGGTTAAAGCAATTGTTCTCTTGTGATATACTTGTAGTGCGCTCCCGTCGAATTTACACTCAGAGAAGGATCGAGTAAAAATCACCGATCGACTGAGAAAAAATATCATAGCGCACGGTCGCGCAAGGTCTCGGATTTTCCAAGAATTTTTGCCATAATACTAATGAAATTTTTTTTACGAATCCGCTACTTTCTACCATGGGTGGGTCTGCAGTTTCCTACTTCTGATATTTTTTCTCGCTAGCCTATGCTTCTGGTTTTCCGCTTTTCGCAAGTATACTGTATGTCGTATTCGATTTGGTAATCATATACTTTTTCTCTCGTCTTTTTGTGTTACTTCATAATCTATTTAAAAAAATTTTAGTCGTGTTTTTTGTTTTTGGTGGGTACAAATTTTGCTCTTAGGGTATTTAGGGCTCGGAACACGGAATAAACAAATCTGTCTGCTGCTATGGCAATATCTCTGAAGCGATATAGTCGTATTTACGAGTCTCGTCTCTCAGTGTAACGCATACGGCATACCTGTCGTCTAGCGCTCGACAGCTGAATCCTCAAAGTGCGACACGAATTTTTCTTCCTTTGAGTCTCCTTTTTTACCAATGTTGTGCCCCACTGTGAGTTCCGGAGACATTTTTAAATCGTCACTGACCGTCCTTTGCCGCAAGGCAGGGCGTTGATTTACAAATTAATGACCCACGCGAGTTCCCGACCGAGTCCGAGAGCGAAACCGTCTATTTTCAATCTTCGCGCTCGGGACTCTTGTAAACGTGTCTCACTCGAGAGTAGCATATGCCGAATGAAATATCGTCAGTGAAATATCTCTGTTCTTGTAACGCGTCCCCCTCCAACCGGGTTACCAATTAATGAACTCCGTCGCTTCCGGCATTGAAAAAGTGGCCGGTAAAGGCGGACGCAAGACATTATGGACGTCTCCCTCTGTCATCGGGAGGTGGAGAAGCTCCCTCGAGCTCCCGAAACATCCTCCAAATTGAGGCTACATGAAAAAAAAAAAGTTTTGTACATTAAACGAAGAGTATTTATTCCTTGGCGACGTTACGATGTTTTCTTTTGATAAAACAATAATAACAATAGTAATAATAATTGTATGACTGAGAGCGGTCGCGGCCCTTTTTCGTCAAGAAATGGTCGTTGAAGGTGCAAACTTTCTTCTTTTTTCTCAGCAATGTACTGAAGAAATGCCATTTGCGTGTCCAGTCTCCGATTATCACACGAGAGATCCACAATTTTGGAGCATCGCAGCTCCGAATTGAAATTTTTTTTTCGCAACAGGGTTGTCGCGACTCGAAGTTTGGTAGGCGTTCCAATTTTGACAATCGTCCATGCCTCGAACCCTTAATTGCAGTCTCAGTGTCGCTCGAGCTGCGCGGAGCGGCCCGAGGCACAGCTGATCATTCGCGGCACACGCGTGTTGCCTGCTGCGGTCTTCCTCCTTCTCTTTTTCGTACCACCGTTTTTTTTTATCTCACTTCGTCCTCTTGTGTCTCTATACCATATGACTTCGCGTAGCCGTATACCGCGGGGCACTCGTAATTGCAGACGTTCGTTCGCGCGCCTCGGCGCGATCTCGATCGTCGAGGCTTTAACACGCGAGGTGCTAAGAGACAAGCCGAGGCATTAACAGCGTACGCGGTGAAAACGACGAGAGAACGAAGGAGCGAGAGGAAGAGGCTCTCCTCGACTCGCAGCCCTCGGGGTGACTCGGAATAAATTTTCGATTCGTGTCTCGTATAAATAGCGAGCACCTGCGCCCGACCAAGAATCGCCACGGACTCCACCATCGGCATCGGCGCAAACACGCCTCAATTTAGTGCTCTGTACGCGTCAATTTAAATTCAATCGCACGGTCTAAAGTCGCAAGAATAATAAAAATTTTAAAAACAAGATACATAAAAAATTGCAACATTTCGTTCCGAGTTCCGGAACTTGATTATCCGCGCTATGCGAAGTTCCTCTCCGGAGCAGTGACGGCAACGTTTTCCTACCCCTGTTTTCGAGCGTGCTATATTGTCGTATAATCCCAGTCCCCCGGACGGTTTTGTCCCGCCAGACGCCACCCCATCGCTCCGTTTAATGCAGTCCATTAGAGTGCATTTAGATCGAGGGATAGCTAAAGAGCGACCGGGGCAACGGACGCCCAGTCAGCCAGGTAGAGAATGTGAACGAGCGTACACGCCGCGTGTGCGCGTTGCCGTCGCTCACTTCGAGGAAAATTGTTTCTATATTGTGGACGACTTATAGCGGTGACCGATGGAAGCAGATTTCACGTACGCGGACTATGCGCTCGCAGAATTTTTTTTTTTGGAGCCCGGTTCGAACACCTCGCGCCACGTAACGCTAAACCGCTACGCCAACTATGGATCTACATTCCAACGAAAGCCGGGAAAAAAATCAACGGTTGCAACGACCAACTTCGCCGTTAAAATTACCTGAAAAAATTAGTTGGCTGCCGACTGGTTCAATTGGCTTCGTTCGACAAATTAATTTGTCCGGCCGACCAATTAACTGTTCGCGCAGTAAACTAATTCGTTGAACAAACGAATTTAATCGCCCGAAGCATATTTAACCGTGCGATTGGTCGGTGCGACTAAAGCCTCTTCTACGTGAATCAGATTAATTACCCGTCCTTCCACTGCCGACTCATTGAACTTAGTCACTCTGAGCGTATATACTCTTAACAACTCTGACCGTGCCCAGCATCGATTGACAAAAAAAAAATACATTTTTCAACCGTCGGCTTCACACAGCGCGCTCCGGGACCTTTAATTAGGATCTGACCGGAAGATCGTGAAGGAATCCACGGGAAAGAGTATAGAAAAAAAAAAAAAGAAAAGAATTAGATCTGCGATTCAATGGGCCGTGGCTGCCTCGGCATGCAGCAGATGGATTCGGCTCAAAGAATCGCGATAGGGTTTGATTACTGCACAACCGGTGGAGGCAGCAGCGGCATCGCCGTGCTTCGCCGACAACGCCGAGGCATTAATTAGCGTGCATAATTGTTTACCGGCGCTTAGGAGGAGCTGGATCAATATTTAATTGAATGCCTGCTAAATGCCAGCTGCATCGCCGGCTCTCAAATCGAGCCGGGCTCTCTGAATAACGGGGCCGCTTCCTGTCGCCCGTTCCTCTCACCCCCCTCACCTCGTTCGTCCTCTCATCCACGCGAGAGAGCATCGCGAAGCGCAGCCTCGCGACCGAGAGAGGGCGGCGATACAATGCGCGGCGTAGGTGCGACCAGATTCTACGGTTCTCCGGTGCTGTTTCTCTCCGCGGTGCTATAAGTGCGGAGAACCCGCGATTCGATGTCGTACACGCTGTTCGACCCGGATAGTTCAACCGAGACCCGGAGACCAAAGCCAAGTTGAACTCCCTTCCGCCTCTTTGTCTTCACCGCGCTTTTCGACTCTGCCTTTCCCTCCTCGTCGTTCGCGCTCCTTCGATTCTCCGCCATACCTTCGTTCGCATAACCGATATACCGGCGCGATTCCCTCGAAAGGGGTCAGGACGATAAGCCTCGATACGTTCACGCTAATGAGTCAAAGGGCACGACTCGTGCGAAGCGTACAGCAAACCCCGACACCGGTTCTTTCGTTCCTTCGGAATATGGAATGAAGATGTTGATTCTTATCGTGTCCTCATCGACCTACGAGGAAAGAGACAACACGGAAGATTACGTTGCATTTCTATTTCATGGTGACATAAAGAGTTCACGGCGAAGCGAATTTTCTTCCCGGTGAAACATTGGCCGCTCCAAGGGTTTTGCGGATGCGCGTGTATGCAGTACGCCAAGTACCGCCTCGCGCTCGAGCGAATTTAATCCTAGCAAATTAATTCCATTTTCTTGGAGCATCGCGCATTCTCTCAGTTTCGTCCTTCATCAGCTCGGCTATGTGCAGCGCCGTCAGGTGCACTTGTACTGGTAACGGCGCACTGGTTTACCGGGCACACCGAAATGTATGTACGGAGACAGCGAGTCACCGACAACCACCACCACCATCCACCAGGATCGACTACCCCTTTCCTCGTTGCTTCTCTCCGGGCCGAGGTCTCGCCTCACCGACTCCCCCGCAGATCCGACCCACTCTACACCCCCATTCCGACCCCATCGCCAGCCGCCCAAAAGCTATACGGCACCGGGTCTACAAGGAATTGTTAATTGCTCGTGCAGCCCCAATTTGCATAAATCAATTTTAAATCAACCTCTCGTCGGGCTATGAGTGCTCTCCCGTGCTGTCCCTCTTGCACGGTTTTCCGCTAGCTTTCAGGACCCTTTCTCACTCGCCCGAGGATCCCAAGGTAGAGCGTAAGTGGAATTTGTGCGAGGTGATTAAAGGTGAGGCCCGTGCACCAAACACCATCCGATATCATCCGGTAGGTTCGCTCTTTCACAGACAATTCATATACCAGCTTTGACTCCGGGTTCCTGCGCGATAAGCCTTATCCAACCGATTACGACAGTAATGCGAGTAATGCAGTGGGTAATGCGAGAGACCAGCGTAAGAAAGGCGGAGGGTATTGCAAAAAAAAATACTTGGCAAAAATTCAGAGAAAATGGCTCGAGCGTTATCTCGTTCTCGCGGTTTTCTTGACCCGAGGGTTGACCGGTACATTGGATCCGAGAATCTCCGCTACGAGTATGCACGGTACCAAAGGATTATGGCGAAGTCGTGGCCAGGAGGCTAACTATAAAATTCTCGTTGAGCGCGGCGGTGACGTTCGAGAGGTTTCCCACGGTGAGGACTCATAGACGACGAGCGAGCGGCGTCTTCGCCGTCGGGGATGAAGAAGCATCGCGATAGCGGGAACGAAATGACCGAATCTAAAGCGAGGATGGGAACGGCTTTGCGCGGAACTAAATAGAAATTACCCGCGACTAGCCGACGAGACGTAGATCCGGAGACTTCGCAGATTGCGAATTCTGCATCAAAAACGAATTCCGGCCGGATATCAAAGAACCGTGAGCTGTCTCCCTCCGCGTGATCGTTTATTTTTTCAATCAATTCCTCGGAACGTTGTCTACTAATTTTCACGCCTCCCTCTTTCGCGCAACCCTTTCACCATTCTCCGTCCAGCGATTCGAACAATTCGGGAAAGCGTCCAGAATTGTCCGGTGCTTAGGAATTCCAGTCAAGGTGTGTCGCCCCGGTTCTCTCGGCCGTTCCGTCGCTTTCCCCTCGTTCCCGGTCGGCCGAAAAATAAAATGACGCGAGTAAAACGCAACGCGGCATATCGGAGTGCGAAGGAGAGACGGCGGGTCGCACGGCGAAAACTCCGCACGGAACTAAACAGAAATGAGACGTGGCCGAGGGTAAGACGTTTAATGAAATCAGCTGGCTCCGCCGTCCTCCCCGTTCGCCGCGCGTCTTCTTCCTTTAGACTCTCTACCGCTCCGTTTTAATTACACCAGAAATTCGCCGTGTCGTTGCCCGCTCACTCTGCTCCGTTTTATTCTGCACCCTCGTCTTCTCTCCACGCCGTCTCTGTGCTTTCCGTCGACGCGTACGCGCTCCTCTCGGTGCGCTGCGTGCGCGAGCGTTTGCTTCGCATGACGCAAAACCCGGTTTGTATCCGCCATTTCGTACCGCGAAGATCCTCGCGATGATTAGACGAAGACGTTACGAAATTAGTGTCTCAGACACAATTATCGCGGGTCGTCCCGGAGCCACGAATGCGCACTCGTTGGTCTCAATGCGAGTTCGCCCTCTCTCGTTGCCTCGAATAGAATTATCGTCCTCGCGAAACAAAGTTTCCTCGTGATTGAAATTACACGTCGCTCGCGTCCCGATACCGATCGTTACTCCTTTGCTCGCCGAAGTTTTCTTCCTGTTTCCCTCGATCGAAGGTCGACGTCCCGACGGGAGACAGCCTCGGATACCGGATAGTTTCTTTTTATCGGCGGAAAAACGCGACGGCGAGAAACGACGAGGCACCGATGTACAAAGCACCTCGTCTCGTCCTCCCCCGCCAAACTCACCCAGTGTCATAGAGAACTCGGCTCACCAAGAATGTAATACCGGTACCAATTACTCGGGGTATCCAGCTTCCGACCTTTTACTCTGCCAGCGGTGTTCTCCTCCCTTCACCCTTTTGGCCTTTTTGTCGAATCTACGCTGGACCAGGCCGGAAGTTCCTTCGGAAAACACGGCTCGTCCTCGTCAGTCTGTGCGAGTCTCTCGTGAAGTTGACGTATCTCTCCGCTCGTAGCTTCCGTATTATATTTTTGGATATTCCGGGAAGCGGAGTTCCGCAGCGGCGACACACCGCAACATCGAGCCCCGGGAGTGAGAGAGCCACGAAGAACCGTGCAATGTCGGGAGCATTATTTACATGACGGTTAAGTCGTCGCGGACAGTTCGGAGGAAGCGGCGCAACGGTGACTACACGGCAGCACCACGGGTTGACACACGGCGCAGCCGGTCAGCCAGGAATGTGCTAATGAGATCATTTAGCGTGCGGCCTCGGCTCTGCTCTCCTTTACCCGCGAACGGAGGCCGAGCCAGCATCGTCGCTCCGCGAACAACCCCACCCATCTCGCTGCCTCGCCCACGCATCCTTCACCAAACGCCTTTGCGCGAACACCCTCCCAGTAGCAGAATCTGAGACCTCTGTTCTTGCTGCTTCTGCCTGGTCGGCTTGATTTACACCGAGCATCCTTCTCATTCTCTCGTTAAAAGTCTTTCACCTCGAATATCCGAGTGTTCGTTATTTCGGTGGATTCCAGCAGTTAACCGGACGGGGACTTCGCGGGTTCATCCCGATTCGTAGGTATGTTCTAGATTCTTGACGATGCACGAGCGAGGAGTCGCAACTGATTGCGCGTAACGACAGCTCGGGCTCTTGGTCCGGGGTCATTCTTTCGTCGAATTTTACCCACCGACATAAACAATAGCCGCGCACAATGCGCCTCATTTGCGTCCAGCCTGGTTGAATTATGGTTTTGGTGTTGCTGAAACGGCGAGCTACCATAATTTCTACACACGCGCACGCGTTTGGTGCCGATGTGGGAACATGTTCGTTACTTACGTCTCGGGGAAGTAAAATTATTTCGCCGTGTGCCCACACGTTTCGAATTTTTGTCTTCCGAAGTTTCTGACAGTCGTCTTTGGTGACTACATTTTTTTTAAAATTGGTTTTTATTCGGTACGTGATTTTCGTGCTAATGCGTAAACGCGAATCGCCCTGAATCGTACCTTGAACCTCCGTGGTGTTCACGAGAGCGGAGAGTATCATTGACCCCTGATTTACGGGTCACGAAGACTCTGCCTCAGAGCGCCGTGGACGCAAACAGGCAGGCAAAGATCGTTAGTCGAAATAGGTGCGCTCACGTGGGTCGTTTTCCTTCTTCTCGTTCTTTTCTCTTCGCTTGTCCGACGATCGCATTTAACAACACGCTTATTCCACGTTGGGGAGAGGGGGAGAGGCAACTCCGAGGCATAAATAACCCGAGCGAATTTATAATGACAATTACCATAAAAATTGTCACACAATAAAATATTTGGATAAATTTACGGCCAACGCTGGCCGGTGAGGTTTCTCGACTGAGGCCTTGCCGAAGCCTCGCTGGATCTTAGAGGGAGAGGAGAGCCCTTTTCGATGGACCAGCTATCGCGTGAGGCGAACCGAGACTATCTCGCGCATGCTGACACACACACCTTCGCACACCCCCGTTTTACTCGCGGGTTCAACTTTACAGCCAATTATTTTATACCTTGTTTTATTGCTTCTTCGCTGCGTTCCTCCCTCATACCTTATTTGTGAAAAGTAGAGAACTGCCTTGACTGCCCTTTTCTTGAATACCGAGGAATAATATCCCGGGGTTTATCGCGTAAGTTCTTTTTTATTTTGTCCGTGCACTCATCAAGGTTACGTCCGAAACGTTTGGCTCGTTAGAAAAAATATGGCCGCGCGCGATAGAACATTGTGTGAAAAATGGTCCGTCGGACCGTGGTCTGTTTAGCGACCGCGACACGTCGCACTTTGCTACCAATGTTTCTGCGGTCTTGCGAAACCGCGTCGGACCGAAATTAGAGTCGAGCTATTAAGGGGCTTAAACCCTGCGAATCAGCCCTGAGTTTTGGCTCAGTTCGGAATTGCTGCAACACTTCGAAAGCCCTCCGCCTTCGCCTCGGGGATTTGGCGCAATTTCTTCCGAATAAAGCGAAAGCCAATTACAAGTTTAATTCAGCAACTTTGTGCCACGTGCCCACGGAAAACGGCGATAATTCGCCGTGGTAAATTAAATTTACTTACGTTCCTTGAAAACAATCGCGGAAGTTGGTTCAATCGTGCCGGGTACGTAGAGAACTATAAATAGCCCGCGGTATGGAATGGTACAGACGCTCCTGACGTTTTGACTGAATTTATCGTGAATTTGATGCGTGTTTAAATTTCGGATTTGCGAAATATTCGCAATCGCAGCTTTGAGAAAATCAAAAATTTGTCCTTTACGGTTCATTGCTTCGGTGAACCTTCCCGAGCGAACTTTGTACGATGCAGAAATTTTTGTCATGCGGATAGTTTTAGGATCATTTTACTTACCGATTTCGATGACAAACGGATGAGACTCGGATTTGGTCTAAGATAAATTTCGCATCGTGGCTGCAGTTTACTCAAAGGTTGATTAATTTGCTTACAACGTGTACGGCAAAGAAACCTGTTTTGGGTTATGGCAGAGAACGAGTTCGAGCATCCGTGAAGCTTCCCTGGTTAAGTCGGCTATTCTCGTTGTTCCTCTTTGTCTCTCAGTGTTACAATGACTTCACAGGACGCGTCGCTCAAACCGCGCGAGAATGGCCGGAAGTCGTGAAATGGGAGATTAACTTACTTACCTGTGGATGGCTCGGCCAGGTCCGTGTTTATAATGCTCCGTACTCTGCCGGTATTAACTACCGCAGTTACTACACAACGTGTGTTATACACGAACGTGTTACGAGGTGATAATTGAATAGATAAGAGGAGAGTGGGACGGCGACGTAACAGCTCAAAGCCTGGGACCGTGAAAGTACCTAAATAATGTCTCGAGCGCCTACAGTTCACCGGATTCGTTTTCAGAGTTAATTCCTTTTTTTTTTTCGAGGAACAACAATTAAACGCGTTGAGATCAGATAAAATAATGTATGAATGCGGGTGGGAAAAAATGGTCGAAAAAAATAACGTCAACTTTATTCTTTTTTACCGTGTAATAATTTATTTGATACGAAAAGAAATTGAAAGAAATTCCTCGCGAAGAGATGATTTTTTTTTCGGCTTAAAGAATCAAAGTGAAGCTGGTGGTTTGCCCGCACGTGGCATCCGACTCGCCGGCGCGATTCATCAACTTGCGGGCTTTCTCTCCCCGTCGGGCTTGTCCGGCTGTGCCGGGATGCACTTTGTGCGGAGAGGCAGTTAAATTGACATACCGTACATCAGTAAGACGTATGAGACTCCGGTGCGAATCCTCGCCGAGCGAGTGAAACAGAGAGAACGCCGTTGGAGTTTCGGTCTCGTTTTCGCGACGAGATTAGAACATGCGCGAGTGTTTCGTTCGTTTTCGCGCACTCCGTGAACGACCCAGCGGTAACTGGCATATCAGGGGCCAAAGCTTTTGGCACGAATACAATACATTAAAAAAAAAGTAGAGAGAAATGAAAACCGATATAAAAACTTTCGATGCGAAACACACCGGGGCAGACGCAGAAATAATCAGACTCGTTCGACGATTATATGCATTTTAAAAAATGAAAAAAAAAAAAAAAACAGAGTTGATTAATATTTCTCGTGAAGTAAATATCGGATCGAGCGATTTAAACAGCACTGTTCGAAAATTTAATAATTAACATCGTCCGAAGCTCTCTTCACGCTCGTTTAATACGTAATATTGAGCCGAACGATACGCACACCCGAAGCCACTCGGTTAAATCCTGAATAATTATCATCGATTTGTACCATAATATTTAACGTGTTTACATAGAAGAGTTTACAGATTTGTGCTATTTGCAGAATGTATGCGAAAGTAGTAATTAAATATTCGCGGTTCCCAATTTACACGTGGATGAACGAGGTGAACGGGAGCCGAGTTGTGCTTCGCAACTCTGGGACAAAGCTGGCATCCTCCCACTGGAGCTTGGATTATCTTTCTCGAAAAAAAAAAGAAAAAAAAATATATATATATATATAAAACTCGCCCCGTAATCATTAACGAGTGTTCCCGCTGGTTTTCCGTCTCGTTACTAACAAGACCGGGGCCAGCACCAACGCACATAAATAAAATAAAAACGAAAACGAAATATATATATATACACACACAAACACACATGGATAGAGCGCTGGGTGCCGACTAAGGCAGAGTAGGCTTTCTCGCTCATTCTCTCTTACATCGCACATAGTTTCACGTTTACCGTCCGTCGGTGGTTGCTCTCTGTCCCACATAGGGAGTCGGAGCGACGACGACGACGGCGTCGTCGACGCGCTTGTGCTCGGCTCGCACTTGTTAAATCGGCCGTCTCTTGTCGCAGCATCCCATCGTGTCCGTGGCCCGAGGTCCTGCGGTAATAACTGGACGCCATTATAAAACCTCCCGAGGGAAAACCGGCTAAGGGTACTCGTTGCTCTGCTTCTCCGGTCCTCTCTCTCCTATTCCGCTGCGCTTCCCCTCTAACTTACACGTATATACTACTAGTAGCAGTGAAGTCTCTTACACCCCCCTTCTTCTGTCCCTTACCACATGCCTCCTCCATCTACACCGGACCTCTTTCTCTCTCACAGCGTTCCCCGGTCGTTACCGCCAGGATACGGGATTTTCTACCGTTGACCGCCGATATTTCTTTTGCCGCACAGAGGCTCGCGGACGATTCGTTTTACCGGTCCGTTCATCTCAGTCCCAGCCCGCTTAGGTCGCTCTTGATGTCCCTGCAAGCTAGTCTTTTTTTTCGTATATTTCGTTTTTTTTTTTTTTCCGACTCTTCCCGATGCCTTCCCCGGTATATTTCGTATATGCGATGACTCCTTTGATCAAGCGGAGATTCATACGGGGAGGATAGACTCCGAGGAACGGAAACCCTTCAACGACCTCCCCCCGACGGTGACGGGATACGCGGAATGAACTTTCGACGATGGCGCGAAGGGTGAATCCGTTGCACGGCGGAAGATGAAAATTTTCTATACGGAACGTTCGTCTGTGTTGCGCCAAAGCTGGACAGCGCCGGGAGCATGGTAGGAACTCGGACGGCAGTGGCGGGCAGCGATTCCGACCAATTTATAGCCGGTCGGATTAAGCCGTAATCCCCGGGGTGTACGAGGCGAAGAGGAGGAGGGCAAGCGGCGTAATAATGATCCGTGCGAAAATATAACAAGTGCTCCCTATCCTTGACCAGCGTACGAAAACGTCTGAATTAGAGACGTACGGCTATTTTCTGGGAGAAGTCGGGGAAAGGCTCGTAACGGGTGCGGCGAATAAAGAGCCGCTTTGGAAATCGAAATGAGAGCCTATGTAAATTCAGTCGTGGTACCGCGACGACTAGACTGGCCTCACTTTTACCCATAAGATGACTCGGGAACGCGGATATTCTGTATGCGTGTGAATTCTGAGACGGCACCTTCAACTCATGACCGCTCAGATTCATTTTCGCTTCAACGAATTGACAAAATGAACGCCTACGGATGGACCAACAAAATTTTGATCGAAGGAAATGAAAATCGTAGTAGTGAAGAAACATTCGACTCGACAGGCTGATTGTTTCATCAATGAGACATTCCATCGATCGAGCATTTGTTTTTCCACCCACAAGTGCATATTTCGTTCACTCAATTGAGTTTTTTTTTTGTATGCATTTTCATGATACAATTCCATAATTAATAACAGATGGCACGAATGTTGATAAAGCATTGTATCTGAGAGGTCACACATTTTTCTGTTTGCAGAGGGTGAGTTATCATTGAATTCTATCGACGGATTACTCCGACCACGAGCCTCATTTTGTTAATGGTAAGATTATTACATTTTTTTATCGGTCTCTCAATTGGTTGTATCGTGACCTTAGGGAATATTCGTAATGCAATTAAGTGCTCAGGCAATTTCGTAATGTCGTGTGCCGGTTTCGAGTACAAAAATGAGCAAGGGAAGAGAATCGTCGAAGGCATGGCGTTTTCCAATGCGATATTTCAGAACCGATTAGACATTTATCGCAGTAGTTTCGTTTTTTCCGTCACGCTCGTCGTACATCTCGAATAAGTTTAGCCGGTTTTCCATCGAGCGCGCTTCGCTGTTGGCTCGGTTTTTCTCGCAAAACGCCACGGAAACTGCCGTGCGAGAGGCGCAACCGTGCCTTGACCGCGGCACTCGAGCGTTTCTGGTCGCGCGGCTCGAGTCGTCGTTTCGCCTCCGTCGTTCACCGAGAGGCGGCATAAAGAAGTTCATTATTCCGTCGTTTAATTATGTATTTATTTTTAGCGTCCTTTGTCGTCGTCCGCGAGTGCCTCGTCGCGGCTCTCGGTGCCGGGCTCGCACGGTCGCGAACCGCCGCGTATCGGCGAGGCGAGACCCAACTTACCGAGAATGGAGTTACGCCGATTCCCGGTAACTTCCTCGTCGTTATTTCTCTCGGACTCGAGGCGACCGATTGCGAATCGCCGCTAATGAATTTTCACCTCCTTTTCGTCGCGTTTGCTCATTAGCGTTTTACCATCGAAACTAAGCTCGCCTCCACCTGCGAAAACGGCCGACGGTTTCCCAAAGATCACTCTCGCCAACTTCTCATCAAACTTTTTTCGCGTCGCGACCACTTCGCCCCCACAAGTCGTCGACAAAAACAAATGAGGGGATACGAGAAGCGACGTAAAGACGTTGGAGCATCCCCGATCGGAATATCGAGGTTGAAGGGACCGGAGCTGAAATCGCCCGAGTGAGAGATCCAGAGCTGACGCGAGCGGCGGTTTGGGGCTGCGCGCACGTACCGAAAGCACTCAAGCGCGACCGGAACGTATTTGTCTTTGGGATAAAAAAGAGTAAAACGCTTTTTTATCGAGCGGCCAGATTCGCTTTCTCATTCTCTCCGTTCCGACGAGGTGGAGAAGGAGACACCGGCGCTCTCCTCCTGCCCCTCACCTCTGGCACCGCTTCTTCTTCTTCATCTTCTTCTTCTTCATCCATACTCTTTCTCACGTTCATTCGAGCCTCTCGCGTGAACCATCGCCCTCCTTCACTGCGTTCGATTATTTCTTCGTTTTTTTTTTTTTTTTTTTTTTTTTTTAACCACCGGTCGCTCATGCTCAGCGAGAAAGAAGAAGGGGGCGAGTCCGGTGCGGCACGTCTGTAATTCAATCTTCCACACCTACGAGGATCTTAATCACGAGATTATGCCGTGGCTAATATCGGAAAAACGAAGAGCACGGGAGATTTCCGTTCTAACGCCTCCCCACTCTTCCTTCCTTCTCGAAGCTCGGAGTTCTCGGTCGGGATACCGCGATCTCGATCACCCTCGATTCCACTTCGAGAGCCTTTTATCGCGTCGGTTAAATCGACAAGGGAGCGTAGAAGGATAGTCGGGCGGAGGGTACGATGAGCTCCGGCGACCGGCGTACACGCTCCGATGAGAAATAAGAAGAATTGCGTTCATAATTTAAATTAATTCATAGGGGAAATCGATTCACTTTTTACGTCACGGCAGTGACGAGGCGAGGAACTCGTCGACGATGGGCCTTTTTTGCCATGAAGAATTGCTCTTTGCGACGATTACTCTGTCGTCGTGTTATCAATCGATCGACCGTATAGACCGTTATTAAAGATTCTAATATAAAAATAACAAAATTTCTAGTCGGGATAGTCAGTACAGTTTATTTTTATTTCTATAAAAATCATTATTATTATGATTATTATTATTACGATTACGGCACATTCGCTTTTTCTGTAATCAAAAGCATTCTCGATTTTCCGTGGAACGAACAAACAAGGGGTTTATTTTCAAGATACCAAGCGAGTCGATGGTAATAACAGTACCAGATCGGGCTCGACGAATCTGCGTCCTCGACGGAGGACACATGATAAGGCGATCGGGAACCCGAAACGAGTTCTATTCTCGTTTCGTCATTGTCACTTTCGCGCCAGTCACGACCTAGCAGCAGAATTTCATTAACCGTAATTAAGATGGACTCGAATCAATTAGTGTCAATTAACCGGAGAACTTTCCATCCACATTTCGTTTCAATTCGTTCCCCGATACATTCTTTCGAGCGGTCTATTTGGAATTCGTCATTTTTTGATAGACAAGTGGCCGGGTGGATTTGAATTTTCAATCCTGAAATTCACCGCCACTTTTCTCGTCGCTGGCGCTTCCTCGTTTCTTCATTCCGACCCCCTTCCGCGTCCGCCTCACTTTTTTCCATCCTTTCGCCCTTTATTTCTTATATTACTATGGATATCCGATACCCTCGTATGCAGGAGCGCGAGTGCCGTCTACGAGCGGGTCGGGGTCGCTAGCCCGAATGTGAGAACCAGCGAGAAAGGGCGAGGGGGTTCGACAGGGAGGAATTGAGAGGAGAGGGTGAAAAGCAATCCATATATGCAGATCTGAGATTCGCGCGCCAGCGGGTTCGATTCCACGGACCGAAGTTATTATCACATATATTAGACAACTGACCGAGCGTGGAACGAGTGGGGGTGGGTTTGGGGGAGCTCTACGCTATCGCTGGCTTGAGACGAGAGCTCGGGCTTTCCCCGTTCTTTCTCTCTCATTCTCATTCCGCAAGCCGCGCGAAGGAACCTTCCCTCATACGAGATACAATATCGCCCCGACTCGCCGGCCCGTGGTTATGGTAAGAACCCTTTATTGTTTTATATTTTGTTTCCTGAGGCGCCTTTATTATACGCGAGGGGTGAAGCGAGCGGTCGGCGAACAGCGGGAAAAACCCTCCACGAGGAAAATTGAATCGAAATAAAATTGCGTTGTGTTCGATAGACATTTATTTTTTTTTTTTTTTCGGAAGAAGGAAACGCGCTTTTCCGAATTATCGACGCGAGGTTGATCGTTGATTCGGGAGTTACCACGTTTTGCCAGTCTATCGATCGAGAATATACGAGGATGTTTGAATTTTTAAATGATACGCTTTTAGCGAATCCCTCTTCGTAAAAAATTAGCGTACCGGCGATAGGAGACTATGGAATTATTTTTTTTTATTACGGGTGTATGATCGCGTGTGCGTAAGAATAGGGTACGAGTCGAGGATGAGTAACGAGTATCGACGAACGAGATCAGTGACGATGGCTCGGCCGGAAGATCGCGCCCGATAATTGAGTAGGGAGAAACGAGTGCGAGAGTCGAGCGCATCGATCGGATCGAGACCGCAGGCCAATCGAAAAATCCCTATCGAGGAATATGATCATCGACGAGATATCTGCCCGCCCGGTGCTGCGTCTTTGCGTGCGCACACTTTAATCCAGTCGTGTACGTCCTGTTACCTGCGAACGAAGCTTGCGATACGTTCATGAACCGCTCGCAACGAACGCCTCTGCGAGGGTCATATTTACCTTGCGGTTTCAATCTGACCTTATTTAAATATAAATTACATGGCCCGAGTCCCGCGAATTGTCCGTTATTATGCCGCGAGCTATCCGGCGTATAGTTTATTCGCAACTTCTGCAGCGTCTGCGCTGGCACGTTCAGACGGTAATGGGCCTGTTACAAAAATAACGTGCCACCTGAACGCAAAAGTCTCGAATTGAAATTGCGGAAGCGGACTGAAAGAAAATGAGATCGGAAAGTAGCGAAATAGAACGGGTTTGTCGTGCAGCGATAACCGCTGCGAATCGTCTATGTGCTATCGAAAAAAAAAAAACTAAACTCCCATTGAGAACCACTGAAGTGTGTGTGAAACCCTTTGTGCACTCGCGGATATAGCGATCGTTACCCGATCGTAATGGCGCAAGATTGTTGGTCTCCTCGGGCCTACCAGACCGTCGGTGTAAGTCACGCGGTCAACAGTGTCACATCCGCACCTGTTTTTCCATCTATCCGCGATCCAGACATACCTGAAGTAATTGGAAAATAGTGCAAATACCTGAACAACAAAAAAAATACCTCTGACATTGATCAATAAGACAATCAATTATAGCTCGTAGATACTCGCGGTGAAGTTTCATATTTTCATACGAGATTTCATTGTTTCTCCGTATTACCTCGGATGGAATTATCATTAAGGTGAAGTCACGAGCGAATGAGCGGTTAAGCAAACGACGAAAACCGGTGATTGAGCAGTTTTTTCGTGCGTTCTTCACGGTAAGTGTCCATCGACCGGTGCTGCTCGCTCACGGGTTCCTTTACCCCAGAATGAATTTCATTGAGGTCACTGGACCTCTTTAAGGGGGGGGGGGGGGGGGGGTTGGACAAGTCTTGACTGAACGTTCGGTCTCACCTCGAGGTCGTATCGAGAGTAGTTGGTTAACTTTTGACGGGCGGGAGGTGGAGAACGTCGTGGGGCCAAAGCGAGAGGATAACTCGGCCCCTTCATGACACAGTGTGAGCCCAGCACGACGCACAATAGCCGTAGCCCGCGCGTCTCCGCGCTCCTCTCACGATGTGACTCGAGCGTGGCCGCCGCTAGCGAGCAAAAAGTTAATTCATTTTCAGCGTTTTTACCTCGATACCGGAATATTACGGGGACCAGTGGTGCTCAGCGCTCATGATAAAGTCGCCTGTGTGGCTGCTTCTCCAACCAGAAACATCAGCGGTCAGGAGGCAATTTTTTTTTTAATCGGATCTCGGAAACATCGTTTTGACGACCCGGGAACTCAATCGAGGCTAACTCCTTTTTCTTCCATTACGGACCGAAATCCGATTTCTCGGAAGTTTCCGAAAGGTAACGGGTTGAGGTTCCGGGCGTTGGCGTGACCGATCGTGGATCGAACGAAGATAATTTTCGTCGGCCCGGGCCTAGGAGATTCCCCTCTGGAGTTTGGTTCCGAACCGAGAAATCGAATGTATCCACCGAAAACTAATCGAATCGCTCCTGTAACCACTCAATTTCCTCGGGAAGGCAAGAAACACCGAATGTTTGGCTACAACGCCCCCAAGTTCTTCCCCCGTTTGAGGCAGCGAAAGGTCGGACAGCAACTCGTATCCGTCTCGGCAATGTTGGCAATTTTTTTTCGGAATCCAAAGCGTGTCCCTTTTTTTCACCCTACGATTCTGGAATATCCTCGAGGCCGCATGACTCATCCGATGTCGTCAACTTCGGATCGGTCAATTATCCGTAATGGGAAGGCTCGCGGACGTTTCAATGATCGCTCAATAAGTTCCTCGAAAAGGCTCGCGACATCGCATCCGGTAATCTTTGAACTCGCGCTGATAAACTTATTAACGTGTCTCGTAACGTGCGGCGTAATAAAGTTTCACTGGCCATGAGTAATAAGCCGCTCACGATCGCTCTCGTACTAGCGGAGAGCGCAACGTTTTTTTTAATTTGATGCACCATAAGGCACGTACGTGTGCGTCCGATGTGAGAGACTCAGAGCTGTAACGGGTGGGCAGGTGTGCCTGACAGATGGCTTTCCTTCCGGCCGCGTGTTGGAGATTAAAATTTTACGAGGATTTCGTTCTTTTCGTTAATTTTATTAGATCACGGCAGTCGATCGGGCCGCTTTTAATGACCTATAATTAGCCCGTAAATGGCCATCACAAATTTCACGCGGTAGCCGCCACTCGTTCGTCAATCGCGATCGTTCTCACCCAACTCTCTTTGGTATTGAATAAAAAAAAAATGCTGATACCGAATACTTCGAGAGGAAGTCTCCGCTAATCCGTGAATCGTTCCTTTTCATGGACGAGCACAGAGGCAAACTTACATGGATACACACACGCATCGGTAGCCTTTCTCCCTGCGATCAACGACGCGGTTTACTTGGCCGACCCCCTTCGTTTTCCGAATGCAAATTAGCGGCCCTAGCCTAGTGCACCCTACGGTCCATCCTCATGGCGCATCGCAGTACAGACTACCCACTGTGTATGCCCACTCCCTTTCGACACACCGAAACGCGCAACGCACATGCATATTCATACGAGAACGCTCGCCGATGACGAACGGTGAGAGTAGCGGGGGGGGGGGGGGGGGGGGGGGTGAACCGGCGAGGGTGAAAGGGGGTGGTGTGTGCATGAGAGGTTATTAATTAACCGGAAGCCTAATCAAGCCTCGGTGGCCTGCCGGAGAGTCGAAGGGGGTTCCCGAGGGTACATACGCGTTTGCGGCTTCGGATTCCACACACCCGCGACGCCGATGACCCGACGACACCGCATGGACACTCTTCCTCCGTGTCAATTCAGCGACACTGTCCATTCCGTGCAGGAGTTTGCGACCGATGATTGAGAATCAGGCTATTTAACTACGCGGGTATTGTAGTATCAGACAGGTCATCGATAAAAATCGAAGGAAGTGCAAGAAAAAATCAAAAGTCATAGAGGACTTAAAAAAATACTAGAAAACGTACTATTAATTAAAAAAAAAAAAAATCCAAAGCTTTACGTTCTAGTTTACACAGTTCAACGAATGAGTGCAAGTGGCACCAAACCGGGATCTCAGTTATTCGCGGTCTCTTCGGTAGCGTCCCGGTTAATCAGGTTTCTTCTCGACACTTTGTTGATGTCGAATGAGACAGTTCTCGATGAAGATACGATTCTCGTATCAGGTGACCGCTTTAAAGCTCAACGGTTTGTGCGGTTGCATCGTCGCCGTGGGGCATTCGGGGGTTGCGGGAGCAGAAAGCGGGGGAGGAAGAGCTCACGGAATGCGGGCAGATGAAACAAAACAGTACAACAACGAAAAGTGGGTAGGGAGGGAGATGGAAAACAAAAAAAACCGAAGAACGAAATGAAAAGTGAGCCTTTGTATTTGGGATTCCTGTACAGCCTGCACGAGGATGCGCTGCTGATCGGACGAAGGCCTTCCTCTCCCCTCCAGACCCCCGCGCCGCCCCCACCATTGCGATCGCGCTTCCCGTCGCTGTTGTGTTGCGGTCGGACGGACGAAGAGGACGCGGAAGGGCGCAACTGCAATTTGTACCTCTTATACTGTCCACGGGGGAAGAATGGGCATTGTCTTGCGGGAGAGAGAACACGATCGCGCTCGCGCGCACACACGCCAGGAGAAACGAATTGAGCCTCTATGAAGCCCCCGTGGGCTCCCGGGCCGCGAATGGGAATCGATATTTTTAATTTCAGTAGAAGCCAAACATCTACAACAAACCTCCTCGCGTTCCATTCCTAACCCTCTTTCCAGTCGGCAACCATATCTGCCTTGTTCCAGCGCTGCACGAAGAGAGCCAACACAGCCCCGTCCATTTCCAAAGCCAGGCTCTTTCGTTCGAAGGTTAAATACCTCAATTGCGTATTTCCGTGGACAAAACATGAGTTCGTACGGACGGTTGTCAGGAGGCCATTGTTCGCGTTACAATACGTCTCATTCGATATCCTACGTTCGCCGTTCTCCCCATTACACCTGCACCGCGCGGGATATGTCTGCCAGAGGATTTCATCTCGTGTAAGGCGAGAAGATGGTCGACGTCGATTGTCTTTGTCGCGAAGACGAAGTCGGGCTGGCATAAGGCTTTATCGAGGAGTCCATGGTCTATGTGCTGCACACATAACGGAAGAAGCCCGGACACGAGATAGACGGAAGACGGAACGATTCCGGTTCCTCCAATAACTGACCGTTCCCCCGAGATTATTATTTTTTCATCAAGCTCGCCTGTAACGCATAGGGCTGGTGTGGGTCCTGCTGGTCAAGGCGTCGAAGAGCCAGCAGCCACGGGGCTTTGGTGTCTGCACCTCTTCTTCTATACACCTATCATCTATATCTATACATGTGACCATGTATATGTATATACGCCATAGTGTACCAGAGTCTATAGCTATGTATACTATACGGGAATGGACCACCCCGAGAAATTGCATCTCCGGAGTCCGGAGCCGTCCACCCCATCCTCTCTGAGCTCCTATCTTCTTCCCGTGGTCCCTCGCAGTCTCATCCCTTCTTCACCGGCGCCCAGCGGTCGAGCGTCGAACCCGCCGCGAAATATATACGAGCCGGCAAATTGAAAAGTAGCGATCGACCGAGTTGAATAAAATATCGTTTAAATTTATTGTAACACCTGGTATATCGTGAGTCGGGCCGATCCACACGAGAACTTTGCCCCTCCCGCGTAGGGATGAGGGTCCATTTTTGAGGGTTACTTCACTCGGCGAATCTTTCAACTCTTCAATCTTTCAATCTTTTTTTTCTCAAATTTTTTCGATATTTTTGGGTGACGTACGCAATGGCCGAATTATCGAAGTATCGAAGCGTCCTCGTAGAAATTGCAGATCTTTACATGGATTGTTATGCGTAAGATAGGTGGGTTTTTATTGGTGAAATATAGGGATGCTCATTGGCCATCCAACGTTTAAGTTAAAAGCGTGTCTCTACCTCTGGAATTAATATCGGTTACCGTTCCGAGATGAGAATCAGCACCGAGTTCCCTCGGCTCCGTTTCGTACTCCTTCCCCGCCCAGCTCGTCCCGGTGCTTGTATCTGTCGCGTTTTGCCGGTACACCGCTCGCGCGGGCTCCCGTCACGAGACACCCTCGCAATAAGTGAACATACCGGGTGGCTCGCCGCGACCGGGGTGACGGGCTAAATTAAATTTTCTATTTTGCAACGGGACTCGCCTCTGACCTTCGTGGCTCCTCTCTTCTCCTCCTTTCCGCGCCTCGTTGCAATAATATGGACAAGTTCGTACGGGGTTCTCAACGGTGCGAAAACGCCTTCGGCCACTCCGTCGGTTGCATCCGCTCCAATGGTACAATTTTTTTTTTTTTTCCAAAACCATCGCCATCTTCAGTTTTAATTCTGCGGCTTTGCGCATGATCGAAGACCTCGCTGAGCACAGCGAAACTATCGCTCCAGCCGCGTCTTTGCTCTTGCGAACAGGGGTTGGGCACCCCTTTCCCGAGTATGTGTCGGGGATGGTTATTTTAATTACTGTCCGGCGGCTCTAAATTAAAGAGCTCGGTTATTCCGGTAGGGTAGCAACGTAGCTCTCATCTCTTGCCCTTCCTCCCGCTGGATTTCTCTTACCCATCTCTCGACGGTTCGCCCTCTCGTGTCCCTTGGCTTTCCGCTTTTCGCAACAGTGTAAGCACACACGGCACTCGGCGTTAGCCGGCCTGTTGAAGTTGGCGAGTACCGACGACGGGGGAGAACGGTCGCGACATTACGCCCGCCATTCTTTACCCGAACGAAGAGAGTCCGGAGGGTGAAAGTGAGTCGAGGCTCCGTGCAGGTTTGACGCTAAAGCGGTGCCCGGTAAGCGCTCTAAATTGTCGAAACTGGGGCGGGATTAAGGGGAGGTGTTATGCTACAGTTATAGAGGGTGGCTAACGTGCTGTGTCCAGAAAATTAACCAAGTTTCGGCTTATGCTCCGACCAACCCTCTGGCTACAAGAATTTCCCAACCAACGGTCCTTCGAGAGTTATAGAATTTAATTTCGTCGTCGATCATGACCATTCACCGTATCTCCGCTTACCGAGAAAATTGCCAACGACATAGATTTCGAGTAGACAAGTGTAATAGTTAACTAGTCATAGTGTCATAGGTTTACGATCGTGCCAATAGGCGGACTTCTACGGACTTGCGCATAAGTTGCACCACGACTTTACGGTAGGTCATGTCTTTTTTACCCTCTTTAGGATTTCGGTGGACACCGGCTTGAGAATCGTACAAGGAAAAGACTCTCGGCAACCGGTGCGGTTCCGTAGCTCTGCCGATGGTTAAATCTCATCGAAGCTCCTTGGTATGCAAATTGCTCGCCGGTTTCGTCGATACCGTGATTTTTTAATCTACTCCGACAAGGAGCCAATGCAACTATTTATTTAGACGTTGGACTTTGTCGCGGATGCACGTAAGAGTTACCGTTCCATTAGATCTCGCGACTTCCCTATGCACGCGCGGTCTCCTATTATCTCGGTCCGGCGACGACTCGCTCTCGCGCGGTTCGTCGCCCGGGAAAAGTACACGAACGGGAGCCATCGTGGGCCGCGAGAGGATATTCTAATGTATTGTAATGAGCGGAGAGAGCGTGAATGCGGCGAACATTCCTCGCTCCCGCGTCTCTGCAGTTGGCGATAGTTGAGGATGCTGAACTCTCATCTATAGTCTGCGGACCCGTTGGAGTCTCTCCCAAGATCGTGAGTACCTTCGGGCCGATTGGTCCGTTTGCGCTTAAGGCAACCAGCCGCGGTGGTTGCTTTTCCGAAAAAAAAACACACACACACACACACACACTGCATTATGTATGCCTCTCTTTCCTGCTCTATTCACTCATCCCTCCCACCCGTTATATCCTCGTTCGAGTGCCCTCGAACACGCGGATTACCGGCACTTTCACCACCGGATATCTCACTCTTTTTCTGTATTTTTTTTTTCTCCTATCGCCTCTTTCGATTCAGGCTCCTTCGTCTATCTTTGCGCACGCGTCTTCCCCGCTCCCTTCTCTCCGCATCCACGTTGGGTAATCGGTGCAACGGTGGGAAAGAAAAATGTTCTCTACCTCGAAGATTCATCGAGTGGGAGTGCTCGGGGATTCCACTAATTTTACCAGAGTTCCTACACTTCATCTATTTTTCCTTCGTTCTTTCTTGGGCTTGGTGTTTGTACACGGATGTGTATTCGGACACGGGCACACGGGTTTGCTTAAATTTTCCCTCGTGCATGTGTTTGTACCTGCGTCTGTTGGCCAATTATAGGTGATTATCGATTATCCGCTATTGTGAGTAATGAGAGGATACGCGAACGTTTCGGTAGAACAGTATGGAATATCGTGAGAGTTTAGAGTTAAACCCCGTGCCATATGCCTCGATAAATTAATTGCGTTTGGAGGGTGTACGTAACGTATGTTGTACAGCCGGTGAGATCGTGTGTAGCGTTTCGATAGTTTCTGGTTGCGGGCAACAAGAGTGACGGCAGTGTACATACCGGAACGTAACATTCGCAACTATACATCAAAGTTGTTACTGCAATAGTACGGCAACGTAGCGCACGGATAGAGTATACCGACGATACACAAGCTGCGTACACTCCACATGAAAGCGTAATCGTTTGACGACAAAACTAGGTAGAAACGCCAACATTTGGACACGGTAATACTTACCGACGGTACGTACACTCATCGGTAATTGGGTGCATGTTTGAGAACGAAATACCAGCGCAGCACGGCCGCTGGGTCGAATTACTTACGGCTACGGTGTTTGCGGGCCGAGCTCTGAAATCAACATCGTCGTTTCATTCGAGCTTCCAAAAACTCGAAGTAAAAATGGCTATTGAAAAATGCTTCGTCAACGCGATTCGACAAAATTCGATATCCCAGTCGGGATGATTGTCTACTTGCAAATTGCGGCTAACTTTTTTTATACTCTACTTTTTTCAATTAACATACGCGACGGATGGAGAACGACCTTTTCACTAAAAAATTTGCACACAGTCCTGGACCTTCCTCCGCTCTGCGAAACCTTGTATTTTTGTTTTGTTTTAATATTAATCGGGTAAATAAGATTTTATTCGAACCTACTCTCAGCGACATCGTCTTGAGTCTTTTCGATAAGCCGATCGTTAGAATAGAGACACGAATGTACCGAGATCGACTTCAATTTTTCACTGGCAGTCGGAGAAAAGCCTTAACCGGTACCATCCCCACACGAATTGTATAGGAATTCGTATCTCTACTTTGCCCGATGGAAAACGCTCTTTCGCGTAGAGCGAGAAAGATGCTCCGGTCGCGCTCGAGAAAGACGAAGCCAGGGAGAATGTTGTTGCGAAGATAGAAGCGAGAAAGAGGAGTCTATGGAAGACAGAGTGGGGTAACGCGGGATGGTACGGGAGGCCGCGCTCGATGTTTAATACATAAGGATCGAGTCGATATTGCAACGGTGAGAGTAACCGTATCTTCGTGACTGGGTGCGAAGTCGCAGCTCTCTCCCTTCTCGAGTTCTCTCTATCACTGCTTTTCTCTCTTCCACCCGGCTCGGGGTTTTGCTTGCTCGCCGGTGCCGCTACTGCCGTCGCTACTGCCGGGACGGCACTCAACCAGGGAAGTCTTGTCGGCTCGGGCTTTTCAGGAGCTTTCAAGTGCTTTCGCAGTTGCCTCGAGTGCCGTAAGAGGCTTTCAGAAACGGAGGCGGAAACGGGCTTTTTAATAGGAGCGCGAGAGAAGATGCGGCCCTCCTTCTTCATCCCGACGTCGCTGCTTCCCACTTCGCTCGTCGCCCTCCCAACTTTCCTCGATCTGGTCCACCGTCTTGTTTACACCCTTTTTCGCCGGGTCTGCCGGTGTAGAAAAAAAAATCGAAGGGAACGAGATCGATTACTTTATCGCGTATGATGTACTATCGAAATTTGTATACCCGACTACCGGCGCCTATGTGCGTAGGTGTGGGATAAAAAGAGCTTTTCGTGTACTCTTTTGTTTGAGAAAAGTTATTCTCGCCTCCGGCCACGAATGGACCATCCATCATCCCTTCGGACCGGCGCTACAGTAGATTCGCACGGTACGATAGTTTTTCGGGAAAAAAAAAAAACAGACTCGGCTAGTATTCAACGTGGATGAATGTCGGATGGGAGTGTGCTGGCTTTTTCCGCGTTCGCCGTTCTCACGGAAACCCTGACGAGTATAATAAAGTTAGGGCTTAAGCCGGCCAAATGAGAGTTTAAAATGTTATAGTCCACGGACGAATGGCGAATCCTGTCCGATGCCTCTCCCTTGCTCGGACGAGCTGGCTACCGTCGAACCGTTTTCCAAGCCTCGCGGCAAGTAACTTTATTCGAATTTTAACACCGCCTCACCACGGCCATGGAACCCTACCAGAAATTAAAAGAGAGTTTGGAGCTTTCGACGGGCAGACGAAGAATGTCCCTTCTCGACGTACGGCCCGTCGAAATCCACCTATGGCTCAGACGTCGCCGCCAACGTGCAGATGTCCATGTGTCGACAGCGAGAATTTTCAACCGCGGCAACATCGAACAACTCGCGAGACTTTCCTTTGACAATGAAACTCGAATTTTCTCTGAAGCTACACGGCTGACAAATTTCTGCATCGCGGCAACTCTGCCGGAATCAATTCTACATTTTTGGAAGCAAAGAGTGTTACGCCCCTAAAAAGTTAGTGGCGTTTGTGTATGGAAAATGTTGCATGATAGTTTTTCACATGACACATGTCGCACTCGTCGTTTTATCCACACGTGACTGCGATCTAACCAGGAATTAATGTGAGCGAACTCGTGTCGTGCAGTGACGAACTTCTGGGATCAACTATTCAACTCGACGTTCGCACCGACTGAATAGGTGTGCACTTATCTAGGTGGAATTTCGCCGTAGCTGGAAAAAAAAAGCCACGCGAGTGGCTCCAATCTGCCCTACACCGAAACGTCTTACGGGTTCTTCTCCGGCCGAAGTACGTACCTGTTGCGTGCGACAACGTCCGAATAGCTTCTGACGCTAGCAATAATCACCACGAATAAAAATTCATACTTCTCATAAATTTTAATCGTTAACACCCGCGAACAACTCGCCCGCTAAGCGTATCCATCACTCGTCTATAATGCTTGCAGTAAACTCGCTTCGGCTTTTTTTTCTACGATACGAGCGTCGGTTCTTCGCAAAATTTATAAAAATGAAGTTTTCTTCAATAAAATCGGTCCAAGTTTTTGTTAATGACCCGTTGAACATCTCGTCTGACTGGAAACAGCCCACTCGCATTGTAATTTAATCGGTGATATACACGACAAAAATCTGACAGAAAAAAATGTAACGAATTTAAGAAATATTCGTCGCGTCTCCGAAAACGCAATCTCTGCTCGCGGGCCCTCTTCGCGTGCCAAAGAAGTCTTCTTCGTACCGCGGAATTGATCCGTCAGCCAGCCGGCGAGAAGGATGCCGAGTGGTTGGGGCACGCTCCGAGCGCGAGGGCTCGCTTTGGCTCTTCGGCAGCTCGCAGAGTTCGCGGCTCGCGTTTTTGCGACAGGCTTAAAATGGCCATGCTAAATTTTTATAGGCCGTTTACGATGGCGCCTGGAGATTTGTAACTGGAGAACCCAAAGAGCTCGTAACTCCCGTTACTGGCGGACCGAAGTTCCTGTCCGAGCTCGCGAGTGGTCGGAGAAAGTGTGAAGAATTAACGATCGATACACATTTCAACCACCCCGAGATATAAATATATCACACATCGACCTATACATATATATTCACCTGTCCATGATCTCGTTGAAATTCATGGGACAAATCACTCTACTCGCGCTTCCTTAGCGAGATCCAACACGGAAATGAGACTGTGAATAAAAAATTCGTTGTCAATGCTCGAGTCACAGAATAATAAATAACCGGTAAGCTGCCTTCGGCTGGCATCGGGCTCTTTAATTATGCGGATAAGCGCAGATACTCTAAACCGGCTCCGCGATACGTTGGACCATTTTTCTCCTTATCGGAAATTCGTCCCGACGTATACTGTGTACGCTATATACACACGTCTTATCATTATTTATTATTTAAAAATTGATAAAGTGGTAATCGCACGAGTCCGTTCGGAGAAGAAATCTTCGCGTCTCCCGTTGGCTCGGTTGGTTCGCGAAGTGACGGAGAAAAAAAAGAGAGAGAGAGAGAGAAAACGATCGTCGTGTTATCTGGGCATGCCGAAACTGAAAAGCTTTCGAGTGTACGAAGCGATAGGCTGGGCGGTCGGAGTGCCTTGTGAGAGAGCGGTGTTGTACCGCTAATTGCCTTAATTCGATAAACTACAAGCTCCCATCTTCTTCCTCGCTGGTTTCATTCCCTCGGCCGTCGCCGCCATAGCTTCGTCCTCCTCGACTTTCCTCGAGTCTTCCGCTCCTCTCGAGCGGCGTAACTCTCACCGATTCTTCCCTGGGCTCTTCTCGCGTTATCTGCTCGCGGCGTGGCTTCTCTTCTCCGCACGAGACACGCCAGCGGTGGAGGCAGCGTTCGTCTTTTTCTCATTTTGCTCACTCGTTTTCCTCTTCTTAACCGGCCGGCTGTCCTGTAAGATCCTCCCGCGAAGAGTCTCGAAGAAACGAGATCTCTTCGCTTCCCGCGGGAGATCGATCACTCGCCACTTGCATCGGGTATCGCGGCGAGAAGCTGTGAGCGGAGCTCACGGCTTCCTCTTTTTCCTGTTCCTCGTTTCAGCCGATTGCCTGGGAAACAAAGTTCGCTCGACGGACAGGCTTCGATAGCCAATTCGAACGATAGGTTTTCCGGTTGATTCTCGATTAAATTGTATCGTGTCGCACGGAGAAGAATAATTAGTCATCGACTGTGCGATCGAACAAGCTGCAAATAATTTATTTCGATAGCCCGGCTAATCAGCTGATCGATCGGTTGGTTGTAAAGAAATCCATTTTTTTTCCTCAACTAATTTTCTTCGGCTGAATAAATTTTTTTTGTTGCCTCAATCAATTTTTCGGCTCAACTAATTTTCAAGGTCGGCAAATTTTTTGATCCAACCACCATCTAAGCACACAGTTGGATGGCGCAACAAATTATTTTCCTCCACGCCAGTCCATCGATCATGCGGGATTAATCCGACCCGATATCTGTCCCGTGTAATTATGATTACGTTAATTGCTCCGCCGTACCGGAGCCAATGAGCGGTGCAATTTAATCTAGATCCAATTTTCCGGTGCGAATGCTGCATTATCGAAGTTATGTATCGGGCTCTGACCAATGCTCTGGCTGCGCACACACATCCCTATTCGCTCTTTTGGCTCATACTCCCAGCCTGTTCTTATGTTCTCTCATACGGAAAGATATCTCGCCCGAGAGGTATCGAGATCGAGTGCCCCGAGAGCTCGGGGTTCCTCCCGACTAGGATGCCCCTCGCCTCTTCTCGTAATCAAGACGAGAGAGCGTCCGCGCAACCATTCGTTTCAATTAAAGCCAATGGCCGGTGCTGTTGAGGCTCGTGCAATGCGTTACACCAGGGCATCATGCAATACACGCACGGCCAGGGCGAACCCGCGGCATCGAAAGGATACGTGAGCGATCGCTCTCCGCACAGCCGCGAAGCACGGATGGCCGAGGCACGGAAAGGTCCGAAGGATTTCTGTACCGGGAATGCGAATGAGAGGAGGAATGAGGGGGCGTGTCAATGATTTTCGTAAAGGAATAAGAGATATATGCGCGCGAGGAGAATCTTATGGGAAGATGAAAAGGAGCGAGTGGGGGCAACCCGAGAACGCGTAATGAAGGTGTTATTAAATAGATTGAGATTAATTGCGCGATTAGTGCTTTATGTGTAATTGGATGAATGGTCCGGAGAAGGCTCGCAGAGGCTGAAGGGAGAGTGAGCGAAATGCGGGAGAAGTTCCGCGGAAAGATCGAGACAGGATAGGAAGAGAAAAAAAAAACCCAAGGTGATTTGTAAGAAAAGTAAATTGGATTTGCACGAACACCTGTTTATTAGGCACCGATCCTCTCTCGTATCGCGACGGGCGGAAGGATTGAGAGACTTTTGTGATGCGATCGATCGAATACGTGACTGGAAATATTTCATCGAACAAATATCTTCTTCGACGATGTTTTCGCTGTCGGCCTCGAGAAATGTCTGGTCGAACGGAATTTCCAACTTCTTGTTCGTCGACGGAAATCGTCGGACATCTCGTTTTAACACCCTCGACGGTAGATTACCAGCCACTTCCGGTTAGCGGCGGACAGTCGTTGGTCGCGTTTGCGGACAGGAATGCGACCGTGGATATCCGGCACGATCGATCTTCAGCTCCCGTGGGACGAGATCGAGTGACGAGAGCTGCCACCGGCTGCGATACCTTATTGGCCAACCTACTCGGGCGCATCAAAGCGCGAAAGTGTTTTACTCGAGAAGAAATTAATTCCCGATAAAGTCCAGCGGTTTTCTCTCACCGTCTCAGTGGAAATATTGTGCAAGCACGATACTCAAAGTATAAACACACATTTAAGTAGTCGCAAAAATTCAATCAACGGACACCTGCGAGAGTGACGTATTTCTGATATGACTTTACGTCCGGTTGAAAAATTATACCTTTAGACCTGAAGTCACATATTCGCGGCGTAAAAATAATTTATTTTTTGTGAAAATAGTGCACAGTTTTGTTGTACTGTTATTTTGGACAACTGGACGATCCGCACAAAATAGTATGATGAGAAATGGTCTTCGGGGCATGGGAGGGAAGCGCCTAGGGGGTTTTAGAATAATCGAGCCTAAGAAAGGATCCCCTGGAGCGATTTCGAATTACTACTTCCTGCGGGCCTTTTAGCTGACCCTCTGAATACTTCAAAATTGGGACAATGAAGAAACCAACTTTCCAAAATGCATATAACATTATACGAAATGTACGAGCATTCTGCTTAAGCACTTTCGGATATAGTTTGTGCATGCGCTTCTATATATGGTGTTAATATAATTCTTACGTGATATTTATGGTTTGTCGGGTTATTTTTATCACCGCAATTTCGCGCGTTTCTCCCAGTATCCATGGCAGTCTCCTCGAAAGTTTACAGGCACTCTAATATACGGGTACTAAAGTGCAACGATGTACATTATGCCGATGCCAGCTGTGACTTCTCACACATCAGGCACTTCCTACGCGCGACCAATCGGTGCCGTTCTATTATTCATTTTGATTATCCAATGGAACGGTGTACTAAAACAATGAAACAATACTCCCTCCCAATCGAGATAAAACGGAGGCTTTCGTAACGGAATTGAAAACGCCCTCCGCAAAGATAATCGACAGGTTTTTTCCCCTCCGCGGTTTCGTAACGTCCGATACGGAAATTATTTTGACAATGTCGTCGCTTCGTAACATGATTCCTCGGATGAAGTGGACGAATATTTTCATCAAAAAATCATCTACCTCGGGTCGAAGTTCACTCAAGAAAAACACAAAAAAAGTTCACAAAATCTTTGCATCGGAGGGTTAACAAAATATTTATAAAACTCATTTGGCCGACACCAAGCACTAGCTCTCACTTTTTCTCGCCTCAAAGTGAAACTAAAAAAAAAAAAGTTAAATAAAAAGTGAAAAAAAAAAAAAAAACAAAAAAAGAGTCGCGGATGCTGGAGTGCTTATTAAGGTAACAGGCTCGAGGCGGGTCCGACTCGGAAACGCACTTAAAATCCGGAATCTCTCTTTTCCATTAATGTTACCGGGTATAGCTGCGGTACTAGCATCAGCAACCCTTCGCTCATAGTATACCCGCCACGCGCCCGTTCGACGAGTGCAGAAGGGGGTGTTGCATTGCACGAGTGCGGGAGTCTATATGAGCAGTTTCGTTCGTCGAGCAGGCCCGAGTAGGGTGAGTACGAGCAGGTTGTGTAGAAAGGGGATGGAGCTCTTCGTAGCACCGGTACAGAGGCAATGTTTGGGGCGAGGGGTTGGTCGAGGAAGAGAGGTTGCCGGTGAGGGATGGCGTGGGGGTGGGGGTGGGGGGGGGGGAGGAAAAGAGGGAAAGACCGCGCGCGAACGGGACAACATATCAGAACGACTATCTATCGCTGCCTTTTACGCTAATTGATAAATCGTGTTACGTTAATGAATGGAGCGTTCTCTCGTAGCGCCGAGGTGGTTGTCCCTTCTCCAGTCCCCAGTTCCGCCGCTCCCTCTCCCCCTGGGACCGCCGCTATATCGCGAGGTGGGTCCGCTTGCTCAAAGCCTCCGAGGATAAGGATATCGGAGGCGCGAGAAAATTAGAAATCTTTCGCACGATTGTAAAATCCACGCTGAGTGCACCGCCAACCGAACGACCTCTCCGACGTCATAATAGCATTTTTTATTCACCGCCAGGTTTGAAATTGAATGAATTTTTTTTTCGTTATTTCATTTTTTCGTCATTAGTGGAAAAATTGGCTGGGGTATAAATAATATCGAGTGCACTCTAGCGGAGCTTCAAACGTGACCGTGATATCGAAACTGGTGGGACACATGAATAGTGCGGAATTGAGGGGTTCGCACACGTTCGCATCGGTTTGCGTGCCGCCCTTCCTCCGTCGATATGCTCATTGTTTCGCCACCGGATTGCCACCGAGCGAACATTAATTTCTTTTCCCCTCTGCCTCTCTCGCTTCATTAGTTTTTTCCCTTCAATTAGCATACGCACACCCGTCTGTGTACGGAGTGTCCGGCATGCGGTGGACAATATGCCGCGGATACACGCGCACCGGCGTACACTAGCGATTTTCCAAACGGCGGATCGGAGCCGCAATTTTATACCGGACGGTTATCGCGGGAGTAATAGATTGTATTAAATTTATAAAACAATAACGAGGGCCATTTATATTTTATCGTTCCACAACAGGCACCCGGCGGATAGTTATAAATATTCCGAAACATTTATAACGAGCGGAGCGAGGGCGAGACGGAGCGGGAACGGAGCTTTGTATGCATTATTTTACGGACGGTGGGGCAATCGTTAGCGAACGGTAAAAATTTCGTTATCTCTTTTTCTTCCTCCAATTTTATTATTTCGTTCCTACCCGCTTGTTTTATTCGTGTTTTTGGCCCCCACTCACTGGTCACGTGTGCGGAGCAATACGTTGTTTATTTGTTCCTCGTTATTTTCCCGATTTTATTTAACTTGGAATTGTGCGTGATAAGCATTAAAAAAAAAAAAATAGACGAATGAGTGATTTTTTTTTAACTTGTATATGCAGTGGAATATTTGGGAGGAACGGAAACTGTTTTCATTGAGAGGATTCGTCCGATCCGGGGGATCGTACTTCTTTGGCGAACAATCAGCCGCGGAGCACAGTGGCTCGCGTGTTTCTCGGCACTATATAAAAATTGCCCGGCTCTCGCACTCAACTAAGATTAAAACGGCGGGCGTTGCTTACGAGGCCTTAATCGAATTAATAAATCACCGGCGGGCCTCCGACGCGGCCAATTCGCAGCTTGATATTTTTATTTCGTTGATGAGAAAGAAAAAAGCAATAGCCGCACACGCGGGCTCGAAAAATACAAGGAGAAAAGAGATGAAGTATCAGAATGAGAGAGCACAGCAGAATTTTTATATTGGCCACGGTGTTATGCACTTGCCTTGCCGCAAAAATTAACCCCGTCGCTTGTGGATATAAATTTCTCTTACGCAAAGGAATACCGCCTTACATTCGCCATATAAAGTGTAAAAAAATATCAGAAAAAAAAAAATATTAAATCCGATGACGTAGTAGTCGGCAACGAAATTGCAGCAAGAAATAATAATCATTGATTCGGCTCCCGATGGCCCAATTACGCGGAGCTAACGATACCGATCGCAGCGGGTGCGAGTTAGCTCTCAGCGAGGGTGCCTCTGCCCTCTGAACCGACGGAGATTTCTTATACGCGTCCCGAAACACCAGCGAAAAAGCCAAATTAACGCACGACACTTGATCGTTTCGGTCGGCGGTTAAGAAAAGATACCACGAAAAAGTTCGGTTTATCGTTCGATCGTTTAATGCTTTGTCAAAATTTTCGTATTTTCCTCGCTGAAGCCAGGTGATCACGACGGGTCGATTCAAAACCAACCGGAACCTTGGGCAGTGATTACGGTAGTGCAGGAGCTCGAGATTAACAGACACAAGTCCCACTTGGCATGGTCCGGCAGTAGAAACGGATGGACGTGGCTGGACGTTGGAGACCGCCTGGACAAACAGCAAGACGAACAGAGAGAACGAGAGAGTGCGAGAGCACCTCGACGAGTCTCTGATTGCCCATTGTCCGACTAATAAGATATTCTATCTCACGACGTGGCGGCTCCGGCGCATGGCGTGCATCATCTACTCGAATCTTCGTTGCCAGGCTGTTTCGTCGTTTCTTCCTCGTCTCTTTTTTTCTCTCTCTCTCTCTCTCTCTCTCCCCGCAGGAGGATTCGTCGTCGGAGAAAACGAATCTCACCCCGTCGATTTCTCTCCTTCGTCCAATTCGAAATTCTCTCGTGGCCGAACAACGTGAGAGTTACTCATGCGATTTTTCTCTCCCACAAAATGTGAGTCGATAAATTGAGACAGGTGTTTCGTTTAAACGGGCGGAAATAAAACTTGTCTCATTAGGATAAAAACGCTTCGGAATATGATACGAGGGAAACGAGGGGACGAAGAGTTCAGATACGTATGCCACAGTATATATATATATATATATGTATCACAGGGGCTCGGATATCGTCATAAATATTAATTAACAAAGCCCCGGCTCGGGGCTATAAAGCCCGAATACGTGCGATATACCTGTTCCTCCTTCCTTTCTGCACTCCTGTCCGTCCATCCAACTCTTCGAAAAGAAATACTCTCGCGCCTCTATGATATATAGTCCCGTCGTGATTTTTAACTTATTTCGCGTTCTCGTCTGGGAAAATTCGTTTTGACACAAAATGAAAAAAAAAATTTTCGCGCCGCCGTAGTTCTGATAAACGACGACTCTTCACAATCCACACCGCCGATGATCGCAACGAAAATCGTTGGTAGAATGCATACTTGTGCATAAATTAGGTGTACAAAATTCGGTCGATGGCTCGGTGGCGAATTGAAAAAAAATACTGAAAGACGGTAAATTTTTTTTGGAGTATATTCGTAATGAGGTCAATCGTAATTTGATCAGAGTTCGATCTCATCGTTCTTTCGTGTACAAAAAGCACACGATACCATACGAGCATTAGTGGTGGTGGTGAGTCAAAGTATACCTATAAGCGGTACCTATAGACCATCTCGGAGGGCCGCTAATTCCGTCGTGTTCCGAATCCATCAGGCCGGGCGCCTTTTATCTTTGAGCCGACGAGGGTCTCCTATCTAAAGTGGTTCTCACTTAGCGCGAGCGCGCCCGCGGTGAAGGATCGCGCGAGCCCGCGCTCACTCTTCTCTCGTACAAGCAGGTGTGTATATATGCATTATAAAGTATAGGAGCTCAGGGTGCGGGCCGCCGGATTGAAGAGCCCGGTGAATGAAGTTCTCTTTACTCCACTCCTGCTTTTCCCGCGGAGGTGGCGTCGGTCAAGGGTTTCTCTTAGCCCGAAGACCTAATAGAAAGAAAAAAGTAAACGGGATTCGATGACGACGGTGGTAAGAAAAAAAAAAAAAAAAAACAAAAAAAAAACGTAACGCTGGAACGAACGAACGAACGAGATGAGAAATAAGGGAGAAAAGAGGGCGGGGAAGCGATCATAAATATAAACGAACGCTATCACTCAATTAGCACGGGTAGCCCAAGTTATCTCGGGAGACGCACGCGAACTCTTCCTCGCTCGGGGAACCTCGCGGAGATCAGCGGCAGCAGAAGCAGCACCGGAGGAGAATACCAACCATCCACGGTTTCTCTGTTTATCTTCGACGAGGGAACAGAAACGGGAATCGAATGAATGAATGAACGATCGACTCGCGGCGGTAGAGCGAACACGAATATAGAGGACCGTTGACTTATCTCGGTAAACGAAAGCACGCGACGATCCTCCCCGGAGTGTGCGCGTCTTCGTTCCGACAAATAACCCGACGATGGAAATCCATTATTTATTAACACGGTGCATCGATAATTCTCTCCGTTTGCCACTATTCGGTGTTAAAATGTCTTCATCAAAAAATGTCCTCGAACTTTGACACTGAACCGATCACGGACGTTCGACATAAATTCCAAACGGCTGCCTTGTCCAATCGAATCCACATTCCGTCCGAAATAATTCCAGTCGGCTGAATCTACGTGACGGTTCCGAAGCAAAACGATATGCCCGACGATATTTTGTCTACACCCTACTCCGTATTTCAAACACGCCATTTCCGCTCGATTATCCCGTCAATGACCGCCGAACATTGGAATTACAATTATCCGGTGTCAAATACCCGAATCAGCGTGATCCCTGTCCCAGACACTCGCGGTCTGCATCACCGGTGAAGTTTCACCGGTACCGTTGGCATGTAATTTCTCCTCCCCTTCGCACGGACTAGAAGGACCGACGCCCTTGCTACATCTCGTGTGAACGCATCCCACAGTCGTGTACCGTACATCGAGCGTTGTGCATCAGTCGCACGTCCTCGCCGGAGGCTCTGCGTGCTGCTGATTCCGCCTGCAATCCGGAGACGAAAGCCCCACAGCTGGACCCACGTTGCGAATTGAAGAAAAAATTTAAAAAACAAAAAAAAAAAGTAAAAATAAAAACTGTCGAGAGAGAGCGAGCGAATCGCGGATGCAGAGAGGGAATATGATCGAGAGTAGCCGTCCGGAATGGGGCTCGTTTCGTTCGCGCTACTCCGATGCGGATCACCCTGGAAGCGTCCAGCACGGTCCAACACCCGGGTACGATCCTCGATCCAGGCTCGATGTGAACGCGAGTCGGAGAAGGAGGGACGAGATCCTCAACCTCTCCACACCATAGCCGCGCACTTAGCCCGTTGCCGCTTCGGACGAGGGGAAAACGGAGCGAGGGCTGCTACGCCGCAGGAAAGAGACGGAGGGACATTGAGAGGAGGACTCGGAACGAGTGACGAGGAAGAAAGGGAGCGCGCGAGAGAGCGACAGGGCGATGCCAGAAGGGTGCGGAGAGCGATCGCGAGAGATGCAGAAGGAGCGGGAGAGCGAGAGAGAGTTGTATCGCGAGAGCGCGGGACGCCCACCGTGGTCGATGGTCGATCGAGCGTGGGCTGCGGAGCTCGCTAATGCGAATATGCTGTCGTCCAGATAGAAAGAGATACCCGATAGCGAATCTGTGTTCGACACGGATGTCGAATTAGCTTGGATTTAGGTTGCCCGGGGGACTGACAAATAGTTATTGCTTGATTAGGTACGTAGGCTGTACTATATACTGCAAGAGAGAATAGTCTGTGTATACACACACGCACACACACACACACACACATATATATATATGGAGGTTTACAGGGAGGGGTGGACGGTTCGGTCGGGTAAATATACCGAAACCATTGCAGATTGGAGTTGGATTCGACGGGAATACAGAGAAGAGGAACGACGCTGCGGGGCACCTCGCTATCTGGACTCCCGGACATGGAGAGACTACACGCTCCGTCGGGAGAGGATATTGCTGTTTCTCGGCTCTTTGGAGCTATCCCCGGTTAATACACGTTTCATCTGTTTTTTCCTTTTGTCCTCGCGTTCTGTCGCCGTCTTCTTTTCGCGCGGACGGAGGAGAGCCGCGAATTAAAAGATATCCGCGCCGAATCGAGAGGGGGGCGGGGGGGAAGGGGGGCTCCGCGTGGAGCAGCGAGAGACAGGGAGAGAGAGAGAGAGAGAGAGAGAGAGAGAGCCAGTGTACGTGTGCGTGTGCCTCTCGATCCGAGTTTTATCATCGCGAGAATACACACCGAGCGTTCTCTCATAAATCCTGTCCGAGTATTTTTTTCCTCCCGAACGGCCAACCTCCGCGTTCACTTATATTCTTGTTTGAGTCGCTCGCTCGCTCTCTCTCTCTCGCGAGAGAGATCTCACGGATAAATCAACTCGCCCGAAGGACACTCTCCACGCTTGTGCGTATACACTCCGTATCCTGCGAATGTTGATCACGATATCCAATGCGAATTCGTCGGCCTCGTTACCATCTTTCCCTCCTCAAATCGTCCGATAAGACTCGACTTTATTTATTTGCAATCGCGTACGACGGAGACCTCTTGGCCTCGACCGGCCTCGCTATGATTTACTGCGTTTTTATGGAATTATCGAGATGAAAATTTTATCGTCGCCGAGCAGCAGCATCAGCGGCAAGTGCTCCACTCCCGCACGGGCTCGCCTTTCCTTTCCACATTCCCCTCCCGTCTTCCTCCCGCTGTCGGATCGATCTTCCCTAGAGTCGTTTCGTGTAATTGAAAATATTTGAGGTGCCGGCGATCCTGGAGGTCCACAGCCGGAATCGAACGCCGGGCGATTCACGAAGCACTCTCCTCCAGGCGGGCCTAATTTATATGCTAATTCGACTAACCGGGGAACTCTCTCTCTCTCTCTTCATCTCACCGGGTGTTATACATGTATACGTAGTCTATATAGTAGTACAGTGTGTGGATTCGCGGCGATTGAGGGACTCGTGTCTCAGCGTCGCCAGACCACTACTCGACAACTCCATTCGTTCGATTCAGAGTGAAGAACGTATCGCAGTGACCGCTCTCCGTGTCGAACAAAAATTGAGCTTTCCCGTTTGCCCGTTCGAAAGCTTAATTAATGACTGCGTGGCTGGGCAGGAGATAAAACAAACTCAGCGACACCATTGGGTCATCGACGATCGGAACAGGATGGAACATCGTCGTCCAGTCATTATCGTCGCGCGGAAACTACCGGTGAGTATGGACAAAACCACTGTATCGAATGACATCGGTGAACAGGATTTGCCTCCCGGGTACTCGACCGATCGTCATCGCCATTGTGGCTGCTCGATGGGTATCCTTTTACGCCCATCAACACGGATTAGGTAAAGCCATCGTTGAACAAACCGCGTACTCTCGTCAATGGCGATGGAAACATGGCCGCATATATCCCAGGTACATAATATTATGTGCCTCTGTGACTGGGAAACCTCCCCACCTTCCGTCTGTGTTCAGTCATTGCCCGAAATCGGGAATTCGCTACCGGACAAGCCCGCCCCCCAAAATCCGTTACATCGCAACGGGTTGAAGTGGAACAATTAGGTAATGCGACGGTATCTCCCTGACAACGATCGCCGAACAGAATTCCCTGCCGAATACTCTCCGTCGCTACGTTACTCGTTTTCACTTCATTTGGTCGCGAGCCGATCGTTCCGGCAACCCGTTTCTCCCGGTCTCTCTCGCTCAATCTCCGTGCACACACTCGATATCTACTCTAAATGCATAGTTCAGCATCATAGCGCGATGCGTTTCGACTGCGCGCACAAAAGCACGAATCCCGACCGACACGACGAACAAATGGCCGGACACTTTGACCGAACCTTTCGTACGGTGAATGGTACGGGTCATACCTGTACGCAAATACCGTAACGGCGCGTTAAACATCAGTTCCCGAAAGCTCGTTCGGAGGCTTCGCTATAATGGTTGACTCGTCACGGCTTTCCGAGCTCTCTCGCCGGCTATGCTATTAACATTAAACTCACACGGGCTCGCGCCATTAATCGCGATATTTGGACGGAATGCCGAGTCGTGATTCCGCAGCCGGTGGCCCCGCATCGTGAGAATCGAACGAGTGAATGAAATAGCTCTCTCGATTGCGAGCGAGGAAGAGAAATGGCACCGGCGAAACGTAGAGAGAGAGAGAGAGAGTGAGAGCCGAACGAAGAGAAACATTGCCTGCTGATGGTTACGCCGGTGCGGAATCGATGGAGCGCGGAATCGGTCGCGGAGTACCGACCAATTAGTCGGCCGATGATTGGCGCGTGTAAACCGAAACGATGACGTAACACACCGGTGAAAACCGAGGGCGGAGAGGGAGACGGGCACGGGCGCGCGCAATCACACACACAAACGCACACACACGCACGCGTGCAGCGACGAGAGGTCCGAGCTTCCAATGGGACGAAACGAGTCGTGGTTCGCGGCGGAGGTTGTGTGGAAGTCGGGTGGAGGATTGAAGCTGGATCGTCCAGGGTTACGCGAATAGCCGGCACACACCACGAGCACAACGTTGCGGCCTTCGTAAACCCATCGCAGCGATGGAGCGACAGCAGCCGCCGAAGCCTATAGCGACTGCTTTTCCCCCCTCAACATGGTACGAGTATTATAGCTTGTAGGGTTCGGGTATCGATGTGTACCTGTATGAATAGGAATACGTTATAGTGGTTGGGCATCAACCCGGCAGCGTATAGGAGGGCCGGGATGCCTGGCTACAGGAGACTAATGGAATTGATTAAAATGTGTTCGATCAACCGAACCGTGGGCCTCACTCGCGCTAGCGGGATCCGATAGAGGGAGGTTGGCCCGTTGGTCGCGAGCGTCCGGCAATCCTTCTCTCGTCTCACTCTCTCTTCGCCCACCCTCTCTGGTTTTCCTCGTCCTTCGCTCAGCGAACTTGGCCACACCGTGGCCATACTCGTGCTCCGTCTGCGGCGACTCTCTCGCTCGGCAATCGAATATTTGCGTTTAGCTACGTCGACGCGGAAAATGCTATCTTTGTCAATTAATTCAACCTGTTGTCCCCCGGCTATCGTGCGCGTGAGGATACCTATAGTTCGATTGCGTAACTCTATGGTGGAGGCGCGCTATCGGGAAAATTGGCGGTTAGCCGACGTATTACAGGTATTACCCACTGCCGGGATGAAGCTGGAGGAAAGCGCAAACGGGACTGACAGGTGTTTTCGTAGATAATCAATTGGTGATTAGGATTTTAACTCTGTTTTCCCTTCGTTTCATGTTTCTACAGTCATTCGCGACCGCGTCAGCCGTACCTTTCGATCGGATTTCTCTCGACCGATTTGAAGCCAACCGGTCGATCAGTGCGTCGAACTAACTCTCGTCCCAGAGTCGGAAGTACGCTTGATTCGCGAACATCCGACCATCAACCTTCGGCCCGATGCACGATCGACACACGAATCTCCACGAAATCAGGTATTCGACCGGTCGATTTTGACGCACCTATCGACCGTTCGAATACCCGGTCGGATATCGAGGGGTGTCGAGTCGAGTCCCGACCGATGAGCACAATAAAATGATATTATTCTCCGTTGGATCTCGCAGCGTAAAGTAGCCTTTCGCCGGCCGATGCTGCGCTCACGGAGCGAATCGAGCCGCATTCGCAGTCGCCTCGGGGGGGTGGCTCTCTTTACCTGCGCGAAGACCGGCAGAGAGAGAAGGAGAAAGAGTCCGGCGAGGCTCGACCAACGGTACGGCTACGTGCCATACTTACGTATAAATGTACGCACGACCGCAACTGCGGCTGATTAAACTAATGCCAGCCGAGCGCGCTCTCGCACTTTGCGAGATAGCGCGTCGAGTACATTGTAACTACTTAGGTGGATCCATACGGCCGAGTACAGCGAGCTTAAGTACATTCTCCATACACGTATTCGTACTTGGGAAGCGTAAGTAGCCCCGGGAACCCACTTAACGTCTCGACTCTCTTATATGGTATAAACCCCCTCTGACCCCTCCTGCCCCCCCCCCCCCTTTATGTGCCCGCACTTCTCCCTCGTGCGGCGGTCATATATACGATTTTATTTCCACGACAGATACACACGGAGACTCGGTGAGGCTGAAAGAGATGAGGGAAGTATAACCGGCTCGCCAGAAGTATACACTCTGACCGGCCATTAATAACGCAAAGTTTTATTTAATTGCGATCGTAAATCATACTGTCTAGTATCGTCTCTCCTCTCCCTCCAGCTCTTCCTTTCACGCTGCCTTACCTTCTCACGCGAGAGATGCCCATCATTTCGAGCTTATTTCTACATCGTCGTCAGGGTACCAGTAGAACAATTTTTCTCGAAAGCGATACCCGCGTTAAGGAGAAAATCCGATTTAACTTTGCCGTAGATTTATTGTGTGGATCAACCAAAAATCGGACATCATAGATTCATCATCGGTCGGATTTTCGATGAAAACAACAAAGAAAACGTGGACATACGCGCAGTGTCTATCGGGATGCAGCACCGGTGTGAATTTTTTTTTTCTTTTAGAAAGATGACAAGAGGCTCCACGAGAAGCGGTCTGGAGAGGGAAAAAGGTCGCGCGAAAAAAGGAACGAAATAAATAAAATAGATGTCTACAGTGGAGTTAGAGAGGACCGCGAGTGTCGCTAATGAACCGGTCTCAGTCGTCTCTGTCGAACGACCGTACGGGGGCTGCCGACGACCAGCAACCCCTCTCGCGTGTTCGTTTCCACCGACGAACATCGGGAGAAAGAGAGATCGAAGTCAAACGCGCACTCGACCGGTTTTCGTTATATTCACTTCGGGATCTGTCGTTAATTGCGCACGCACCTCTATGCATACGGGGCGCGGACTCGTTTGAGCGGAATTAACCGATATCACGTGGCTAAATACGCGATTAATTCAACATAGCGCCCGCGCCTCGTGCTCTCGTATTATCCACCAGAGGAGTAGCGTTGACTAACGGGTCCCGAGAGAAGGAGATGCCGCGAAAGCTGCCCGTTCGTGTACAGCACGAGTTCGTACAGGGACCGATCGATTCGCCGCCGATCGGTCCCGACGACCGACGATAAAAGCCTGCCCTTTTCGCAATTCCGCTCACGCGACGCCTGCGGAAAGAGTCTGAAACTTTTCGCAAAAACCAGACTACATTGCGCACGGTTCGCGCGCGACTCGGCTTCGAAACGCTTAAACGTGTGTTTCTTACTTCGTACGTCTCCGTCATTGGCTTCATTCGAGATATATTCCTGAGAAACACTAACAAATTTTTCTGTAACGCCACTTACGCCACTTGAAAAACCAATTTTTCATCCGACAGTGAGGTAGAGTAAAAAATATTTAATAAAGTCGCTACGTCACTTCGGGTTTGAAAATTTCGACGTTGTACCGGAAATGCTCCACTTATCGTTTGAAAAATTATATTTTCAAAAATTCAATAATGTTACAGAGAAATTAAAAAAATAAACACGCGGTTCATGATCAGCTCACTTTTCCTGCTGCAAAATTGTTCATGTCAACTCGACGGATGGAGGCGCGAATGAAAGGACAACAATTGGAATATCGAAATTTTAGCTAAATATTTCGACATAAGACAATTATATAAAATTAGCGAATATGCCACCGATTCGAATATAACAGATCCGAATGTTGTTAATCGGGATGGAGCGTCTTCACGCTTTTATCCTATTTCCATGCATTTAATCGCGCCGAGCCCGAACACACCCGACACTCAGGTGAACACATCGTAGCCGGGTCTGGAGGCGAGCGATTTGACAAAGAGGCGTGGATTACAAATTCTCGCGGGATATCGAGTTCCAAGCCTGTTCCCGAGTGCCTGAAAAATTCTCGTGTATACTCGCTTAGAGGAATTTCCTATCAATTACGGACAGGTTTCCATGCTGCCGTTCCCGGCTTGTGTATCCTCGCTGTTCTTTTATCCTCTCTCGTTTCTCTCGCTCCGGCCCTCTTATCCCGCCGAAGAAATCCTGTTTCTCTCGCTCGCTCGCGCCAGTCGTCGCGGTGGCTCTCTCCGAGGCAGAACAGAAAAGCGGACGTGAGGCCTGGCAATGGCCGAGAGGTGTTTGCTTGCCCCACGGTCACCGAGCAATGAGGATCATATCGTTACGGACGTACACTCGTCGTGTAATAACCAGTAGCCGAGGTACAAAAAAAAAAAACAAAACAAAAATAACACACGATAAATCATACGACAATTAAATCGATAAATCAAACGAGTCGGTATAAATGATCCTGGCGCTCTTCGGCGTGTTCCACTTTGATATTGCTTTTTAATACGAAGTTTCTTCCCCTTCGACGCCGAACGAGCGTAGAAAGTAGTCTAAAATCGGAAAAGACCCAAGGCGAAAGTACGACCGAGTTTGTATACTTTCCGGCAAGTAGGTAGATTGCGACTCGTATTGCACACCTTTCGCCCACGTTCCCCGTTATACTCCAACAGTTCTGTAATACACACGTACCGGGATACGTGTACACAGACCATATCGTAATATGCTGGGCGTATCGTATCCTCTGGCTTATCCGTGTTCAGGAGCTCGGTAGGTGTCTCTCGCAGAAGTGTAGTAAAATATGAAGTGGTACAGTAGAATCTTCCGTAAGACGACAGTGGGGTAGATACCGTGGAAAAAAATTCCCCCGACCGACTGCCGGGAACGAAAAATTTACTCGTCTCGGCATTTCGTCCGTTAGCCTTCCGAGCTGTCCGATACTCGAGCAAATTATTATTTCTTGTTTTTTCGCGTCGACACTTGGTTGGGCCGACCAATTTTTTTTTTTTTCGCAAGTGCAAGTTCACTCTCTGGATCATTGAGAGTACGTGATATTTTGATGAGGCGACGATTCTCAGCGGCAACGATCCGGGGAAAAGAAATGCGCGAAGGAGGCGGCTCGTGAGAGAATCCACTGTACGGCTGTAGAAGCTGGACGACGACACTGCGTGATAATCGAGAGAGCGGTCATCCGGTGTGTGACTCGATCGCGGTCCAGGCGCACCCAGCACCAGTAGCGGCAGCTCCGACAACGCGCTCTGCGCCAAGTACGCTGCACTTTTCGAGATCTCTCGGCAAGGCGAGCTTAATTATCGCGACACGGTGTCGCGCTCAATTTCCCTTCGATTTCTCTCCGCCGTTGACCATTTCAGAACGAATTCCAACTGGCCGGAGCTCATGAGGCTACATTCGTATGCTCAGGCAAATGCTCATGTAAATCGGCAAAATTTTGCGTTTACACGCAGCCCACGGTTTCCCTTGTAAGGCATTCTCACGCGTATGTAGAGAAACTAACGTCACTTGGATTTGCTCCGACCGAGTTCAACGCCCGAAGCGAATTGAGAGATACGATTTTTCGAGACGACCTCCGAGGTCGAGGTTCCCTGTTTTGTCTCAAACTTCAATTTTCCTTGAATATCCAACAATCGACGAGCAACTTTTGTTTCTTACATAGCCCAATTTGCTCCATTTCTATTGCACGGAATATCGCCCGGAGGACCGGGTCTGCCGAATCAATTATCGTTGTCCGGTCACATTTGCAATCATTAAGACCGGCTCGGAGGAAAATGTATCGGGCCATCGTCGTGGCCGCGTATCGTCACACACGCGTACGACACTGTAGTCGTGGCTGCAACACTGCGCGGTTCGTCGCCTCTGGTCGACGCGATAAAGCCTGGTAGAAACGCTCGCGCTCTATGTCCCGTTACTTCCTGATAATCGATTCTCGGCCAATTAATAACGTCAATTACCACCGAATTATAGGTCGCCCGGGATATCTCGACAATTTCCTGCTGCCATCTCGCTCTCTCGTGCCCCACCACGAACCATGCTCCACCTCGCCCGACGAGTCGAGCCGGGAAATATACACTCGAACCTCAACGGGGATGAGATCGCAATGCAATATGGAAATTATTCACGCACACGACCTCACCGAGTTACCGATATGGGACGGCTCAGAAACGGAAGAGCGCTTTCCGCACCGTTCATTCCGCAAAACGAACCTCCATACGACCTTACGTTTCTCAGCGCTCGATGCGGAATCGGCACGCATCGAGTGCACAGTATGTTGAATCCCGTGTAACGAGAGTATTAATAGGTGCTCCAACAATAATACATCGCTGCAGGAAAGACGGCTATACCGTAAAGCCCGTTCGGATTTTCAACTTCGATTCATTGAGCTCAATTAATAACGCGAACACGCACTCGTAGTTATTAATCGCTGGCTGCATGCATAGCCGCAGTGCTGGGCGCGGAGTGCGTTATGCACGCGAGGGAGAGAGGAGGTAAAATAAAAAAAATTTCAGAGTGAGACACTCTCCATTTTATAAAACGACAGGTATTTAATTCCCCCGTGGGTATACTGCACGATTTATGGTATGAATTTAATTTGAAACGAGGACAAAAGTGACGGCTCGTGTCACGTATAATTAAACGCGTGCCCACGTTTGTTTCGAGGGGTCGCGTGCGCGGGCGCACGCGAGGGAGCAGGCCCGTGTGTTCGATCGGCTGCACCGGAAGGATTTCAACAATCGTTATCTTCACCGAATGTCACATACAGAAAGTGTAGCGTTACGGATTGATGGAAATCGGTAATTACTTTTGAAGATGCGAGAGACTTCCACATCGCGCGCATTGGCGAAGTGGATTCGGAGCACGGGTCGTCGCTCCTCGTTGTGTCGCTCCGTCGTTTATGCTTATTCTTGAAAAATAAAGGATAAAATAAAAAATAAATAAATAAAATGATACCACAATGTTGAAGTTTCTCGCTCGAACGGATCCGAACGTTCTCGGGAGAAATCGCGTCCTCTTCCATCCGGCTGATCGTGAAATTAATTTTTATGCGTTCCTTCTTCCCGCGGACCCAGATTCCTATCTAAAGTGGTCCCGCGTGTAACCGTGCTGCGTCCGATGGTACGAGGGAGTCAGTCGACGGAGTGAAAGAATATAAAAGACAGAGGGATACACTGTGGTGGTCCCTTCGGGTACGCGTTGAAGTTTTACGAGCCGTTTCGGGGATACGCAGCCGACACAACCGGACTTCCCTTCCAGAATATGCGTTTTGCCCTGCGGAGCGAGATCTCGCGAGAGATCGAGAGCCCGGATTTAATTCCTCCCTGCGCGTCGCGGGAGGCTCGTGGCTAAAAAAAAGGCTTCGAAAAAAGTGCTATCCGGCCTCAAAGCGTTTCAACGCTTCCACCATGAGGATTATAATAATCCGATGACGATAAACGCCATCGAAGCGAGGCCATTAAAATATTTCCGATCATCCGAAAGCCGAGAGTTCGAGAGTTCTTCCATAATCCCCCAAAGCTCATAAAATTCCAGTATCTAAAACATGTTATTCATCGTCACACCTTGCGGTCCATTCACAGTTTCGTTTGTTTCAGAGGCTGACCGTGAGCAGGCAGTGGCCTCTTCGGGTCCGAGCTGAGACCGGATCGTCGAAACGGTAAGTGGCCGACTCCACTTCTGACGAAATGTCCTGTCGATCCTTCGGAAAAATGTCGCTAAGGAAGGTGACGCAGCTGCGCGCTCATACTTAGAGTTCCGAGACTCCGAGAGGGGAGAAAAATCGCGTCCAGCCGAGTACTTGGCCGGTGGAAGAAGACGCACGTCCACGGCGTGACGTTGCTCCCCCGGTTGAACTCGGTCGACGAGTGACTCGATGAAGAGATTCTTTGCCCGCGAACCGGTCACCTTGTATTATTTATTTTATTTTATTTATATGTTTTATGTAGGTACACAGATATGGTCGTCGGTGCCAGGACGAAAAGATAGACGACGAACTGCCGCGAGCAACGCAGTGATCACGGTGAATTATGAGCAGACGAGCGTGCCGCAGCGGATTGCGCGGGCTCCGACGAGGAGGCGCGACGATAGACTCGAACCCTTCACTGGACTGAACTTCTCCGAGACTACAAAACGGAAAAATTGGGACTGTGTTTCATGGTTTTTACGAGCAAAAAATAAATAAAACTCCGATTTTCTATTATCGTGCGACTTCGTTTTAGGCGGCGATTTCGACCAATTTGTATGAAACTTTTTTTCGACCTCTCTCGCGTTTCCACTGTACAGCCGGAGATAGAAATTTTTCGTATTACGATGAAAGATAAATCGTAAAGAGAGAACCTGAAGATAACTCGTCCTCGACAATTTCCGGTGACGCACGGTGTTCGATCGAAGTGAGCCGGGAAAGGGAAAAGAGGCAGGCCGAGTTTAAGTAGTGCTCGTGGACCGCTCGTTGTATGCAATGGCTGTGGATACACCGAGGCAATAATATTCGCGCGAAGCGTCCTTGCTCACTTCCTTTCGTGGGCGATGCGGGGGAAGAGCAAGAAAAATAAAAAAAGGAAAAATAAATTTAATATCTATCTGTATCGCGTTATGCGGTCTTCGAGCTGCCGCGTGCGGTTTACCGAACTCAACGTCTGGGATTCTCTCGCGGGAGCTTCTTTTTTCGTACTACTAAAAACGCGAATCGTTTAACGATAAAACCCAAAGAATAAGGAAAAAAAATTTCCAAGAAGGAGAAAAAATAACTAAACGTGAAAGTCACGAATGAATGATGATTCATCGATTCATCGGTGGTTTAATAGGACCGCCTCGCTGTCCCCGCGAACTCTCGCTCACTAAACATCTCACCTTAACGACTCGCAGCTCACGTTGCGGTTTCACAGTGGTAAATCGATCCTCCTCCGAGAGCCACTGTGCGCCAAGAAATAATTAATTTCCGGTTTCCACTTACAGTCTTCGTACGGATTAAAAGTAATCATCCACTACATTTTCACGCTGGTCGCGGCAATAAAGGCCGATTCGACGGCGCTCTTCGTTCTTTACAGCATCCATAAGATATCCCCCGAAGCAAACGGGAGGCCCCGAATGTTTTTTTTTTATCGCAATCTTCTCCCAAGCGTGTGAAAGACTCGTATCGTCGCGGCATTAGCGTTAGCGATAGCAGTTAGTAATTTTTTTTTTTCCACCGCGGTAGATGTAGCGAAGGCACGAAGCGTAATACACCGCGCCATAACTTCTTATCGTAACGAGCCGCAGATAAGAAGCGGCGCATGAGGAATCGTGGATTTCCGGTTCCATTAGGAGGTCGTCCTTGTCTTTTATGACCCGTGCGCACCAGCGACTTCCCTCGGTTAACCATCATAGTCACAAAACCTTTTTTTTCCCTCTCACCATCGATTCCCGTTTCAATGCAAGAACGATCAACCAACCCAGCCGTGAAAGAAACAATAATTCCCCTCCGATACGATCTAAATATAGAAAAAGACGATCGGGATGCATTTGCCCGTCTCTCGCGAGTCATCGAACCTCATCGGTGTCTTCGGTCTCCCATCGATGACAATATCGACGAGCAAAGTTCGTTAATGCAATCTCAATGATCCCGACGCCTCTGGGAGGCAGTTTTACGGCGGCAATCACGTTCATCAAGGCTATCGTCGATGATAATGTCGGGGGAGAGCGGCGTCGTATCGCGGGTCTCGACGAGGGAGCGTTTGAAATGAAAAGTTTGGCAGGGACCAGTTCCCCCACGTGCATCCTACTCTCGGACTCGACCGCACTCGGAGGGCTGGCTGCCGAGCGTCGCTAAATATGCAAAGGATCGGCCGCCCATTGACGGCAAAACTCATTTTCATAAATTATATTAATTCGCCGTGGTCGCGAGGCAGCGGCGGGATGCGCGGCCCGAGAGTCGTCGGGACGACGAGGGTATTCCCGGTTGATTGGGTGACACGGAGTACAGAAGAACGAGCGGCAACAGCGGGGACTTCGTATAGGCGCAGCTCTCGCCGGTCCGCGTCTACGTGTCCTTAACCACTTGCTTCCCCTTTACGCTCTTGCCACAGTCCTCGATCCGCGAAGCCGAAAGAAGACTCGTTTAGTCGCCGACGTGCTTCGAGATGGGCGATACATTTATGGAAATGCTTGTCGAGGTTGATCGACCCCGGTCGATGAAAAGGGGGACGATCGGCTGGATAACAGTCTCGAAACTGCAAGGTGCCGATAGAACGATCGGGATCGAGTAACTCACTTCATTGACATTTTTTTTCCTCAGGTTCTTCATAATGTACAAGGCCCCGATTTTTTCTTGCTCCGGCTGCTTCGACTATCGTTCGCGCGGGCCAAAAATTTCAGATGACACTGAAGATATCATGAGCATGAGACTTCGTCAAATTACGATTGTATTATGCGTCTCGTGGACTTTGCACAGGACGGTTCGCTTAGAAAATAAAATTCAACAACGGGATTCGAGTCGGTCTGCGCGTCCCGAGGATGTCGATGTATACGACCGGCGTGGTCCCCCGATCGAAGAGGATCGCACGGAACGCGCCGGACACGAGTCGGTCCTCCGGCTCATACCTAACATACGTCAGTGTCTCTTGATCCGCCGATCTGCGTCTGGTATTTCGGGCTTACTGCAAGATATTCTTGTTGCTCCGGATATGCGGCTGGCCTATCGGCCGTGGAGCGGTCAGAGCTGTAGGACGAACGGACGGTGCATTCCGTTGGGTGTTAATCAATGAAAATTGAACGAGATTCGATCATCGATCTGCCTCATATTTCGGCAGGTTTCAAGTAAACGGTAACAAAAAATTGGGCAATGAACATTCGAAGAGAATCTACGAGACAATTCAGGTAGAATTCTGCTGCAACTGGTACAACGGCAGGCTTGGTCCATCTGATTTCAAGTGCAAACAGACGAAAATTAGTTCGAAATCAAAGTACGACGATTAGACCCGAGACCCAAAATTATTAAAACGTCTACGGTATTTATATTCCAACAAACTGATTCGCTGATTCGCAATTACTCGACGGGTGCAAAGATCCTTGGCGAATTGAAAAATTTATCAGCGAGCTTCGCGCATTCGTTACGTCTGTCGATTAGCTTCCTCGTGAGGGCTCTCAAGAAGTCCTTTGCCTCAAGCTCGCTCCGGTGAATCCGATAAATTATAATTTGCCAGCCTCTTCTCCGACGCCCCTCTACTTTTCGGATCGTACGAAAATCCTTTCGGTACGCGACGGCACTCATCGCGGATCGACTTCATCGATTTTTCACGGTTCCTAATCTGCGAGGCATTCGTCTTGGAATTAAGACGATCAAAGCCGCAAAAAGAAGAAAGAAGTCGTACCGCGTGTCTCTCGAGGGCAAAAACTTGGTCGATCGGTCCGCGATGAACAACCCGTCATCGCGAACGATCGCGGTAAATGTGAAACGAGACTGTGCTGTCGAATCGTTGGTATTCCGAGGTCCGGGTCATGCGGCAACGAGAATTCCTCGGGTAATTTTCAGTATGGCCGGGTGTAGAGTCAGATCGAGACGAGATGGAAGTCGTGTTCTCGCGCGAGCCCGCACGCGAAATTCCTCACCGATTTCTCAAAGGAGCGCGGGGGGGTGTTCGCTCTCGCCACGGGGTATATAATCCCTCCCCCCCCCCCCTCCCTCTCCTTCCCCCAGTCCTGTTGATCGCGTTATCTTTCTCTCTCGCATTCGTCGGTGAAGCATCCCCACGCGAGAAAATAATGTGAGAACGATTTCAAACCCGGGCGCATCATTATCTCGATCTTTCGTTTCTTCCTCTTGACCGTTTCTTTGTCCCCCTCCGCGAGATGGTTCCTCATTCCCGTCGCGCTCACTTTCTCGTCCCTTTATTCCCTTCGTTCGGTTCGTCCTCGTCCTCCCTGCGGCTCCGTTTCTCATCTCCGCAACGCCGAGACTCGCGCGGTCTCCTCGAGAAAGAGACTCGATCGATCTGTCGAGCCGATTTCGCCGTCCACGCGGCCGAGGCCCCCACAAACCCTGCAATTACTATCTATATTATCTCGGTGGCGTGGGTGTAGGTATAATCTGGAGATCGTGTCGAGAGCGAGGCGATGCAATACCGAGCGGAAATCTTTCTTGTATACACATCCGACGAGCACACAGACACGAATAATTTTTCTCGCAACAGTATATTTGGTATTCGCCCGTGGGCTGACTGGCTGGCAACCCTGGGGGCGCGAACTCGGAAAGGGAACAAATAATATAGGTAGAGTACCTCTCTATCCGTTGCTCTCGCTAGATCGTTTCTTCTTTTTTTTTTTTTTTTTTTTTTTTTTTTTTTTTTTTTTTTTTTTTTTCGCTCTTCCCACTCTCCAGAGACGAGCTCACGATCGGCCCTTCGACCCATCACGATCGAAATCGATCGGGCGCGCGCCTCGAGGCGCCAATCGTCTTATATATATATACCCGCACCCCGTACATGCATAAGAGAGATCATTTCGATATCGTTTCGCGCACATGTAGCGATGAGCGCGATGCATCACCCCGAATTTTCGCGTCCGGGTCGACGATCGAGCTGCGAAATGTATACGCTGCCGATTGCCGAACTTTTCGGGCTAAGAGAAAATCATTGGCGTCCTACGGATTTTTGGATAAACTGACGATTTGCATTTGACGAAAGATTCTGACGGTCCTTGGAAATAAATGGATCGCAGTTTCGGTTACCGACCGAGTCTATGACGGATCGCCTCGACAAGGTGATAGATATCTGTCGAGCAAGGCACGGAAGGGCTCAGCGGAACGGAAATCGATATTGAATTTTAACAAAATTCTTTGTATTCTTTGTATCTCCTGCAGCGATTGTTGCGAATACAGTTTCGTTGCAGCGATACCCACAGTCGCGTCGTCGGGCCTTTGTAGTCGAGTGTAGTGCCGGAAGAATCGTGTCCAAAAAAAAAAAAAAAAAAAAAAAAAAACGGGGTACAGAATCGCGTCGCCCGCCGCGAATTTCTCGGGTATTTTTTGTTGTCCCACCTACGATTACGAGCAAACGCCGGTGCTGGCTTCATTTTTTTCGAATCCATCGGACTATAACACCAGGACGAAACTACCGTGTGTGACACTGCGCAGTTATTTCGTTTCTGTTTTTTTTTTTTGCATTTTATTATTATTCGTTCGGCACTTGTAGCGCGCCGCAATGCTCTTCTTGTTTTTCATCTCCCGTTCCTCCACGGTCCTTTCCCCGTCCTCTTTTTTTTTTCATTCTCTCCTGCCGTCGCTCCTCTCCGCTGCGTATGAAACTCTCTTGTGCTCGATATCACAGCGCGATTCCCGCGTAGACACCATATCGCGAACGAGTGGCGACGGCGAGATGAGCGGCGGCTCTTTTGTTCGGCTTTATGAAACACGCCACTGTGCCACTTCCGGTTTTTCCACTCGGTCGCCCCGGCGGTGTGATAACTACCCGGAAGTGCCGGCAGTTTGAGCTCGAATGATCATGTTTTTTACTCCGATGGCTTATCTTCCTACCGCGATGTCGATATTTAATTTTGAAAGTGAGCCGAATGCAAGATCACTGCGAAATAAGATGGTTAATTATGTGGTTTCGAAAACCTACGCTCGGTAGTGCTACATCCCTCGTAAGCTTCTCTACGACGTACCGACTTTAAGTCCGAACAGCCGGAGAAGGATGAGACCGCGACGATGCTACTTCGGATAATAAATCGCGACTCGCCGAGATTACGGTGCAAACGTAATTCTTGTTTGTAGTAGATAAGATAGGGCAATGGAGAAGGATACAAGGAAGAGAGGCGGAGTCTCCGAGGGTGGAAGAGTCGTGCGAGGCGAGAGAGTCTCGAAGCCCCGACGCGGGACAAGAACGAAGAGAGAAAGAATGGACGAAGGAGATAAACGGAGAGAGAGAGAGAGTGGTCTTACGCCTCTATCGGGCCGGCTTATCTCAGGAAGTTGTCGGGTAGGACGTCGGGACAGCCCGTTTAAGACTCGAACCCTGTTTAGTCTGCAAACTTCTTCTCGGAAACATGGAAGAAAGTCACACCTCACGAAAGCGTCTGAACGGAGCGGGCACGGTCGTTTCTCACTGTTCCCTGTTATATCATACATAGGCCAGCGGAAGGTTCTCCTCTCAAAGGAACCGCCAAAAAACAAGCGATATATCCGGGAAGGACCCCTCCTGTTTGCAGGAGGTTGTACAGAAAAAAAAAAAAAAAAAACGCATTTGGTCTACCTTCGCGCACCGTGAGGATTGTGAACGTTCAGGATAAATTTCGAAAGTATTTGAGAGATCCCGCACCTGCTCTGTTCGATCTAAAATTTTCACAAATCACCGACTCGGGCAATTTTGTAATACCGTCTCTGCATCAAAATGACATAATGGAATTTTCCACAGATTGCCACAATCGTCATCGAGTACTCGAAACATGCGCTAGGAATCGCGCTTCATTGTATCATCGGACATTCGGCATCGGCGCTAGTTATATCTTCCCAGCGACGAAAACGAGCGAGCCAAAACGGACGAGGACATAGTTTATACGGGGTAAACAGTGCGTGGACGTGATTTAATTGAAACCCGAGGCCTCCGCGACCCTCACGTCTCATGACTCAGAGAGAGAGAGAGAGAGAGAGAGAGAGAGAGAGAGAGAGAGAGAGAGAGAGCCGGAGAGGCCGAGAGCGAAGAAGCACGAACGTTCGGAGTATACATTCTCCGAGTCTCACCAACGCGAAGCATCCAAGAATCCTCGCCTCCTTCACGAGAGCGAGACCGAGGGAAGTCCATTGACTTGCCGAGTGACGTAAGCAATTAGCGCGCTGTTTTGTTTGCACCGGTGCGCCGGCTTAAAGTTGTTTGAGTTCGAGTGCACGCTTAGGCACGGCCCGACCCGACTCCTCATCTTCGTCTTTCCGACCTCTCATCGTCTTCGTCTTTGTCGTGTTCCTCCACCTCATCCGTTCTTTGCCCCGAGCTCTTTCACTTCTCTGTGTCCCTTATAGTTTCGCCCTCCCTTCCCCTCCAGGAACACTTCGTTCTTATTATTCTTCGTCTTCGTAACTCCTTCGAGGAACCATGAGCTGTATTCTGTACACCGTTCTTCTTTTTTTCGTTCTTCAGCTCGACTCTGACCACCTCTCGTCTCCGGTTCCTTCATTCTTCGTCTCTCTTTCTCTGGTCTCCTCTTTCCGTCGATTCGTCGCCGCAAACTTCTCTCCACTGTAACACACTTTGTGCCACGGTCGCGCTGTAACGGACCGCTTGTGTCCCGTGCAAGAAAGTAGCGGGAAGACGAGGCACTTCCAGCGAAGGGACTCTGCAACATTTGACAGATGATGTGTCGACTGAGGATATTATTTACGTGGTAAAAAATAACTTCGTAAAGCCAGAGTGCCGACGCAGTTTTTTTATATATATAAGGATTCATCGTTCGTCTCTACATTTCCATTTTTTCGTATTAATATTTTTAAGTGAGTAAAAAAAATTGTCCTTTCTTTTCGACTACCGACAATTTTAAATTATATATATTTTTTGTTTGTTCGGATAAACTTTATAAAATTCTTTTGGACGTCGGTTTTCACTCTTACAGGCTACGGTAAGCCATTCGCATTCGCCTATTTCCTCTGGCACGCTAATGAAAAAAATTTAATACATTCTCGAATTGTTATCGATACATCGATCTCAGCATGGACAGTTTGGTCGAATGAATTATATCATCGCTTTCTCTATCTCCGTTCTTCGAATTCTCCATCCACACCTATTACATTGACTGTTCGGTTGTGCGTGTACGAGTGAGAATAGATTCGAGGATCGAATACACACACTTAACGCGACCGTCGGTCGATGCAATAGGGCCTATCTTAGATCGAACGGAGTCCAATTACCGGGGTTATTAATTAAGCCCCTCATCCACCCTCGACCGCCGTCGCTGCAACCACCGCAGACTCGCCATCCCGCCATTCTCAACCCCGTCGTCGTCGGCGTCGTCCTCCTCGTCGGCATCGTCGTCGACGTCTGCCTGACCGTTCGAGATATCTAACCTGGTAAATCGAGCTCAACTCTCACCATCTCTCACTCTATCTATCCAGCTTTATAGCATAGGTCGAGGGTGCATAGCCAATCCGCTTAATTTACAAATTCAATTACAAACCGAGTGTAACGGGACGGGGGATGAGAAAGAGTGAGTCAATTGCTTCGCCAATTCGAACTCCCGTCGTTCGCTCCGAAAGACGCGCACCATTTTACTGCTAAAACGAACCAAAGAAAAAAGGACATCCAAATTGGGTCAGGAGAGTTCCGGTTATCCATATCGGTCGATTTCATACGCCGAGCAAATACGTTTATCGCCGGTGCACTTTCGATATAATCGAGGCGAGACAAAAAAAAAACCTCAATTGCATCGCAAAGTAATTCAATTTCATGCTCATACAATATCGGTCCTCGATTTCTTGCCAAACGGGTTTATGCCAAGAGGCGAGTCGCGAAGAAAGCGAAGTGTTGCCGCCGGTCAGGTGAACTGAATTGAAGTGGCCATCGGACTGCGCAAAGCTGCGCCGTGCAGCGGAACATGGTCTAGTCTCTCGCGCTTTGCCGAGCGCCAAGTTTTTGCTCGGCTCCTCGGCTGATTGGTGGTTTTTTGCCGGTGCGCTCGACGATCTCACGCGTCCGATCGGTTCTCCCCGACGCACGCCGATACGTTCTTAGCGACGCGCCTCTTAGGTACGAACCGTGGTACGAAGAGGGGCCCGGCCGTTCACGGTGTCAGTCAATTACGCCTTAACAATGGAGTTACGTTTCAATTACAGCACGCGCGAACGAGAGCTGCGTGTATATTCGTAATGTTACTCCGAAGAACGGTGAGTCATCGAGCCGCCTCGAATTAAAAGACATTATCGTCGCCTTAGACCATGCATATTTCGATAATGTTGTTCAGCTGTTCAGCGAGGGAAATACCTGGTAAATTCTCGATTCTTTAAAGTTCCAAAGAAAATCGTGGCACACTCGAGATAGAGCCGGCAACGCCGGGACGCCACGGCCGAAGGCCCAACAGGGTTTCAGGTAGGACGGGGGGAACGCGAGGAAAGAGGACGGCGGGAAGGACAGAGCGGCGAAGAGAGTAGAAGAGATGAGAAAGAGAAGAGCGCCGCTCTCCCCGCCAGAATGTCCTTTGTCGCAGAGTCCAGCTTCCTTCCCTGGACCCTGTCCGGCGCGGTTACCTCGGGGCCCAAGGAATGCGGGGGAGCCCCGATCCGCTCTTCCCTCTCGGACCCCGTCGTGTGAATACGCTGCAGATTTGCGGACGAAATAACCCGCGAGTTTTGGAAACAGCACCGTTATTTTTTTTTTTCCTTTTTTTTCTTCAAAAACCCGATGATGAGTCGCGAGGCTTTTTAACGGCAGCCGAGTAGTTTTGCGGTTAACCGAATTCGGGGTAACAAACGCGAACGGCAGTCGCTTCTTTTTCAATTTCCGTTAACCGCAAAAGCAACAGGTTCGGCGGAATCAGCGGTATCATCAACGCGGGTCATTCCCGAAACTGTCGAATCGAATGGTCAGTCCCGGCGGTAATGGTTTTCTCGGACCCCCGCTGGACAGGAACATATCTGCTTCGGGAGAATCTCGGAGTCTCTACGGGGGAAGGAGGAGCTCGGTCGGTACTGAAATTAAGGGTAGTCGAATTGGTGGTGCGGGGAGAGAGCCTCTCATTTTCTTAAAATATTAAATCATCGTTCCGGGTGTCACAGCGGGGCTGCCCTGTCGTGGCGCGCGCATGCGCCGTGCCTATACCTATATATCTCCTCTTTTCCTTCGACCTCCCTGTCCCCCTTTGGCTGGCCCTGAGGATGGTCCACCGTGACCACGGCGAAGGATGAAAGTTGGCGCTGCTTCTGGACGCGGTCTCCGATGGCTGCTTGAGTCGCTCTCCGTCTCCTTCTGGTCTCTCTTTCTCCGGCCGGTCGCAGGAGGATGGGAAAAGGAATTAAAATTCATTGGTCCCAGAAACCCATGTCACCGGTCGAGTGCCATCGTAAATACCTGCGAGAAAAGCCCCCCCTTTACCACCTCGCCTCGCTTCGCCCAGCTTGATCCGCCGCATCCAGCTTCTCTGTCCCCGTAGCATCGGCTCAGAAAACATCCACCGCAGACGCCCTTCCGCGCCATCGAGGGTCACCATAAAAATTATAACCGCCCTCCCTCGTAATATCTAAAACCAAAAATCTCCCCCTGAGCGTTCTCCATTCTTCTTCGCGACTCTTCGACTCCCGCGGCGCCGACCGCTGTCACGCTCTTCCAGGTTGTCTCGCGACACTTTTTTCTAGTGTGAATCGCGCGATATTGGCGAACTAACGTCTAAATGGCTCCGTCGAATTCGATCGCCGGACGGAATCTACGATGGTTTTTTGATGCGAGATCGGACTATCGACCAGAATCGTACGAGACACATATTCGTTCGTCCGCGAGCGTATTCGGGTCTGCATTAGTTGGCCCTTTAGGCAGTCGTTGCCCGGTGGTACAAACTCGATACGATCTACCGGCTCGGGCTGCACCGTCGTTCCAAGGCGAGCAAGACGAAGGTGGAGAAACGCGAACGAGAACCGGCGGCGGAGACAAACGCGAGCAGTCCACGGGCGACTGGTTTACTTGCGTTCGAGATTTTCATCAGTTTTCTTGGAAACTGCGTCCCTCTTTCGCAGCGCATGGTGGCTCTCGAGACGAAACGAGAGTTGCGCGGGAGTGCGACGAGACTTGCATTTTTAACTTCTAATCGCATCTGGAAGCCTTGATGTCGAAACTGAAGTAGAAAAAAAAAAAAAAAAATGACCGTCTTCGAGTTTTATTACAGAGTGAATGTCATGAATGAATAATAGAACGCTTGGACCGTTGTTAAGTGTCCCGTGGATTGACGGATGTGCGTTTGTACCAGCCGAGAGAAAAATGACACACGCTGGCGCATCAACAAAAGCGACGAAAGTATTATGCGCATTTAGTTAAACGTTCTGGCGCTCGTGTCAAACGATGACGCGGAGATTTGTCGAGGCAAGGGCGACGCCCGTAAAAATCCACGGCGTGAACTCTAGCGAGCTGGTCGGTTACACCGCGAAGAACACGTGCCAGAGCACATGGTATTCTTAATCTTTGACGAGATAAAACAGACGTGAGAAAGAGCGATATAAACCCTACGAAGGAATGCGAGATGCCACCGAGCGTTGACAGAGATTTGCATGTGAATGGAGGCCACCTGCACGCTCGGCTCCGATCGACTTCGGATTATTTCCGTGGCAACACGAATTTTTCATCCATTAACGCGGAGCATACGCCGAGAAGAAATAAATGCTTGGATCTACCAAGGTGCGATGACAAGTTGCTCGTCCCCTCGTGAAAAAGTCACGTGGAGCGCATATCGCTTCGAATTCAATATTTATTGAATTTTATATTTTATATCGGAGGTGTTCCGCCGATATAAACTCACGGTAAATGTCTGCTCCTGATTTGAGAACCCGATGTATTTGTCATAGGAACGAAAAAAGACTTAATTTACGGTGCCCCGATAATTGATGATTTCTTTGGTCAACGAAGCCTCATGTCGGGTCGAACCCCGATACAGGACCGTCGGTAGAACGAGAAACATGAGAGCTGCACGTGGAGTTTTTTCGGAGCGGTCGGGACTGCATCGAGGTCTATTAATAATGACTTCCAAGACCGTCTCTCCCTCCCAATGACGGAGTCTCCACCGAGCTCGCGTCCGGATTAATCATGGGATAACATTGTTCATTTTCCGTTTCTCGCTGTCACGTCGATTGCCAATGACGACGGAAACATCCCGGAACACGCACGACCGCTCACGAACCCACGAGAGTCTTCGTGCGAGTATATATTTATCATTCGCGAGCGGAAATGCATGGAGATACGAACGAGTACGCCAGGAAATTGCATGCACACGCGCTTCTTTACCGAGCCCTCGCTTGAACCGGCGTTGCCAAAGACAAACACCGATCGCGCATAAAGTGCCCAACACTATTTCGCGCATAAATATAGAATAATAAACATAAACAGCCGAGCGGCTTCGGACACATCGATGCGAAAGGAGTAACCGGTAGCGCGTGTAAAACCCGCATTTGGCCAACCAACAAACTCAGCAGCTGCTTGGAGCCAGAAGAGCGCGACCGACACCGTTCGAGATGCAAAGCGCGGTCAGATACGCCCTTCCGATTCTCAGCGGCAGATTTACGCTCTCTCGCTGGGTCGTGTGCGCAGCCCAGGGAAACGTTGTACACACACGAGGCGAAAAATATATTACACACTCGATCATAAATAATGTCCCGTGTATGACGTAGCGCGCGACGAGGAAAATCGTGCGTACGCAAGTTCCGCCTGGAAAGACTGTGTCGTTCGTTCTCGATGAAGCATGCGCGACACCGATCGAGAACTCCTCCGGCACCCTCTGGATTGACGGCTTATCGCTATCGAGGAAGATATTCTATGCGCCTCGAAACATTCATCGCGCAGGAATGCCTCGAGTGTAATCGGATATGTGAGTCAACTTCGTTTTTTTTTTTTTCTTCGAATGAGCAGTACGGAGTGGAAAAGGTGTATCTTATTAGCGATTGCATTATTGTATCGTCAATGTCACAAGTCCGAGGAACGTGCTTCGGTCTCTCCCCCCCGTCCCTACCGACATTCCTATCGACGCTCGCTTTGTACTTTTTCTTCGGCTTCGCTGGATGAGAACGCAAAAACCAATTAAAGGCCACTTACACGCGAGGTAATTCTCGTGAGATCGGCTTTCGCGTTCCATTTCTGATGGCCGAGGGGAGATGAAACCGAGATAGCCGGGTCGCTGAGGCGGCGAAGTCTTCGGATGACTTATTAACTCATATTTGTCTCCTCACAATACACCGACCGAATCCCCGGTCCAGGTGTACGACCGTTTTACGGCGTTTCGTCGGGACCCGCGAGGCTAAACTCGAAAGAACTCTCGGACCCGACGACCGACGGATGAACCGGGCAGAACTCCGCCTCTCTTGACTATCGTAATAGGATAGATCGAGCAGGAGCGGGCTTTTCGGAGCGCGTAGCGTCCGAGCCTGTAATCGCTGAATTTCGGAGCTCTTCGACTAGCTGCGATAATTGATCTTTGAAAAAAAAAAACCCAGATAGAAATTCTTCCTCGAAAAAACGCTGATTTATATTTATTTTCGATCACAGTTGAATCGAAGCGCGAGACACAGCGAAGAGATATCGTAGGGTGTTTCGACGAGTCTCGCCGTCCCTGCGACACAGTTCCACATTCCTCGTTCGCGACGGGTGGCCATTCCTCGTCCATGGGCCCTCGCAGTCGTTCGTATTAGCCCCGATAGTTTCGTTGTGTGTTTTTGTGATTGATCACGTGACCTCGTCATTCGGTATAATAAGATTGCTTTTAATCTGCGCTGAGAAAGCTCTGGCGGAGGATCGCCCGAGCGGTCCGGGGTCGACTAATAACGCGTACAGACCCGAGGCCGCATACCGGGATGGCTCCTCGGAGTTTCTCGCTCTCACGGGATCAACCGATGGGAAATTTATCGTGCCGGGGTAACACCGAACATGCGGATGACATCGCGCTGGCAGGAGCGAATTTGTCGAGCAAAAATTTCACCAAAAAAAATAGACGAATTAACAGGTCCCGCATTCCGAGGATGTCCGAATTCGATCGTCGATCCGGAAAATATCTAAAGTCCTGCGGTGACTTTTTAGCTGGAATTTAAATCCGGCCGGCGGCTGGAGCGACAAACGGGTTGCTTTTTGGCTGGCATTACATTATAAATCCGGATTCCCGGCTCGGTCAGTTAAACGCTTCGACACGAGCGGAACATCCGTCGCCCGCGCTGCTGCAACCGTTCGCGGTTCTCCACGTGTTCCACGGGATTTCCCCTACCACCGTCCCGTTTACACGGGAAAACTCTGGAATTATACCCGATTATTCAAATTCGCAATCCTTGGAACGGCGATGAGCGAGCCGCACCCGCGCGCCTCTCTCGATTCAAATTTATGCAAAAATTCGTCGCCGAAGCGCGTATATCCCGCTCGTCTTATTAATATGGATCAATTTGGGTGGAGCCGACGCGATGTACGAGCGAAGTCATCCTTGCTGTACCTCGCCTCTTCTCGATCTCGCCCTGCTCCACATATACATGTGTATATATATATATATATATTATATATGCATATATATTATTCTACAAGATGACCTCTCTGTAGATTTTTTTTTTAGTACCACATCAATTATAAAAAAGATATTAAATAAAAATTACTTGTATGAGGAATATTTTCCGATATATTTATTTATAAAATCCGATATATCCCTCTCGAAAAGTGTCGACGTATCCAGGTGTGCAATATGCTTAACGTTTGATTTTTTCATTACCGTATGTTCCAGGAAATGTCGCGACAGGCGGATTCACTGGCGACCGATGTGAAGAGCACCGGCACGTAGGTGAGTCACCACCGATAAATTTATTTTATTTCGAATAAGCCTCCTCTGTTTCTCGCGTAGCGTAAATAATGCATAAACTAAAAGCGATAACGCATGGACCTCTGGGACATTGCGAGTTCACGGAATCGCGTATGAGAGCGCGTGACCGCACGCACGAACGCGTGTCTCCCGCTCTCACCGGTAAAATGTTGCTGCTCGACGATTCCGCGATAAAAAAAAAAAACAAAAAAAAACAAAAAAAAATTGGCATAAATTCTACACCGAGTTGCGTTATGATATCGTGCGTCGAACGGTCAAATACCGTATTCCTGATGGATAGCTAGCGCGGCGGCGGTGTAGGGTAGTCGGCCTTTCCGACAATACTGTCCAAATGACGGCAGCCTCTGTACCCCCTCTTATACGCTATACCTACGCGAGCGTGAATGCAGATAACTGTGTGTGTGTGTGTGTGTGTGTGTGTGTGTGTGTGTGTGTGTGCGAGACTGCCTGTAAACTGCACTATAGAACATGGGGTACCTAACTATGCCATAGGAAATGCCCGTCTGACCCTGTCGTAGCGACAGCTTCGAACCGACTGCTGTCTGGTTCCACCAGTCTCGATTAGAATAGATGTCAATTTTTTAAATATATATATATTATCTCAATAAAAATTTTTAGAATCCATCGGTATGTGGATTTAATTGGTTTTTTTTTTGTTTTTCTTTCGCTATCAAAATCCCTTCTGGATGACGGTGTCGCGAAAATCAGTTGGTTATTTCGTCGCACGGTGGTTCGTAACCCTCGCTCGTCGTTCCCGCCGTACTGTAGAGTTTGGTGCACGCAAATGAAGAATTGTCAGCCAAATACGATTCGAGGGGTGAGGATACCCGGTCGGACTGAGTGGGAGGAAGATAGAGGAGGAACGTTGTATAGTAATATCATGCATAGTGCGCGCCGAGGCCGTGAATGGAGTGTAATGCCGGGTCTGCCCTGATTGTTGCCCCTCCGACACTGCACCCCTGCATCAATCCCTTTCGCCCTTTCGGAATTCATCGGAATTTCAGTACGAATTTTCCACCGGTGCCAACGTCACTTCCGTTGCAGAGACAAGCTGAAATGTACTCACTGGTCTCGACGTGGCGCACACGTCGATGTAAGGTCGCAAAGGGACTATCGTCGTGTGCAAAAATCTCATCTGTCGACCGGCGATCCGTCACTTTTCATCTAAAAAAAAACTAATTTCTCTACTGGAAGTGACCAGAAATATATCGCGTGTCGTCCGGAAGTGACGTTTTTTCGGTATTACGTCACAGGAAATATAATATTCTGGTCTTAAATTACAGATGAGAATAAGAATAATTTAAGTTCCATCGAAATCCAGTTATTCGCTTTTTTGAAGTTGGGAATAGTTAAAATTGGAATCTTCGGTGTGGCAGTCGTTTTGTGGAATTCGTTTCGCTTAAAGCCGTGTCTAACGTGGCTCGACGTGCGACAATGAAATATTTTCGTAAAAAAGACGTCGAGCAGCGCGGAACGTAGCGCGCTGTGCAGTTCGAGGGCTACCGGCAACTGGTTTTGCGTGTGGGAAAAGGCACGATTTTTCGTCGCAATTTCTGCGTTAGTTCGTGGAAACGTGTATGCATGACGTGGGTCCGAAGTTGGTTGGATTGTGTGTGAACGAGATACGGGAATCACCGAGCGGGAAAACGATGTGCCTCGGTAACTATCAGCCATATTGTATTACCGTGGCGTCTGCGTTGCGCCATTGTTGTGTGTACCGCCGGAGAAAATGGAAGGGGACGGATAGTACGCGAGAGTCCATGGGGTAGATAGACGGATAGAGAGCGAGAGAGAATTTGAGCGTGGCGTAGCCGGTGAATTCATCCCCTTCCGAAAACGCGGCCACATTCGCGCCCAACTCACCCCATCAGTAGCTCACACGCAATGCCACCCTCTCGTCTTTTCTCGTTTATCGTTACTGCAGATATTTTCCGTTCTCTTGTTCGTTTTTTTTTTTTTTAATTCGCGTATACCAACATAACGCGAGCTTTGCGAAATCCGTTCTTGTTTTTTCGTCACGCGCGCTCAGAGGGTGAGAGACGCTCGAATGAAAAAAACCGCAGAGTGCGTAATGGTAACGATTCCCAGTGAGATTCGTTTCTATTGTCACTGGGAAGCCGTGTATTTCCAGGCTAAAACGAGGAAGGAGGGGGGATAGCGGAAAAGCGATTTTACGAAACGAGAAAGGTTGCGAGTGAAGATTCGAGTGAATTGAGGGGCGATTAAGTGAGGAGAGTCGAGGACTTACCCCTTTGCTTGCAGCCCGTAAATAATAAAATCGAAAAGGTAAATATAATTACCTAGCGGCGTAACATGTTTGTAAGCCACCCGTCCAAACCCACCCAACCCACTTCTCTCCCTGCCGTGAGTGAACGTAACAACACAATCGTTATAAGGCTCTTGAAAATGGTTCCTTTGAAAGGGGTCCCTAGCGCTGCGGGAGGAAGAGGGCGAACGGCACAAGGAGGCGAATTAATATTTCAGCTCCTCGCCGTGAGATCACTATACCGAGTTTAATTTGTGCCGGAGGAGGGAGCTCGTAGTCTGGAGAATGCCGACTCTCCTTAACTCCCTCTTTCATCATTAAAACACAACATTGTCATACCTCACAAAGAAATAAAAAATAAAAAAGCGGATATAGAATAGTAAAAAAACAGCTGCCGAAGTTTCGTACCGATCCACGGGTCGGAATCCACTCATTGAACATTGGATCATCCCCGAAACGTCTTTCCCCGTCGCGACATGAGATTGAAGCAATGCGAAAAAAATTCACCGCCCCTTAATTCTTAAACGGTTTTGCCAACTACCCTCCATCCGATGTTATTCGTGCTCGAGAACGCGGACCTCCGTACATCCGCACATGAGCCATGCGTTATGTATAGGGCTGGGGCTCTGCAGCTCTCGCTGTATTCACATGCCGGCTATGGCAGTGCTCTTGCTCCGCCATTATGACGTGTGTACACTCATTCGTACGTAATGCGAACATATGGGCTCTCTTAACCGCGACGGCAGTAAGTATAGCGGAGGGCCCGGTGTATACGGTGGACTGCAATAGCATTAACGAAAGAACGACGAGGACGTCGACGGGCACACGCGCTTCCGCCTATATGTGCTCCGAACCCTCTTGCGCGGAGTAAGAGGGTGAGCGACTCCTCGCCCTCACTTCACCTTCCATCTACCCTAACTCGATGCCACCGACTCGTCTGTACCGTACCTTCGCGTTGCCACGAAGGGGTGAACGCGATGTACTCTGCCCTCGAGTACCTTCCTCGCTCTTCTCTCCTCCGCCCGGGTATGTTCTCCACATATGCGGACGAGTGTGTATTCCGCGGTGCTGCGGCCTACCGCGCCCCCTCGCGAGTAATTGGCCCTCTTGATCGCCCCCCGAGCGTTCCCCGTTCACCGACAGAGCAGAGGAGTAACGCAACCACCCCCTTTGCGTTCTCGCTTTTCAATATTTTTTCTACCCTCCAACCCCGCCTTTCGTGTATCCCAAGGTTTCAAGGGTCACACCGCAGCGATGGCAGCCCGGGGGGTGGGGGGGGGGGGGTCGACTTTTCCTTCGACCCCTCGTCAATTTTTTTTTCCTCCCCTCCTCCCTCGTCTACGTCCTTTCGCCGTGCTTCCGAATGCCGAAGCTCCCGTGTGCGATTCTCCTTTTCATGCACCCACATGCGGACCTCGTGATCCCGCTCTCGATTGGCTGAACGAGCAATCGTGCGTGATTCCTTTTACGATTTATTTTCATGGAAAATGTGGTTTGAACGGTGGGTCTCGAAAATCGGGATGAACGAGACTGTCGTTGGTTCGTGCGTTTTTTCTTTTGTTAGTGAAAAATTGTTTTGATATTTTATTATCTTGCCGTGTGGACTTTCAACCTGAGTAATAAAATTTTAGGGGTTTCCAAGTTTTTATTTATTCCGCTCGAACTCAGCTGGAACTTCTCCGCCCGATATTCACATTCGAGCGATACGCCGTCGTTCGAGAGATTTTTTTCTCGTCAATCCGAGAGGGGATCTCTGCCACGGTAGAAACGAAACGATGCCGCTGTCTCCTCCGCCCTCCCGCGGTGTCGACTCCCGGGTATATAAACGGTTCATAATTGGCGGAGGAACGCGGCAGCATCGTCGTCGCCGAGGGAAGCAGAAACGATCGCGGAGACTCTGCCGTGCGAGTGTGAGAAGGATGCGAAAGCGATGGTCGTCCTGGGATAGTGCGGCGCGGAGAGCCGACGCGGGTTTGCCACTTGTTTGCCTTTCGCCTCTCAGTTTCAAATTAGGGATGCTTTTCATTTGCCTGACGTCCGCCCCGCCCTCGAACGGCTCCTGCGGTAGCCCGGCAGTGGCAGCCGCGGACCGAATTCCAAAGTGGTATGGACGCCCGCGTGTTTATCGGGACTGACTCCCTCTTCCTCCGTCCGATGCGCATCCGATACTTCTCTCGTCGAAGCTACGATTTTCCCAATCCAATCAGGACAGCTTGACCCAATTTTCAAAAAAATCATCTCCAAACCCAATTTTCTTTGGAGCCATCGTACATCGAATTGTACGGAAAAAAATTCCGAGCCGTCGCCAACAAGGTCCCGAGTTCTTTCCGATGGGCGGTTCTCACCGCCATGATTCTTCCGCGAGGGGTCACGTTGGTTGGAAACTCCTCGGGATGTCACGCGCAATTATCCAGAAACCCCGTAAGCGGACAAGAGAAACCAGCAGAGTCTCATCCATTGTCTCTTTTATTTCTTCTCGTCGTTCCATCCTCAGCTTCGTTACTTTCTGCCCTATCGCCGAAGGAAAAGAAGCATCTCTCGTCGGCATTGTCTCTTCCAACCTCTTCAGCGAGGCCTTCACGGCCTTGGAACGAAAGCGAACGAGTGATACTCTCAGGTATCCCCGCTGTACGAATTCTCTCTATATAACAGATCTCTTTCACCGGCCGTGTTCCACCGCTTCCGGTTTGCCACGACGTCGGCTTTCTCGCTCTTCGTGAGAGAATAGCGGGGCAGCAGAGCGGCAACGGAGTAACGGGGTTGGAGGGTGCGGAGATACGAGTCGAGATAAAAGTTTTGACAAGTGCCGCGGCGGCTTTGCCGAGTCTGCGAAGCCGCCTTCGCAGCTGCAGGGGTGAACCTGATAGGGGAACACGATTGCCGGTTGAGGAGGGCCGACGACTGCGACTCCTTTAGGGACGTTGCGGTGTGTAAGTACAAGCATTCGGCTCGTCTGTTTTTCTTCGGAAACGGCGACTGACAGGTTCATCGAGAACGTCGGGTTCCTCGCTCGGTCCTTCAAGAAGAGACTTCTCGACGAAGATGTTACTACGGGCAGATACTGGTAACCGAAGTGGCATTAGCGACTGAGAGCAAAAGAATGCTGTGAAAGGATTGGTTTTGTGGTAAAAAAAAAATTGAATCTTCGATACTTATTTCGTTAAAAAAAAATAGAAAAAGGACCATCGATCTAATTTGTTGACCCGCCTAACGAAGTTGTTGCGTCCTGACCGGAATGATTCGCCCGACCAAGCAATGACGAATCGATCGCAGCCTCGGATCGCCAAAGTAAACAATAATCCGTCACCGTTCGGCGTTGCAAGCTTCCGCCCACAGATTCGAAGATATCGGTACGTGTTATACCGACGAACCAGTGGTCTTTCGCGCGGGACGCTTCGTCCGCTTCGTCCGCACCGAGGCGGGGCATAATAAAAATGAGTAATTACCTCGAGTAATCTCCACCTCCTCGTTGCTCCGCTCGGTTCTCCAACGCGAGGATGGCGGCTGGGGAGAGAACCTGAGGGACAGCTTTGCCGATCTCGCTCTCTCTCTCTCTCTCTCTCTCTCTCTCTCTCTCTCTCTCACTTATTCTCCCTACCCACGCCCGAGTCGTTCAATTAACGGAATACCGTGTTGTCTTCCCCACTCGTCCGTCCGTCTGTCCGTCCTCTCGGATCAGTGACTCCCTCTCTCGCACTGCGGGAATTCGCGAAATGTTTCACTTGAAAAGTGGATGGTAGGGATGCGGTGGGAAATTTTGCGGGGATTTTTTGGTGGAGTAGTCACAGAGAGGGAGGGCGAGGGGGGATTCGTAGGGTTGAAGAGTGAGAGCGGGATAAACACGGGTCCGAGAGAAATATAAAGACAGAATGTAACAAGGAATATATATATGTATATATTTATACAGACACATGTATATATATATATATATGTATATATGAACGAAGTACGCGGGACGCCCCACCTTCGCTGACGCCCTTCCACGGCGACGCGGCGTGCTTCCCCCACCACAGACGCACCGAGCTCGACGATCTTTCGTCTCGCTCTCTCTCTGCTCCTCCTGGGGTAACTCGCTCCACGCTTGCCGGAGCTATGTCGCTGGCAACCCCGCTTTACCCCGCAGAGCTCCTAGCGGCGCGCTGCCGTCGACCGATCCGCGCGGATACACCGACTGGGTCCGCACGGTGGGGGTAGAGCGCGGAGCCGCACTCGCTCGTCGGCCGTCGTACCGAGCAGTTCTCCGACAGTTTTGCGGCACATCCGCATACATCGCGGCGTGCGTTCCAACGTTGGAATCGACCGAGCGATATTTCGATAGCGACGACACGTACAGACACTGTACGACGTTTATTTTTCGTCTCGGTTAGACGAGAGTAACGATAAAAAATATATCACGGCTTTAATTTTATTTATTTGCGAAGGCAAAGGGCAATAGCGTGCCGGGTTACAGTGTGACGAAAATTCAGCCGGTTGAAATGGATTTGTTTGACTGAGGCGGATATTCCGTCCGGATGAGACAGAGCTTCGGCCGTTAATCGATGGGGGCTTCCGTGCTTCGGCGTTTACAGTGAAACGAGTTAATGTGTGGCAGAGAGTACGGAGAAGGAAAGATAAAAAATAAAGGAAAAACAAAAACACGTGAGACGCACAGCTGAGCAGGCCAGCTCGGCTGTTCGTGTCCTCGGCGTCCGAACCACCGACTTCGGCTGTTTTCGGCGTCTAAACCACTGACTTCGGCTGTTTTCGGCGTCTAAACCACCGACTTCGACCGTTCTCGGCCAGCCGAGGCCGCGCGAGAGCAGTTACGGTGCGGCGTCGAATAAAAAACTATGCGAGATTCTCCCTCCACGCTGAATTCTAACAGATAAACTCCAGCCAACGGACAGTCGAACACGTTGATCTCCTTTTCATTCGTAAGGTACATTGAAAACGAAAGTAAAAAAGCAAATGGTAATGGGCTGCGTATTTCATCGGTCCACGAACTATCACGATCGGGCTTCGAATTTCTCGATCCCGAAGCCATTACGAATGCGAATGACGCGTCGTTAGCGCCAGTGCAGCATCCAAGATCGGCGTACCGAACCGATAAATCCTTTTCGTCGATCAATTAGGGATTAACGTGACCCACTGTAGTCAACGACGATAAAAAAATAACGATAATAATAATTATAACAAATTATAATTTCGGTAAATTCACGAGCGTGTTTTAATCCCACGAAACTGATAAATATTAATGAGATATCTTCGTGAATTCGTAACACGGTAGTTTTCAGTGAAACTGGAAGGGAAAGAGATAGAGTGTTGTTTGCGGCGAGTCTCGAACGAACGAGCCTCGATTGCCGGTATTGTGAATAAGTGTGAGCACAGTTTCGTCGATCGATCTTCCCTTCGATATTGGAGTTTTTGATTAAAAAAAAAAAAAAAAAAAACGGAAGATTCTACCGCACAACGCATGCAGCGCATGGAGGTGAGTTTGAGATTATTTTTATAACACGAATAAGAATATATGAAAAATGTGAATAAAATTTTGTCGCAAGAACACTCGTGTTGAGAGTAGAGAGTGAAATGTTCGAGTCTAGCGGGGAAAAAAAATCGCGGAGCTCGTGGTAGACGAGAATGGAGAGCAGCGCGTCGCGGCTCGTCGGCCGAACGACTGAGTAGCGCGCCGCGCGTAAACACGCCGCTCGGCGCCCGTTTCCGTACGCGGAAGAAATTTCTATTTCGTCGTGACGTAGGTATCACGCAGGCGCTACCGTGGCCACGTGCTTTTCCTGCTCGTGTTTGTTGCATGGCAAACTCGCCAACGAGAAGGAAGACAAATACCCTTGGATTCCGACTCCGGAACGCGATAGATACAGATCGTGTTTCATACGATTTTTCATGCTTTTTTTTTTTTTTTTTTTTTTTTTTCATCGTCTCTCCATCCAAACAGCTCGGAGATATCAGCGACGAGGGAGACGTTCGTTTTAAACCAACAAGCTTATCTTACCGTAAACGAAACATGACGCCATCGAACAATCATAAAATGTAACGTCACGGTAGTTCAAATTCGACAATAAAGAAGCCTTTAAGATCCAAGAAAAAAATTAAATACACACGAAAGAATAATACATCTTTTCGAAAGATTTATATATATTCAAGGTACACGGAAGAAAACAAAAATCGAAGAAAAATATTTGAAACATATTTTTTGTAAATGTTAAAAAATTTCGAAAAATGATTTAAAAACATTAAAAATGTGAATAATATTTGAAAAAAAAAAAAACATGTCAAAACACTAAAAGTTTAAAGAGATAGGTGAAAATGAAAGGGGGCTGTCAGCTGCGAAACAGTCATTGGATCTAGGCGATTACGTAGACGGGATATAATTCGTGTTGGCATTGTTCCAAGCGGCTCACGGTAGCGGCTTCGCGAGCTCGTTCCTGTTCCTAGACGACTTCTCGTCTCATCTCGTACAGTATTATGGAAAGCATCAGCTCGGAGAATACGAAAGTGGGCTACTTTCGGGTATGCGCGTTTCTCTTTCCACTGGACGGCTGTCGTGTCGTTTTTTTTGTTTCTTGACTCTCTATTCGTTGTTCTTCTTTTCGTGGCGAGGACACGAAGGAACGGGGAGCGGCGCGACGGGATCGACGACGAGGACAAAACACAACGGACGCTTCGCGTTTCGTATCTCGCGTCCAATTAGTTTAGGCTACGTTATGTTTATCGGAGAGCGCAACGAGATAGGAATCGACTCGCGAGCTCGCGAGGCCGCGTAATTAGGCACTTATCGAGTCGCACGATTCTCGCACAGGATTCAACACTGCTGGCCTAGGGGGCGCTTTGTGTTTGCGTTAACGTGTCGATGCACGTCGGACGCTCTCGGCGGCGTGGCTAGAGCCAGAGCCGGAGAGCTCCTCGGCTCACGGTCCGGACACGAAATCGGGAGATAATTCACGCGAGGGAACATTGACCGATTCCGCGTCGCGTTTGCGTTCTCGAAATACGATGACGGCAATTGTATCTTTGATTATCGATTTATTTACGATAAATAACGAACGATAGGTTAAAAGGTCGAGAGTAAAAAAAAAAACGTTGATATTAAATATCGAGTGAAAGAGAGGCGAGTAGTCGAATGGGAGTCTCACGTTGGCGGTTCAATTTACTCGAGCGTTCTGGGATTAAATGTTTCTAACTGTTATGATTATGGTGGATAAATTAATGAGAGTGTTGAATCAATTCATGCTTTCTCGGCTTAAGTGGTTTTAACTTTTATAATTCGGTATTCGGGAAGTCTGATATTTATGATTTATAAATATAGCGATTTGAATCTGTCGCGGTAATAAATTATCAATTTTTGTGTCTAAAAATAATATTTTATTGGATTTGGAAATCTTTTATGATGAAGAATCGTCACGCTCGAGATGTTTTTTTTTAATATTCGATCTCGATCGACGACCACGGTAAAAAAAATAATTATCGAAGCGTTGAGGTTGGACTCGATAATCGGAGAGTAAAAAAATGGGAGAAATAATTGAGCGATGGTATCGAGGAAACGTGAAAAAATGTTGGAATGGAAAACAGCGACGCGGTCAAGGAACTGCGTCACCGATAATGAGATTGATAAGTCTTCGGCGATAAGTGTAAAACGTTCATTTCGACTCGGGCGCAATTCTCTCATACCGATCGCCTTCGCCTCAAGGTTTCGTGCGCTATGACGACGGGGAATAGAAAAAACATGAAGAACGAACCAGAAAAAAATAAATTTTTTTTTTCGTTGCCTACGGAGACCACGCGAGGGTAAATCTTGCGCGGTAGCTTTTATCGATAGGGAGTGTCGAGGCTTGAAAAAAAAAAAAAAAAAAAAAAAAAAAAAAAAATTATAACCAGCATTTGATCGACAGGTGCGATTAGAGATAAGTGGAAATAGTCCTCGAGTGTCCGCCGGTCAGTTCGCACAGTCGTTGGTAATTTCGTCATTAAGTTCCACGTACTATTGCCCTCTCTCTCGACGACTTTAATAACAATTTATTATTTCGTCCTATCGTTGCATCACCGTCGGGACTGTCCGGACTTTATTCCCTAATCTAATTAGCGTATCTCTGATTATTAACGAGAACTCGTTCGGAGATGAAAAATGATATTTTCCTCGATAGTCGACCGAGGAACAAATAACGCCAGTGACTCCTGCATATGATATATGCATATATATGCGTACGGATACAGATACACTGTGTGTATATATAAATAGGGTCTTGTATTTAATCTTGATAATGATCGAGAGCTTCGAGCCTGCTCCGAGTCTCAGAGCTGGCGCATCCGGCAACGGAATTCGTTGCGGAGAGTGCGTTACGTTTCCTGGACTTGTTCCAACACCGGAGGGGCCACGCCGCCTCGCTAAAAAGTTAAAATAACACAAAACCCGCTCACACAACTCCAAGAGCAACATCGACGTTGCCACCACAAAAGCGAGTCCGTCGTGTCTGTCCCGAAGCGTTGCCGGAGCCACCGGCACACTCGCTCCGACTCGACGACCATCCGAATTTCTTCCTGTATCTGAGCATTGCGCAGGAAATTACACCGATGCTTTCCGGTGAAATTCCCTGCGTTGAAGTTAATGCACACCCTGCAGACATCGCAGACAAACCCGCACTAGTCTCGATCCTTAAACTACACATTCTTCGAGTATCCGCTTCGACTGAAACTATTCGGTTGTACTCGAACTGCGCTGGCGACAAAGTCAGCGAGTTTTGTCTTCCGTGGGTTCCGCGATAATTTCGGTTGCGTATCAGATTTGGCGGATTGAGAAGATCTTTTTTTAGTGAAATTTCTTAAAAAAAAAAAATTGCAAGAGAAATTGCGTCGTGTGAGTCGAGTTGTGATTAACGAATTTACAGAGATCTGTACACATTTAACTTTATCCATATTTTACTGCTGACAAATCTCAGTTATTGAATTTTTGAGCGAATAATTTAATTTAAAAATAAATGCGGCTCCTTTAGAACCGAAATATAATTTATGAACTTTTTTTTAAACATCTAGAAAAATTTTTACGTACGATGTATGTGTCGTATCGTAGCATTTGTTTACTTTACGTAATAAAACGATAGTGATAAACATGTTGGGTAAAAGATAAACATCCTCGACGAAGAGAAAGACTTATGTAGACAGTAAAGAAGTTTCACTTCAACCGCGAGTAAAGTTGACACGGATGTTTACCTTAGCTTTTTTTTACCCAAGTACTCATGAATTTTTTCTAGTCGGCTCCGTAATTCGAGGAGGGTCCAATAATTATGAAATTTTAGGCGAAATGTGTTGGACGAATCTGCGCACAGACTAGGACATACCCGGTATTTTTTTGAATCCTTCTTCGGTGGGACGGGCAGGTGGAACGAATTGTCTTTCTCGTTGTCCCCATTTTTCGCTCCCTTTTCCCCCCGTTCTATGACCCAACAGCCTGGCAGCAGGTATCGTTCTCGTTTACGACACCGAGGAACCTGCCGGTCCCTCGGGCAGCGAGAAATACTTGTCTCTCCTCCTTAAACGAAAAAAAAATTCGAGAATGAAAACAAAGGAAGAAACAAAATTCACCTCGGCTGCGTTTCAGCTGGTGCGAGCGCGGCTCTCGCACCTCCGTATCGACGCGGCGGGTTTTCTGGCAACCTCGCGTAACCATCCTGAAATTTATTATTTTACGAGGGATTCACGACTACGTTCCCGACGGCCAACGATCGTCATCTCACAGCTCCCGAGGTCGATCGCACCTCCAAAATTTTTACAGCACCGACCCGTACCTATCCGATAAATGTCGCAGCTAATAATTTCCGACTCACTTTGTAGAGTAGCAGTGAATTTACGTCTCGATATGTCTATGGAAACGCGAAACAATATTTCAGAGAGCATAAAAAAAACAACAACAAGGCACATTTCACACAATTTCCCTGAGATCAATGATTTTTTTTATCAATGAAATTTTCGATCCATGATTTTTTTTAACGAACGAAATTTCTTTATTAGAAACAAACTAAAACGAACAGGAGTGAAAGAAACGATGGCGCGTATTTCCCGTTGAACTATAACGTTCACCGGTAAATTTTCCATCGGCCATCGAATTATTTCCGTCGTACCCGAAACGGCATCGGTGTTGCTGAGCTTTGGGTCAAATCCTTGGTCGTTTCGGTGAGGCTTTACGTCTCGTCGCCGGTTGCTTCTTCATTTCTCGCCCCGACGAAGCGGCAGTTTGCAATCAAACGACGAGACGCTGGTGGCCGTAAAGGGTCGTCCGCGTGCACATCCGTTGCCAGGGGGGGTCGAGCCCGAGAGTGAGGAAAACGGCTCCACACTATCGCGCCGCGTATACGCATCGCTCCGCGTAGTGGCGAATTAAAATGTAAATATTTGATTAGAGTTAATCCCAGGCCAGGTGGGCGAGTCTTGGACGTCCGAGAGCGCTCCCTCCTCGCCTCTTCGCACCGCATCGCATCCACTATATACTCCATGTATCATAGAGCCAGGGGTTTGGGCCCTAAGGGGGCGAGTTTTTATTGCCGCTTTTTTATTAGCTGCGTAGAAAAACACCCCTCGATCCCCTCAGCGTCCAGGATTCTCGCGAGCTGCTGCACCGTATCTTAACGTCTCACTTCCGGGCCGTGGACTCTCATCGAGCCACCCACTATTCGCAGGTTGCACGAAGCGGCCGGAAGGTAGCAGCGGTCGGACGAAGGGGCCGGGGGAGAGGGAACGTGGGGGTTTATTAAAACTAACGTTGCGCCAAGAATTACCCCGTGAGATTGAAAATTAAATTAATACACAAAACCGTCCCTCGCCCTTCGTCCCTAACTCGGTGCCCCGCGGCAACGTCGTACCTCTGTCCCCTGAGGGGCTAATTACGTATATAATATTAATTAAAAGTTAAGTGCTACGTCGTTTTCAGCTGCGGCGATGCGAAACCCCTGAGTAGCGGCGAGGGGTTGCTTCCACTGCCTCGACGTCACGTGAACTCTGCTTCATTTCGCCACATACCCACATTATACCTGTGTAGGGATGGAACTGGGGTAGGATGGGCGAAAGGGCGGAAAGGGGGGGGGGGAAGTGTAACTAGTTATAAATGTACGTACTAAGTGGAATTGAATTCACACGAAGTAATTAAGCGTTGTGCTCGTATATTTGCGGCGGATAAAAAGTTTGTAATTAAATGCAAACCGGAAGTTGCGCTCTCTTCTGAAAGAACTTGGTTGAAAGAAGAAAAAAAACGAGAAAACAAACAAACAATGTTTTTCGTTCGAGTCCAGGGCTGTTTGATGTAAGCGCTCAAAATTTCGAGGTTGATTCATTGGTCATTGCAAATTTGGGTTTTCTGGTGCAGAGAAAATGGTCAATGAATTCAGAGAAATTCGTTCCGGTACTGAAAAAAAAACCATTAATCATCCCGTCTCTTTATTGTAGTTTCTCGTTGAAAAATCATACGAATGAGAAATAAATATTAAGACATTACTTCTCTCGGCACGAGAATACCCGCGAGAAATTTTCGATCCATGGCTTTGCATTTTATTCCGAACGAACATTGAAAAAATTAATGCAACAAAAAGAACCTTTAAAATCGTATGAAAAAATACATATATATATATTTGCATGTCCCTCGAACGACGCCAATTACCTCGGGTATCGCTTATATGTATCTACTCCTTGAACGGGCGTGCACACGCTTAACGTATATCAGAGCATGTACTTACGGACGCAGTGCCGATATGACTATCCGTTATTACTTCCACGAGCCGCCTTGGTGCATTAGCTTGCATACATCCATGAATATTATCCCCGCGTACTTTGGCGATTGCGATGTAACAACGAAGGAGCGAGAATCGCCGGACGACGGGATTCCCGGCCTGGGTGGAAGCGAGAAAGCGGGCGCGGCGTAGCGCGGGTTGAGGGGGGGGGGGGAGGTTCGCGGTACAGGGACGGGTATGTATAAGGTATAAGGTAGTCCATTAGCGTTAATATTATAAACGTTAGCTGCCCTCTGGCCATCCCCGTATTCACGGACATGCATGTAAACCCGCCGGCTCACCAACACCCGACACCTCCGTTCTCCGCGCCACCGAGAGTTCCCGCGCTCGCGCATGCGCGCGTACGATCGCACACACAGACCCGAAACGTTGGACGATGTATCCGCGAAACCTACACGACTCAATGCACGCTCCCACGTACGAGCGAACGATATATGCACACCTCTTACTTAGGTGTTCCGTTACCATGCATTACGCGAACGGCCCTCTACAGGGTGACCGGATTGATATTCGACAACGTCCTTCCGGTATCAATTTCGATCCCGTCTTCCCGCGACTCACCGACAGCATCCTCCTTGCCACGATCGATTTTATTAATTAAACGAGAACGAGCGAGTCGTCGCGAGGCGCTCTATTATTTACTCATAAATGCGGAATTTTTATGGAGTCGCGATTTTGACGATAGGGGCATGGGAAAAGAGACGTGGTAGGGGAATTTCTGAAGGATTTTTTTTTTTTTTTAAGATGTTAGATTGCGCGGTTTGTAATAATAGCGGGGGCTAATGGACCGTAGGGCGAGTACAGAGGGACGACGCGGAGTACTCCGGCTAGCCGGCTAGCCGGCTAGCCTCGAAGGGACGCTGCGGAGGCGAGAGGTGCGCGAGGGCGAGGCGATTGTATCGGGCAAAGGGTTTTCGCCGCCGATCGACGCCGCTGTGTAGGGTCGGTCAGCGTTGAACGCCTCGCCGGCGGAAAATTTGTCGGGCGAGCCCTATCGAACTAATGCCTTTCACGTCGAGGGCTCCTCTCGCCAGTTCGTTGTTATTAGCGATCCTTTGAGTGACAACGATCCGGAGAGGCCGCGCCGCAGCTTTCCACGTAAGCCAAGCTTATCCGTCCAACGACGTTATTATGAAATTTTCCAATAAATTCGTCGCAATGATTTCGAGATTAAAATAACATCAAAGAAACACGTAATCGTTCAGGAAGAAGCGGACTGTAAAAAAATATTCGTGCGAAATTGCATTCACTGGTATTCAAAGTTGTGTTGAGTATGAAAACCTTAGAAAAAAATAAATAAATTATAATAATTTACTTTAATTTCACCGTCTATCAATTTTTCATCACAATAGTCCATGAAATATAATTTACCGGTTTCCATATTGAAACTCCCATTTCGCTGAATGAAATTAAAATTTATTTTTCACTGTGCAGAAAAAATTTCAACATAATATGCAAATGAGTCTCCCGATATTCGTAGATTTTTATATAGCCAAAAAGAGGGCTTCATTGTCCCAGCGTCGTCTCGTTGAAACCTCCGCGCGAATTTCGCCCGTGACGCCTCTCAAAGCCTCTCCCCCGTCTTTCCCGTCCCGTCAAAGATAATGCAACATAAAAAAAAAAAAAAAAACCCAAAGTCGGTGAATTGAGCGTATCGTCCGCGAGTATCCATCCGTTATTAGAAACACCGTTCCGGCTTCGTTCCAGGTTTAATTTCCAACTATGTGTAACAGCCAACGAAACATACTCCGCTCAGTGTGCACCTCTATTGTATGCAAACGTCGAACAGTCGCTTCTCTCCTCTTATCGGGGGCAATATAGAGCGCCTCTATCTCCGTGCCCCGCCGTCCTTCTCGTATACACACAATCACTAGCTTCGGCCCTATCTGGGCATCCGACAGAGGCCCCGGTTTGCTCGGCCAGTAGTCGTCGGACGGTTCAAAAGTAGAGAGGGAGTGCGATGGGCCGATAGCAGGAGGCAGGAAAGTGAGCGAAAGGACGCGATGAAACACGGGATCTGCGCTAGGGCGCTTCAAGGGTGGGGGTCGCGGGTTGGAGGGTTGTATGAAGGGTAACAGTGGAGAGCTCGCGGAGAGAAAGAGAGAGAAAACAGGGGGGGGGGGGGGTCGCGAGTGGATGGGCAAAAGTGAGGCAAGGGAAACGGTGGCGAGGGACAGTGGAGGGAGGGGGGGGGGGCAGAAGGGTACATGTACTGCCGGCTACCCCAAGCAATAACATTAATTGCTATAAGCTCAATCACAACGAGTTGGCGGGAGCTTGGTTGTGTAGAGCGGCGGAACGGTCGGCTGGTGTTGCGCTCCAACCAACCCAATGTATATATATAACAGCATCCCCGAGGTACCCCACCGGCAGCGAGTCGGAAAGCCCCGCCGGGTCACGTGGTATCTCAAATTTGTTCTCGGATAATTGAAAAACCTTCCAGCTCGCATTCCACTCTATCAACGTGTCGTTGATATATTAAATCGTTTTTTATATGAGCGCACGAGGACGCGCATCGGCCGTATTCGCGTTGTCGATACACCGGGAAATATTATTTTATTATGGATTTATGAAATATGCAAGAGGGTTTCCGTGCCTGGAGAGAAACATTTTTTTGTCGAGCGATTTTTTTTGTTTGTTTTTTTTTACGTTGTACAACCTTATTCCCCCTCCCTTCTCGATCATATCGGTCGGTATGTAATTGAATGTTCTGTAATTGTGTTTAGACGGGTACCGATCTTCCCTCCGGGGAAATTTATCCTTCACCGCGTACAACTACGCTGATGCGTTATTATTATTATTATTATTAGTATTTTTTTAGTTGCATAAAAGATATTTTAAATACGAAAAGGATGCACGCGGTACATTCGGAATTCTTTCGCAGCTGCTAACCAGCCTCTATGTATTATATTTTATTTATATATATTTTTATACATATTTATATACATATATATATATATACATATACATATATATATATATATATATACGTATGATTCTTGTTACTCGAGTATTCATTACCACACGTGCTGCATGCGTGAGGCAGCGGTAGCTTTGAGAACCCCTGACTGCCAGAGAATTCTAGGCACTCCTGACGTCTGCTTAATTAATTACTATCCGCGGTTTTAATTAGCCCGGCGCAGTACCCTTCGCGAGTGGAGCGAGAGAGCTCGTTCGTTCGCGAGGCTTGAGCCATGGAAAACCATGAAGTAAGTAGATACGTCGACGGTAGAGCACCTATCTATCTACGTCTGTGTATGTGTTGGTCGTTCACACATACACGGAGTATCGGACGAGGAAAGTGCAGCGGATAGTTGCACGCTGCCGATTCGTGAAAGAATGAAAAAAAAACGTGTAAAGTGAACCGGCTGGAAAAGGAAAATGGAAAAACGTTTCGTGTCACATCCGATACTTGCGAGGGTGCATCGGCGATTCCATGCGGCCGCGAATAATGCACGTCGCACGGAGAAATTTCAGCGACACCTTCGACCCATTGACATTTTTTCCGCTAATTTATTTTTAAAAATCAAGACAACGTACGATCGACATTAAAAGTGTCGCGGATACAAAATTATTCGAGGGATTTATCGCGGCAGCCAGTTTTGGCTTGAAACGATCCTGAGCCAATAATTTTTGAACCCCTCAATATCGAAAGAATTTAATGCAACTTGCGATACATCTGATACGTTTCTTCGTATGATAATTCGAGCAATTTATTACGAAAGCTTCGAGGCCTCGCATTTACCGAGAAAAAAAAATAATGTATATCATTAAGAGTGCATCAAGAAACGTCTAATTAAAAGTCTCGCTTGGCACGCTCCTTGACTCGCCTAATGTCCGATTACGATTCAAAGTTGCGAAGTTGCGATGAATCATGGTGCAAAGAGTTGCGATATACCGACAGACACGCGCAATATTGCACGAAAACAGACCGATTTATTGCGCAACAACGAAAATGTTTCGATAATCGAGCGATTTCGCTCGAACGATAAGGCACGATCATTGCACCGAGTCGAATTATTGTAAAATTCCTAAAACGAATTAATTCCAACGTTTCATCAACGATCGTCAAAACGCGCTGGCATCGATAGCGAAATTTCGCAACGATTCGAAACGCTACGTGTCGAATGGAAAATAAATTCGATACAGCGTACGTATTTGCACGGATAACGATACAGGGAAGGTCGTGAGTGAATTAAAATATTAATGTCGGCAACATAACGTTTGTTAACGAATGTATATTTCGCGAGTACAAAACGCATAATCAGTGCCGATATCGGGCCTGGCGAGCGGCAGAACCGAGAAACAACCGGAGGGGCAAAGCGGCCCCGAGGAAAAGTAAAATCGTATTGAATTGCTAATTATCTCACGTCCGTTACGTAAAACTCGTTAACGGTAATTACAACGAGGATAATATAGCGCGGTAGTTCGAGCTCGATGCGCGATGAAAAAGGGCTGACGGAGTGGGCGCGAAGCGGTATTCCGCATAGTCCAAACGAAACGTACGTATACACATAAAAACATATATATACAATCCGTATACGCCTATGCATGCGTAGGAAGAGTGAAAGCGAAACAACAAGACAAATGGTGCTGATACAAAGCCGAAAACTCCCGAGAGTGCGTATCGTAGAGCAGGCGTTATTTTCCACCTGGATAGCCAGCAGCGAATCGGTATGTCCGAGGATAAGCGACGATAATAACGACGAGGACTGTAACGACAAAGACGATTATTAATTAACGACAAACGGAAACGGTCAGAGGTCGCGCTCCGTTTCATACGTGACACTTACGCGTGTGCTCGCGTGTGCGAAATGTATTTATATATCGTACGTTGTCATTGACAGTGACGTTGCACCGTACAGTGTAAATTACATTGCACAGGTGACGGACGGGCCGGAGGTACGAGCGCGTGCATACACATACACGCGCTTACATCCTGTCCCCTGCGCACTTCCGTTAACCGTCACCTCGCCCGAATAGAGAGATAATTAGAGACGATCGTTTGGCCCTGACACTAATTGAATATGAAGCAATTAAGTCGCTCGTCGCCGTCGTCGTCTCCGACGCTCACGAAGCTTCTATGTCTCATCGGGTTGTCTCGCGCTCCTCAAAATAATTAAAAGACGCACAGGTGTCCGAGTTACACCGACGTACACGTGTATATTGTGCAAGCTTATCCCGCCATCGTTGCTCGCCCGAGTTCAATCGCGCTCCACCTAATTAAAAAGTAACGAAAAAAAAAAATTAACCACCCGACATCTCGACAGGGATGATGCATCGTGTCTCGAGTGAATTGTCATTATCCGTAAGGCGACTTTGACTCCGAGTCATTTGGCCGAGCGTCGATCTCTTCCGTACCGAGACGCCGCTTCCTTAATACCGCTAATTTAAGTACAAAACGCGGAGGACTACGAGTCGGCGTGTATCGTTCGTTATAAACGCGCTGTGTATATCCACTCTCGCGAACGCTAATTAAAGTGCGCTCGTGTAACGCAACTCCACGCTGAGAAGATGATAATATAAGCGAGAACGCGGAACACGCACACGTTCACGCTAACCAGCTGACAGCGGCGGGAGCAGCAGCGGGAGCAGCAGCGGGAGCAGCAGCGGGAGCAGCAGCGGGAGCTGCACCGATCTCCGGGAGCGTGGGGGATGAGGGGACGGAGGGAACGGGGTGGTTGAGCAAGAGAGAAGAATTTTGTTCTCTGTCGTTGATGACTTATACATACTACAACTATACTAACAGTAATAGGTATAAGCATGAACATCGCGGGCACGCTCGTTACTCGCTTCTTTTCTCATTCCCATCTCCGTCTGTTTCGCGCGGCATCATCGCTCTCCGAAGCGCGCTCGTCTCCGTCGCGTACGTCCGAGCCCGCGCGTCTCTCTCTCTCTCTTCTCTCTCGAGCGAATCCTTACAGCCGGCTCTCTTCACCCGGTCGTTGCAACGGTGCAGAGAGACTATTTAGTTGCAGCGAGATAATGCGAAAGCACTTAAGGAGGCAAAAAACGAATTGCCGTAAATCTCCCGAGGGGGTGGAACGACGTGACGGCCGGGCCCGCGAGCGCTCGTCTCTCTCGCTCGTTCCCTCCGTCCCGACGTGACTGCCGCGAGGGTGTGAGCGAGGGTACCAAGGGATGGCCGCGAACTCGACGATGGGTCATTTGGGCCACGGGATCCGATTCTCCTCGGTTGTAAACGAGCGAACGTTGTGCCTGCGTGCTGGCCCGCCGTCGACGCCGCCGTCGCTTGTGTTCCCTGTTCTCTCTCCGTTCTGCACCTTTGCTTTTCTCGCTGTCGCGCAGCGAGAAGCCTTGCGCGCGTTCGTGCGGTTCGTGCAACGCTTCGGCATCTCGCTCGCTCTCGTAAAAAAAAAAAAAAAAAAAAAAAAAAAAAAAAAAAAACACCGAACCGGTGATCCTCTTTTCTACTCCGTTGTTGCTCTTTCCCGAGGCTACGTTGAGCGTATCCTCGGCTCGTTGTTCCACCGCCTGTTTCTTTGTAATTGACCAACTGATACATTGTCTCTTTGAGACGCATCCGCAGATCACTGGGGATCAACTTTTTTTCTCGGCACCGACTTTTCCGGGTTCAACGGGCTTCGTCGTTTTTCGGCCGGATGTCTTTTTCCTCTCTTCAACATCCTCATTGGGCAACCTTTGCCCATTTGAATACAATCGCAGGTTCGATGCGCGGTTGTTGTGTTTTTTTTTTTATCTTTGGTGCCGAGTTCGTTGGAACTGCAAATGGGCATTTAACGATCTTGGGATGCGACCACCAGCGTGTGTCGATGTCGGGAGATCAAACTACCGTTGAACAAGCTGCCAATGGAATCGGTGGAATGTAAGACGCGGTCGCGAAGAGGGGGCCGTCGTAGGTCACGCGTGCGAGAGTTCTCGAACGTTTCCGCCCCCCCCTCCCCCCCCCTCACGTTCTTCCTCGTTCCCCATCGTGTCGTTCGTGTACTTTCGTCCTCCTTCTGCCCGCTCCGTCGAGGAAGTTACCGACGATACGCTATTCTAAGATTTCTCGATAGTTATCGATTCTCGCACGCCACCGACTCTCCCACTGCATTTTCCGTCCTTCCGACGCGCATACGTACACTCGAGCGGAATTGCAACCGCGAGACAAAGACACGAGGTGGTTCGATAAACACGATAACGAGGAATAGAGAACCGTGCTCCAAGATCCCGACTAGCCGGATTTTACTTATACGGCATCGGTACTGGAGAACTGTTTTTGAATGACAGAAATGACCATCGGTGAATCAGTTCGCAATTTTGTTTTGTTGATTGAGCCACGGATTTTTGGGTTTAACCAATTTATCGTCGGCCTCCAGGAAAAAAAGGATTTTTTTTCGGGAGATGGAAATTATTTAATTAGCGTATGGCTGAAAATTAATAGGGCGAAAGGGACGAGACCATCTCATTGTGGTCCTCGTCCGCCCTAGGGGTTGCATTTGTTGAAGCTCCTCGGGACACGCGATGGAGGGTCGGTAGATAAAGGCAGGAACAGGGCGACGCTCGGTGGGTACGCAACAGGGGACCGAAACGCGATGGCATCGTCTCGATTCTTCTCGACTCCACGCATTCTACGCGGGGAATGTAATATTCACAACAGCCTATATTCACGGTAGAGTAGTGACGAGGGATTCTCAGCCGGGAGGGTTTATCTCTTCGTTCCTCTCTGTTCCCGCAGCCTGGAAAAAACGCCGCGCCTGCACTCTCGGCGACGATGTTAACCTCGCGGTTAAAGAGAACATTGCCGAACCGCTGTAACGCGAATTAATTACCCGACTATATGGGAAAAAGAAATGACAACGCACCATGAATATCGTAAGAAGAAATTTAATTTAAAAAAAATTACTATAAATTTGAAACAAAATTCACGACAAATATTTCCGAAAAAAGTCTAATAGCAAGGAACATAGAAATTGAAATCCATTGCGCACAAGAAAAATGCGTTGTACAGGAGGAACAAAGCGTAGAAAATGCGTTCGCAAAAGGAAGTTCAATAGTGGATATGAAGTCTCTAAGGCCGTCGTTTCCCCGATAGTTCGAAGCCTTCGATAAAGCAATAACGCAGAATCCGGTTGGGGCTGGAGAAAGGGGTGGCTGACGAGATCCTGGGAAATTTTCATTAAGTGAATTCTTATAGTGGTCGTCTTCGAGATTAACGAAATGATATGTGCGTACACTGTGGCTGTGGATATATCTCGTTTCACAGCGACGAGAGAGAGAGAGAGGAAGAGGGCAACATGGTCTGCGTATAGCTAATACCGTGCTTGCTCTCACCAGCCGTACAGCGAGTCGCGCGACGGCATCGCCAACGGCATCGCTGCCTGCCACCGCTGAGATATTGGATCGAAGGGGTGGTCTCTCGTGTCCCCGCAGCCTCCTTTCGTACCGCTCCGGGTTTAATATCGGCACGGGCAGAGGGGTACGGAGTGCCAGAGACCGAGTGTGGATATTGCTGCGAGGGTGCTGCTCCCGCGCTGCCTCGGCTCCCGGATAGAAGCGTGTCGATATTCGTGATTCCGCGGCGTATGCCAGTGTCGTTTCCGGACTCCACGTGTATGCGTTTTTAGAACGTGTGCGCCTCGTCGTGGTACACTCGTGGAGATCGGGTTAACGGCGCAGGTAGGCGTAGCTTCAATATATCCAGATTGGCCAACCACTTTTGACCGATGCGGAATTACACCGTAATTTCAACCCTTCGCCCCATCCGAAATCTACGTTATTAAGAATCGCTGATAGTTACAAGTTTTGGCGGTCCGAACCGTTCTTAAACTTTCGTACTACGGCGACATCGCGACAAAAATTTAATCGAAACTTCCGAGTTAAGTTTGTTAGGGTTTGATAAAGGTCGCGGAAACGATTCAATGAAATTGTTGGGAACTAAATTTCGTCTCACGAAACAACGTTATGTTTTTGGGGAGCGTGCAGAGCCATTCGCGGGAATTTATTTAGACGAAAAGAATGCTGTCTGATAGGCAAGTTCCGGATCATCGATAAGTTGCCGATTGGTGATCCGTATTTCCCACCTTTAACGTTCCATCGCCCGAAAAAGACTCATCCATGCTGAGCACCGTTAATCGTCCGGTTTAACTGATCACTCCCCGATCATTGTCGAATGCAGAGTGAGTTGGCTCGTGAGGATCGAGCGAAAAGGAGCGTGTTTAGCCTCAGCACAGGGAATCCGCTGGTGGTGCGCGGGTGTTAGAGAGAAGAAAAAAAAAATGAGTAAAGGGGCGAGTTCGGCGGTTAGCTCGGCCGCAGAGAGTAGAAACGGGCCAGCGGGTGAAAGAGAGTTGAAGGTAACCGACACCCTTTCGCAAAAAGTAATTGGTTAATGCCTCGGAAATGAGTTTAGTTCCCTTTTGCCTGGGTCTTCTCGGGCTGCTCCTTTTTTGCCTCGCTCTACTCGGGCCTCTCGTTCCCTCGGCCGGACTTCGTCACATTTCGCGTCTCTCTCTTCCTCGCTCATTCGCGAAATCGTGACTTTGTCTCGCTTTCTTTGGCACTCGTCTCCTCGCTCGCTCCTCGGCCGGAGTTATACAGCCGAGTTTCTCGTTCGTTGTGGCAACGAAACGGTGCGAGAGGCCGCCCAGTAAAACGAGAGAAAGAGATAGCTGGGAGCGAGCGACGGATGGAAGGAAATGGAGTCAAAGCGAACGATAGCTGGAAAGACGAGGAGAGAGAGAGAGAGAGAGAGAGAGAGAGAGAGAGAGAGAGAGAGAGAGAGGGTGGGAGGGATAGAGAAAGAAAGAACAAGGTCTCTCACCCCTTTTTTTCTTTCCTCTCGGCTTGTGTACCTACGCCGGGAGAAGAAGAAGCACCGGAGCCCGAGGGCTCCGGTAGAAGAAGCACCACCGGCAGTACACACAGTCACGCTTTGTGCTACATTGCAGCATGTCTTTAGACTCCATTATTCGCGTATAAAAATGCTATTACGAGCGGGTAGAACGCGAGGGTCCCGCTCGAGCGCAAGAAAGAGTGAGGTATCGTCGATTCCCGGCAAAATGCTGCGGGAAAGGGATGCGAGGAGTTACAGTAGAAAGTAACGAAAAAAAAAGGACGGAGAAACCAGTGTCGAGTTAATTTCGAGCGTGATAGCTTTGGCGAAAAGCGATCGACCCTTGAACCTCTCGCACCGGATTGGAATTCGACGCGGAGCGTGTTTGAAAAAAAGATCCGTTGAATGAACCATCTCGTCGCTCCGAACTTAAAAGTCATACGAGCGTAAGTGAAAGAAAGTAACGTTTGCCCGGCTCGACTGGATAGTCTCGGAGTGAATTGTTCGTGACGAAGATTCGCCAGTATTCAGTATTATTGCCGATCGCGACCCTTTCGACTCAGCGAATATATTTATCGTCGAAATCCCGAAGCTTTCTGTATCGCGACCGATGCACGGCGTAAATAGCGTTAGGAGAGAAAATTTTCCCTCGTTAAATATCAATTTCATCGACAAAGGTGCACCTCGCGCGGGTCCAACACTGGCACAAAATTAAGAGAATAATGGGAGGAAGGTGTTGTTAGAAGCGCGTTGTCCGTGTGTAAGACACTCCTTCGCCCGGCACCTCGTTTTAATTAAAGTCATAAATCAATGTCAATTAGCCCCGGTACGGAGCCGTGCTCCGGGCCCGCGTAATTAATTATAATTAACGATTAATAATATTGTAATAAGATCGTGAATCCTTTCACGAATCATCGGGAGGATCGGTGCGCTGGCGAGCGCGATAGCTGGGTGCGCAAGCAGCTCTATTGCGGCTGTGTTCGGCTCTGACCCGACAGCATTTCCCGTGGGAAAATCAACTGACCTGAAAGCCCCTCGCGCACACGCACGCTCGCTGTACGACCTACTGAACAAAACGATTACTTTCCTTCTCCTCAAAACTTCGCCTCCACGCATGTTTATTACATACATCTGTACGTTTCTCGATTCCAGCATTTAACGCGAACGTCTCACCGGCTATCCTTGAGTTACACCGCGCACTCGACGTGTATAAAAATTTCATTATCGAATCGTAATAAAAAATAAAAAAATTAAATGTACATATTCCCGTGTGTATATTACTGGAATCTTCGTTTCGATCGTACGTCTTCGGTCAGACTTTGCGACTCTGGCTGATCGTAAAAAACAAAAATTCGCATCCACTCGAAACGTGAGAAAGCGATTGGCAATATTTTCCGTAAAATCACGTACGATCGTACACGCCGATGTACGCCAGGCGCGGCGATGAGGCTCGAATAAATTTAATATCGCTCTCGGCGCGGTCGTCGCCGTCGGCGTCGTCGTCGTTGTCGTTGTCGTCGTCGTCGTCGTCGTCGTCGTCGTCGTCGTCGTCGTCGTCGTCGTCGTTGAGGTCCCCGCCGAAGGGCCTCACTGGGCGAGCAGGTGGCCGTCTGCTTGGAGGGGGCAAGAGAGCAACTTGACCGACCGGTTTCATACGGCGGATCTCTCGCGGGAACCCTTTTTCCTCCGGTCACCGGCGCGAGCGAGGGAGAGACGGAGGACGAAGCGAGAGACACGCACATGCACACAGCGAGAGGAATCCCGAAACGTAGCGGCGGGGATTGTTTCGCGAGGTGTACACGGGGTAACAAGAGAAGAATCAAGAAATGGAAGACGTTCGCCTCCCCTCCCATCCTTAATGCCATCCGGCACACAAATCCAGAATGCAGATGCAATCCGATCTTGGATTCTACCGATGCAACTTTAACGTAACACTTTGGAGACGCTCCTGCGAGTCTCGCTCTGTCGATTCGAAGAAAAAAATTACCTTATGACTCTTCCGGTTCAATGTAAAAAAAAATCTTGTAAAATTTAATGCAAGGGTACTTAAAGTTTTTATGGGTAAACTGGTACATTAAATCGCATGTATGATTGCGATGAAAAATTAACGTACGGTGTATTAAGAACTTTATAAACACTTTGCTTGTAATCATTTACTTTAATTTCACGATAAGGGTCCATTAACTCTTCGGGTAAACTGCAGATTGAATTTATTGTACCTTTATTTTTCCACAAAAACTTGCAGACCGGTGCATTAAAATTGTAATTTATTTTATCAGCGCAACAGAACCGTTTTTTTTTCTTTACATTAGCGAACACGTATCTGAGATCTCTACTACAGAGCTCCCAGATACTTTTCGATGAGCAAATGAACCGAAGATGCATCGCTGTTTATACGATACGCGACAAAGTTCTTCGCGAAGTAAAATACATCTTTCTTTTCCTGGAGGCAAATAACGACTAAATACGTAAACTTTGGGCTAAAAGTTTCGGGCGCAGAGAACGAGTTTATTATGCATCGACATTGTCGGCAGGAGAGATCCGAGTCGAGTGGCGAGCGATAGAAGTTACTTATTGGCACAGTAAAGTAATAGTGAATGAGATCGTTTAGCGTCGAGGTACGAGGACAAGAATAAGAAGAAGCAGAAGGGAAACAGTCCGCGCGAGTGCACAGCGTTTAATCCCGTTGAATTTTCTCGCTCGAGGTCAGGGTCGATAAAACGTGCTGCCGCTGGTTGGATAGTAGCGGTGATGCCGGTGAAGTCTCGGGCTCTATCGCGCTTTACACCGCGAATAAGAGGAGGATGAGAGAGGAACAACCCGCCGTCGTATCGTCCCCTCGCGACTCCCGACTCTCGGTCTCACTCTCCTTTGTCGCGGCCATTCCACTACACTCGAGACCCTCCGAGCGTCTCGTCCCGTTTCTTGGTCGCCGATCCTCCACTCGCACTCCGTATCTCTCTCCCACCGACGTTGGCTCTTTCCCCTTTAAGAAATTCGTTCCCTCGATCGCGTTCCCAGCCCTTCGGGACTTTCCTTGCACTTCTCTCCGCGCCTCGAGCCCGTCACGGCTCCCGTCTCGAATCCACCCCGATCGTGTAAAGTGATCCAATTACCAAAATAACAAGTTCATTAGTCTGTCGAGCGATTAATCGATTACGGAGATTCAAAATTTTCGAGCCGAACGATCGGAAAGACATTTAATTTCTCGCACGAGAAAAGAGGTTTAAAAAAAAATTGTCACTCGTTCCGTTTTAGCGCCACGTAAACGATTCATAGAGAGATTAGCAAATTCTCGTTAGGCGATCGCAGGTTTACCGAATGATCATTCGTTTAGAGATGCTTTGGCACAGTGTAAATAATATATCGAGTGAATCCACGTCGTCGAGTGTGCGAAAGCTCGAGTAGAGATGTGGGAGAGTGAAAAATAGAAGAAATCTCGAAGTCGAGTCGGATGCAACAGAGGCAGCGACGAGTATCGGAGCGATTCAGCGGGTGGAAAGTGAGAGAGGAAGTTGGGCGAGCAGCGAGGCAAAGGAAGAAAGTCGATGGCTCCGAGGAGCGTGCAGGAGTGAAAAGGCGAGCGAGATGGCGAGGCGAAGGGTAAGGAGTAGGTCGGCTACGAAATGGACGAGTCTTGTTGGGGGCTAAAAGTGCGGTAGGAGGGGGTGAGAAGGCGGCGGCGGGAGTGAGAAGGGTAAATCTTAAATAAAGTGATATGGAGTACTTTCGTATAAAAGCTCCATTTCCCTGCGCTGCTCCGAGACTGACAAGGTACGACGCGGAGTCTTGCGTCCGTGTACGAAGTTATGATACACAAGCAGTACCTCGCGAAGTCCTCCTTACCGATGGGAATCCGATACACAGGCGTAACTTTTACACCGGCATCGCCGGAGTCTCCTCTTTTTCCCCTTCTCCGGATTTAAAACGAAAATTTTTCGCCCGGAAGTAAATATGTATGCGGACGTTCGCGTGTACCGGCGAAGCATACGGGAGAATTTAGCGCGTATAAAGCGAATTCCACTGGAGCCACGGCACTCATTTTCCTGCCTCGTAAAAGTCACTTTGCTCCAATGGTCGGTTAGATAAAATAAATAAATAATAGACGTTAAATTTATGTCGCCGTGATGTTTTTTTTTTTTCTGTCGATATATTTTATCTACCAGTCGGGGAGTCCGTGTTATCGGACAACGGCATTGACACGGCCGATTAGGAAACGGTCATCGGTGGCGAGGGCAGCCGAGTAGATTGCTCGTAACACGAACGCTCTCGTGGCTGCTTCCTCCTTCCTCGTCGAACGAGCCGATAACCCGCTGTGTCGAAACTGAATTGATATCTCTGTCAACGGACAATCACGGGAGTTAAAGTATGTCAAATTAAGAGTAAAAGCAGCGGCGAAGAGGCGGTGAGCGGGACTCGAGAGAGAGACGAGTCGTTAACGAGCTGCAGATGCGGGAAGGAGGACACCGCGTCCCTCAGATTCGACACTGTCGTAATGATTGTGGAGAAAGGAAAGGGAGTGAGAAGAAGAGGGAAATGCGTGTTGGCTGAGTCAACGAGAAAGTTTTCAATTCCAATTATAATCCCCGTACCGTACGGTAATACAATTTTTATGTCTTTCGGAGAGATCGAACGAGCGAACGTGCCACTCCGTGGCCTTCCAAATTAACGAATCGACCTATTTAAACTCACCGACACGTTACGAAAGAACACTCCGGCCGATAAATATCGTATGTTCCGACGCCTCGAAGATTAGATACATTCCCAATCAATTGGCGGATTCATCGACGATATTACGGCGGCCGCTTGAACGAGTGTACATAAAGAATTCTCTAACGAGCCTGGCACGTGATGGCGTTATGCTTGTAGCACGTGAAATTATCATTTCCAGCTGCAAGAGTCCCGGACAAAATACAGGCTGGCGCGTCTGCCGGAGACACAGAAATGTGCGCTTTACACGCACGGAAACACACACAGACTGCCGACAGAACTAGCGTGCCGGTACACAGGCAGGACCTAGGATCGGTTTCCAAGCAGGATATAGCATTAAATGGGTTTGGTTTTAATTAGCAGTAAACAGCCTCCATTAAGCCCGGAGCAGTAAATCACCTACACTTACCCCTACCTCTTTCTCTCCCCCGTACCGTTCCCCGTTTTCTGAAGCTCGTACAAACACATACAGAGAGTCTGAAAACTCCGCTGCCATTTCGTGCGCGGTCCTCCTCGTCTCCCCTCGTCTCCCCTCGTCTCCCTCGCGCCATGGTCTTTCCAGTTCTAGTATCGCGAGAGTGCGGATGCTCCCTCTCTCCCGGCGCTGTCGTTCCTCTTCGTTCCAGCGGCGAGTCGGAGCCGCGGAGGGGCAAAGACGGAAGCCGCTCTCGCCGGCTGGAGAGAAAGGGGTGAACAATAGGGGAGCGACGAGGGAGTAAAATAGAGGGAACGGACGAAAGAGACGCGAACACCGAGATTGAGAATGGTACGCGGGGAAGTTGAGAGTTGTACATTACATTTCAATTTGCGATTCGTCCAATCCTACTTTCCGCTGACGAAGATCGCACCCGGGGCAGGAGAGAAACACGGTTTTAATACTCGCCTATGCGCCACTGCGTTTATCGTTCGTTGAATTCTACCGATCGCTCGGGTGGGTGTCGCGAGTCGTTCGAATGTTCTTGGAAAAGACGGACCAGTCGCGAAATGCACCGCGGGAATTCCCCAACGTGAAAGGCATTCGACAAGAGTCGAAGTTCAACGGCCGCTCCGAAATCTTTCGACTTCCGCTGGGTCGGAGGTTGCGACACTCCCGAAGCTCGATTCCCCCGGCGTTCCTGGTAACGCGCGGTGAAACACGACACCGTCATCCACCCGGTGAAACACAACCGTTCGGTGGACGCCTCCGCGAGCCGATTCGATACAAGTCCTCGGGAACGCTGCTACTATAGTGGCCGACACCGAGGGTTATCGCGAGGTCGCGTGTCTTCGCTTAATAGGAATTTATGTAGAATACAAGTGAGAACTCCCGAAGCAAGATACCAAAGACAGTCGAGACTGAATAGCAAAATAAAATAGCGCGATACAATTTTTTTTCTCCTCTTCTTAGCCATTGTAAATTATCCGTCGATCAATTACGACATCAAGTTCCTCCGCTTTCAGGGCATTCTACACGAATAATGATGATAATCGGCAGCAAATAGAATCGTTCGATAACCAGTTTCAAAAAGCACGTTGCATCTCACCGTCGTCATCGAATGTTGGAGTCGTTCTCAAATAATAACGATATATATATATATATATATATATATATATCGCGCGTGAGAGATCGTTATTTCGAAGAATGAAAGGCAATCCTGCGAGATCTGTTCGCGGCGCCCTTCTTCCTGTAAATTCATCGGAAGCCTGCGATAAAGGCTCTGCCGCCGCAACAGTATCAAAAGAAAAGAGCGCTGGCACGAAAACCAGGGAGGGAGAAGCCCCCTATAATAATCGGTATTCGAGCGGCATTCAATTTCTACCTAATTATGCTTATTAACGGGACCACCCCCTTAGCGAACCGTGTTTCTCGTCTCCCTTCACTTCTGCTCTCATCCTCTTTACCATCATCATCTTACGCCGTGTTCCCGAACGTGGCCGATCCCTGGACTCTCCTTTTGGTCGGGCCAAGAGGCGGTCTTCTGGCTCGACGCGTCTCCGCTGAAACCGGGCGATTTGCTTTCTCTGTCGCTGGACTCTTGCGGTCACCGACGACTCGCCGGGGCTTTTGTCGCGCTACCCTGAAGTCGTCGTCATTATGGTGTTCCGCATCGAAAATATTTATCACACAGTTCTCATTCATTTATTCCTTCGTTAGAAGGTTCTCGTGGATTTTCGGTCGGAAAATGATTTCTCGATTCGGGAACGAAACGGATTATCGTACGATCAAGCTCTATTTATTAATGACCCGCCAGAATATAACGAGTAACCTGCATGTTAATACGCGGGTCGTCGTTCCTACACGAGCGAAACTACCACGGCGCGCGAGAAAGGGGGGTTCGAGAAGATCGTCGGCGGTTGATGGAACGTTGAGAAAAAGATCGTCACGACTCCCGGATGAGGTGAGGCGAGGTGTATTCTGCCGTGATAATAATCCCACCGTTGTTTCTCTTTTCATCCCTCCCGACCCATTTCTTCGAGTTTCATCCCCGGCGATCGCTTTTCTCTCCCCGTAGCGCGGCTCGTGGCCCCGTCCCTCTCAATTCACGGCTCCGGAGAGCGACGAAGAGAGAGAGAGAGAGAGAGACTCGGTTTTATCGGGTGTCGCCGCGGGTTATCGCTGGCTGCTGCCACCGAGGGGGTCGAAAGGGGGATGAAAGAGAGAGTGAGCGAGCCGCGACGAGAGCTCGGAGCTCCGGAACGAGCGAACGAGCGAAAGGAGAGGCCGAGGGTGTAGTCGTAGTTGCGGCAATGGTAGTAGAAAGGGTGGTTCAGGAGGGTCGTGCCGCCACCTGTTGGCAAGGCGACGTCTTAACCCCCCTACGTATATCTCCTTACACCCTCGTCGCCTCCACGGACCATCCCACGCCGCTTGCTGCGGCACTCTCGTTTTCTACTTGCTTCTCGATGCTTTTTTTTTCCTCTCCTCTCGCCTCTTCCTACTCTCTTCTTTTCTCCTGGTCTCGTCTGGCACCTTTTTTTTCCGCTTTCCGTCGCCGGCTTTCATCGCTACCCTGCCCACTCGTGTGGCACTCGCCTTGAGAGAAATATTCTCTCCTTCGGTCGCCCGCAAACGGCGGGATGAAGGCGTTACTTGCGAGCCATAAATGTGTAAAAATAATATTTAAAAGAAGAAAATCTCCGAGCTCGTTTTGCCCCCATTACACTGGCGATGTTATTACCAGCGGATTTATTCAATTGCCTCTTTCTCGCTTTGAGCAAAGTCGCGGCTCCGTTCGGGGGTTGGGACGCTTGTTTCGACGGGGACCGATGAAATACGGTTAACTCCCAGCAACTGCGGGGGCCACTTTGTCCCTTCCTCGGTGAACGCCCGTTGTTTCCTAGACGGCTCGAGTAACGACGCCATTCGCGCCACTACCGTTAGCTTTTGACACGAGTCCACGATTGGATGCGGTACAGTTGCGGGCGGTCAGGTACTTCGGACCTTGTAGTTCATGACAACGGCTTGTCGGACAAGTTTAGCCTGGAAGATTCTCGTCCTTGTCATCCGGCTTTTTGCACATCGGCTGTGCGGAGCCTGAAATAATCGTCGGCGAATCGACGAAACCCCGGGCCGAATCATTATACGAAATGGAAACTATAATTTTCGAGATGCCGATGAGTGACGTGAGTTTGAGATACGAGAAAAACGGTGATATGCCTCGGGGGTCTCGCCCGTTGAAAAGCGAAAGAATGAGGAGGAAGCGAATGAAAAGAAGAGGGTAAAAAAATGAAACGGCAATAATTATAGAGAGAAAAACGAGGAACGACGAACGTCTGGCGTCTCGTACCGGCAAACATCTTTCGTGCAAGAAAGAAACGACGGACACGACAGTGGATCGAGTTTAGCGTGACGTTGACTCAAGTTAATCGGTGTTGCACCTGTTTCCCCGGCGGCGGGAACGTCTCTCCTCACGAACCTCGAATTAGGGACACCGATCCGTCCCATCATCATCATTACAACGTCCGATTCTCCTTCTCGCTCGTCCCTCCTCTCTCGGCTCGCTGGTTGCCTCGGGAACTCGAGCGACAACCGTTTGTCTCCACTCGTTGGGATATTCCGTATCTCCGTTAGCTTTTTTTTTATCATCATCAAGCGTTTTCTTCCACCGACGAACAATTGCGGAAGCAATGCGGAAATTTCAATATTCACTCTTTTCCTTCTTTCTCTTGAAATTTTCATCTCCACGCGGCGCATTGCAACGGGCTTCATCGATGCTTCAGTGATCCGATGGTTTTTCTTCACCAAAAATCCCAAGAGTTAACGTCCATTCGATTCACAATCCTTCGCGCAGTTGGCTCGACGAGGCGCAGTGTACCCAGGTATAACTTTGGTGGCCATGCCGCTCGCTAAAAACTACCCTCGAGCAAACATCGTATGTTATACCTGATGTGGATGCACATTGAACATTGAAAATAAAGCCGCACAGCCTGGGCCCACAGGGCAGATATATTATTCTCGTAACAGGGACTCTCTCGTTCGCCCTCGTGTACGTCTCGTGGGTTTGGTATATGGCTGTGCCATATACTAGGATATTATATACGACATATATCCTTCTCTCTACTCGACTACCGTGGAGTTGAGGCTGCGCGGCGCGTAAGCGAAGCTGTGTGTCGGTCCCCTATTGTGAGGAGGGATGGCTTTGTTGGTTTTTCATCGTGGCCCGGAGAGAGAGAGCCGCTGAGGACGAGAACACCGGGGCCTTTAGGCCCTCCGACCCGTCAACGAGCCATTGAGATGCAACCGAGTGGAAGTCCCATTCCTCTCTTGCGCCACGCACTCTCGCGGTGTAATCCGATCCACGGTCTCGTTATGCGTTCTCTCCGACTCCTTAGGCGAAACTAACGTGAATTTCCTGTTCTCGCCGTCGAGGAAGATCCATCGAGTCCCATCGACGATTCTCGATTGTATCGGATGCGTGTATTTATCGCCACTCTTAAGATGTTCATCGTCTACTGAGAAACAAAAAAAACATAGAAAAATCCCATGTCATTAATTGTTAATGACTAGGATTTCTATATTTTTAAAAATGATACTTTATTCATCGGGGACAGAGACGTTGAATCGCATCTTCGACAGTTAAATCGACAAGGAAAAAAGCGCTATATATATGTGTGTATAAATGTATGTAATATATATATTTCCGGATCTGTGCGGTCTCGGAGAGCCACGAGAGGTGCAGGTGCTCGGTAAAGTTCGGAGGGTGGATTCGACGATTATTTTACGAGCCAGCTGGTTTGTCCCTTGGTCCCTCTCTCCCTTCGAGTCCTTCGGAAATTCGTAGCTTATAGCCCTGTACAGTGTGGCTCTACCCACAGCGTACTATGAAATAAACGAACCACTCGGCGTTTTGACGTGTATAGAGTGGCCTTGGGTAATTGATGGTTTCCTCGAATTTCAATACAAATATATATATATATATATATATATATATATATATATATATATATATATATAGACGTATATTGTGGATTTATCGTTCATTAATTGGAGCATTTTACCATGGTACGAACGTAATCTCTCGTAATGACTCATAATCTTCGAGTTTCAATAAATAATTACTACCTTTGATTCTTGTTCGAAAATCTCCAATTATCGCGCAATTGAAAAGTCTTGGATTGCTTAATATCGCGAGGTAACCGTTGATTTACCCTGCGCATACCAGTTTCGCCAGAGCGTCCCAGTCGAGCAACCTATTTAGCCACCCACTCGCTCCGTGTGCGTTAGTGGACGAGCTCGTGTGGTACGTGCGATACGTACCTTTTCACAGCAGCGGTACACCGGTCGAACGAGATCCGCGAGAACGTTCCTCTCGCCCGGTCCCGAAGCTGCTCCGCTAGTTTCTTCCTCGGCTCACCCTTGCGGAGCATTCTCGAGAGTGCACGATGGGCCAGAGTCGATAAGAAATTGCTCGGAAAATTGGCTTATTCCGTTTGGCCGCCCACGCCGCGCTCTTCCACTTCTCCCACAACCCTTAGCGTGTACCCTCTCACTTCCCTGGGATTTTGCTACTCCCCCGTCCCTTACCGCTCCAAGCAGCTTTTCTCTGATACTGACAAACTACCGTAATCAAAATTGCCAAAATCCACAGTGCGGTATTTCTTCGCCGGCGTTCACTTTGATCAAACGCGAACGTATCCGAAATACCTTGCGGCGAAAACTCTCACAGAGAGTCTCTCACGAGTTGTCCGACTCGGACGGTAATCGATGATGTCTCCGTCCATTACACGTGAAGCCATCGAGGTCGGGATAACGGTTTTCCTAAGACGTTCCCCGCGTCTTGTACTCGCAGCTCTGTCGTTAATTTCTCGTCGTCGTCGTCGTCGTCGTCGTCGTCGTCGTCGCGAGGGAGAGAGTTCGTATGAGAAATTAAAAAAAATAAAATAAAATAAAGAAAAATCTCTTGCACCTCGCAGCGACTAGAGTGGCGCGGCCACTCTAATCTCACGGATGCGAGCATAAAATACACACGAGACGGCATGATCGGGTGGTCTCGTTCGTACGTGGACATAAAACTCGCGTGTGTGCACGCATGGGCGGATCGCTGCGAGCGAGATGAAACCAACAGGCCAGATGCGGCTCGCCCACGCGGTGAAAGTTTCATGCCTGTAATTGATTTCTGGCGCTATGATGCTTTCTCGCGAAGCCTCGTTTATACACCTCTCTTCGATGGTAAAGATTAATTTACAATTAAAAAATATTCCATCGAGCGACGAGGATGACGATTTTTTTTTAATATCGTACACTGAAAGAACAGTCTGAGAAAAACTACCGAAACGTATGGTTAATTTCAACCACTGAGGATTTAAAAAATTTTCATAAAAGTCAGAACAATTTTTATCCAATGCATGGCTAAAAGTTCTGTCGATTTCTACCGGTTTTATTTAAATATTTATCGAATCCTTCTGCGAGTGAATACAGGCTGTTTAATTTTTCCTTGCGAAACATATTTTTCGCTTCTATGATTCGGGATAAATTGGAAAATTACACGATCCGCAACGAGGGATAAACCGAGAAAATTGTGGGATCAGAGTGAAAATTCATCGACGGATGAGGAGCATGTGATGCCGGATTTAAAGAACGCCCCCGCACACTTAGGAATATCTCGCTTGTACTCGAGATCAGCGCAGGTACCGGGAGAGGAGAGGAAACCTGCCGCTGTTGCTTCTGCTTCTCGTATGTATTTATACAACATATGTATAGATACCATATACGTGTAGTATATAAAGTGTATAGCCCACCAAACGCGAAATATATATTTATTTAGGCGTTCGAGGCGCGACGGCGAGGTACTCGAGGGAGGGCGTGACGAGTGGAGAGAGGTGTGAGAGGAAGATTTTTGTTGGTTTTTAATGTGTGCCGAGGGTGATGGACGGCGAGAAGCGTGTGGAGTGTAACGGGAACGAGGAAGTGTGTTGGCGGTGAAAAAGAAGGACGGAATAGAGAGAGGGAGAGAAACAGATAGGGATCACCCGCGTTGTCGTCGCTGGATCTATTCGACGAACCGTACCGATCTATTCGCACGCATGTTTCCTCCTACAAACTCCGGAGGTTTCAATCCTGAATTTTGCCCAGGTCCCGTCGTTCTCAGCGCCTGGGCCAACGCACTGGAACACTACGGATAATCGGCTACAACGGCGAATGTATTTTCCACCAACGGCCATTGGCAGTCGATATAAATCCTTACGATAAATCGTCGTGGCCATGCACGGGGTATCGCGGCGTGGAGCACCGTCAATGTCTGCGCGTCCGAGGAGTCCCTTTACTCGTTAACCGGGCGTAATGATCATTCGGTTATGGGCCTCCGCGTATAATTCAATAACGATCCGGCAATGCGGTTAGGTACAACACCAGTGTGCCGCGTCACAGCTCTCTTCCCTCACGTCGCCGTCATCCGCGAGAGACCTGCTGACGATGACGTTCCCTCCCTCCCTCCCTCCCGACTCACCCCTTAAGCTTCTCCGTGTCCTAACCCCCTGCCGCGGTCCCTCCGCGTAATCGGTCATTACGCGGAATGACGTGCGTTTTGCGTGAGACTGGCGAGAGAGATTCCGAGCAACGTCCAACTGGACAGAGCTCTCCCCTGCCGGTCGACTGACCGGCCCGCGATGAGTTAACTTTGTTAACGTTCAAACCCGCGCGGATTCCCATTCGCTTCTGCTCCCACTTCTCTGTATAGTCTCCTCGCTCGTCGCTCTATAGAACGCCGCTCGAAACTCGCCGAGAGAACCCGCACCGCTCGACGCTCGTTAAGCCGAGCCGCATACGCGCCACCCAAGCCCTATCGCGGCTCGCCGCGAGCCCCGCCATCGTTTTCCTCTCGTTAGACGAATTTTCCGGGGTTTCGAGTTGCACTGCCGGGTCGAACGGGGCCGAGTTTTCGGCGACAACCACCTGCCGGTCCCGGCTGTGAAATAATACCCGGGGGCTGGGGCGACCGGAGGATCGGAGACGGACACAGGAGGCAGTGCGCGTTCCATCGCGGTAGGTTGGAATCCCAGTCGCATACCGCACAATCAGCAGACCAATAGTTTCCGGATTTTCGTTTCATTTGTTAATTTTCATCCGGACCTCTTTCAGTCCTCTCGCTTATTCTCGTCGGGTGTACACTGCGCCGTGGCGGTTTGATTGAAACCTGCGCTTTTTGCGTTGCATCGGGCAGTTCGAATTATCGAGACTCGTATAAAACGATACAATAAAATGAAATAACGTTGGTGAGCCTGCCGGACAGATCAGAGACGGTCGAGGAAAAAAATAAATAAAAAATTCTTTGAAAATCAACGAATGGTATTCGAAACTTTTTTTTTTCATTAACCGTTTACGAACTGTCAAAGACACGTCTGTTGCAATTTCACGATAAAATATTTTTAACTTTCGCGTTTGATTTTTTTATATCACGAAAAATTACAATCCGTTTCTACTCGACATTCCAGTCCAAATTTCGTTGTTATATTTTTATAAACCATTAATTTTTGTACTGGCATTTTTATCCTGTTTCGTAAGGAAAGAGGAATAGCGGAAGAGGAATCGCGGAGCAAGTCGAAATCGTGTCTCGACCGACGGGTGTCATTTTAATAGCTCGAGAGCGAGCCGCCAACGCTCGAGCGATGAAAAAAAAAAAAAAAAAAAAAAAAAAAAAAAAAAAAAAAAGGGATTCTCGAGGCAAATTGGATGATGTACCGTGTAGTATTTGTGCGTCACGATGACGGTGGCAAGTTTGTTATGCCAATAGATGATAGACGTATTAGAATGACCATCGAGCGGTACACACGCAATTAGCTAATAACGAGATGTACTGTGCGGGGTGCCCGACCCGGTCCCCGCGATGGGCGCGGGCAGCGCATTTAATCAAAAGTCGTGGGGGGGGGGGGGGGGGGGGGGGAAACATCGTCGCGAGTTGGCAGTAATTAATTACCATTGTGCGCGGGCGAGCCGTTCAGTACGGGAGTATCTCTATTTCTCACTCTGACTCTCTATCCTCCTCATTCTTCATTTCGCACCGTTCCTCCGACCGTCCCGCGCTCTCCCGAGTCACTCTCAGTCGCTGCCTCCGCGCCACTTTTACATCGCATCTCCACCGTACAGTTTCTTCTCTCTTGGCATTCCTCACTCTCCTCCTGTCTCTCTACATTCACGCTCGTCCATTAGAATATTAATGCGAATTGATGCACACGTGTCATTACCGTAATGAGTTGACGGGAAGTGTCCACCGGAAGACCGGCGCTACGCGGGCCTGCTCGACAGCCGACTCGCTGTTTACACAAACTGTCTCACAAGCAATCACGAAATTGCGGGTTTTCACTTCGAACCTAAGTACTACCTAGCCACGAAATAAGAGTCAGAGTGTTGTGAGGCACTCCGGTTTTGCCTCTGTTAAGGCAGATCCAACAGTAGTGCTGTAATACTGTGTATTAGGTCCGGGTACATCGCCGAGCGTGTTCTCGTTAGTAGGGTACATAGCGTACACTATGTACCAGAAACTGAATATAATATATATATATATATATATATATAATATAGACACCGGTTCCAGCGTCTTCCGAAGCAGCGCAGTAAAACAGAAACGCCGTAACCTAATCCGGAATAACGGGAAAACGTGCCGAAAGTCCGTAGGTGGGAGACGAAAACGAACTAACAAACGAGGAGGATGGCAAACGAGAGCGCCCGGCCGTTGGAGTGAATCGTGAACGGACACGAGGGTGGTTTTTCGGCAAACGGAGTTTGGCCGTGGAAATAATGGGGTGGGGATCTTCGGATCGACGGTAAGGCGAGAAAAGAAATTGGCAGTTCGGTATGAGACCGAGACGAAGGCGATGGTTGTTGTTTCGCTTCCAGGTAGATTACCCTATTATAGACAATGGATAATCCCATTGTGACCGGTCGCGTTTCCGTGCTGTGAATAGAACTCCACTTTCGAAGATGTCCTTTAAACGGTGCCATTGAACAGGTAAATGCAAAGGTTCATCTCCGTTCGGAAAACCCAAAGACAAACGGGTAGCGTGGCTGTCGCGCTGTGAGATTTGTCGGCTTTTGCCGTTCTTTGGTTTCCAAGTATATTTTCATATATGAACAAAAAAAAAAAGTTATTTTTAATACGAACAGATTTCGCGACCAAAAGAGCTACGCGTTTGAATTCAACGTCGATCTCACGCACGGGTAACATCTTTTCGACGAAGGAAAAACAATCGGGCGATAATAACGATTATCTATCAATCTATCGTGGCGACTGATGCGTGCGCGAGCTCTTGCTTCGTTATCGGCGCGCCTAGCGTCGGGAGATAGCTGTTTGATGAGAAAATTGAAAAACGTCGAAGATAGCTTCGCTCGCGGAGCGAAAACGAGCATGCGTCGGTAGCGCCGCTGGTGATGCAGCCTCGGGGATATATCGCGAGCCTGCCCGCGGTTAATCGAAGGGGCACAGAGGCGCAAAGAGAGATGGAGAAAGAGCCAACCGGTCGCACCGTCCGAGCGAACACTGGCGAGGCAATTGCGCGGGTTACAGCCATCGGCTACCGTTCGTGTGTGCCCCGCGTCACCTCCTCGATCCACCGCACAGACACACGCTCATCGATGTTCCAGTGTATGCTTTTGCACGCTTAACGATCGTGTCGTCAGCTAATGGACGCACAATTAACGCGGCTCTCATCTACGATTCGATCCCCGTCAAAAGGTGATAAATTAAATTAATTAGCTCGTTACACGTACAGAGACTGTTCGATGAGGAGACTTTGCGCGACGTTTTGGCGCACCGCTGGACGGCTCGTGTGACCCCCGAGGTAATCGTCGTATCGCGCTGCCGATTTCGTTGGGTTCGAATCATCGTTTGTCTCCGCCGCGGTTTAATTCATTCCGCGTTGCTTCACGGATTCTCGGTAGTTCCCGGCGGCTGCGGAGCCGGACGCGTCGCCCGACCATTCGTAACTAGTTTCATCTGGGTCAAATAGCGTTTCGCCTCGTTATTCGAATTCCTAGGCCAGCGGCAAAAGAGATGTGCATCGACGGCTATTACCCTAGCTCGCGAAAACTTTTTCTCGATTTCCCTCCTCTTTCCTCTTTCTGGATGCAACGTCGAGAGTCGCGGCGAGTTATCGAAACGAGGGTTTTGCTGCAGTCTCGTTAAAATTGTTTTATCCCGAACGCGAGAAAATAACGTTCCAGGCAAGAAGTCGCCGAGCCAGGAATGAAGTTTCCGTGGCGATTAACAGGCGAGGGTCTTTGCGGAAATCGTACAGACAGTTGAAACTTCACCGCTTCTCCTTGCCGCGTTGTGAAATGGCCAAGAGAATACAACTTTCTCGCGACGATGACGACCCGTGAGAAGGAAATGTGTAACATTGTAATGGTGCATTGTCTTGCGTAAGGTCGCTCGAACTGTTGGTAAACTGCGTAAACATTGCGACATTGGAAGGAACGATCGGGGAGTCACGTCGCAAGAACAAACCCCAGACTCAACGGAAACAAAAAAAAAAAATCCGCTCATCCTGCGATCAATTGTCGAGGTCCAGTTCGTGGACAAGTTCCAGTGAAAATTTTTCAACATTACATCAGCGTCTGAGAACATCCTCGAAGAGCCTCGTCCGGAATGTAACGCTTCTCGATACGAGCGTACGATTGGCTACCGACCGAACGTTCCAACTTTTCACCTCTGGAACATAACACGATAAATTTTCAAATTTTAATATCGACCCGACTCCCTCGACACTCTCGTTTTGCATGACGTCGATCCGATCAATGCGTCACGATTGGCAGGGGTTCGTTTTTTCTTTTTTTCGATCTGCATACATTCATCGTTAACAAATTTCTGCGCGTTTCACTGCGATACATGAATCTTTTAATCACGATGAATAGCCCAGTAATAACGGGCTTTCGGTGAGTGCGAAAAATCATTCTCGATTCGTTCCAACGGTTGCCAATGAATTTTTGTCCGAACTCCCGTGATCGATTCCCCATCCACGATCTCCCCTTTCCCGCCCTATTCCCCGTATACTCGTCCTCGATAGTCCCGACAAAAGTGTGAGCGAGAGGTGGCGGAGAATGATCGCTAGTTTTTCACGCGGCGATGACAAATCCGCACAATTAACGCGTCGCTGACAATGCCCGAGCAGACAGACGCATATTGCATTTTGCCGCCTATTGCGCGTACCCCGAGTAACAGCCTGAGTTTTTCTCCACACGGCGTACACGACATATACGTCGAACCTTATGCGTGCATTATACGAATGGAAGTGTATAGCGTATGTACAGGGTGGTCCACTCGAATAACAGTTCAATTCTGTGTGGGGTCGCGTGTGCAGCTGTTCGAGCCTCGCTTTTCCATTTCTCTCGCTCACTCTCGCTCGGCGTTAACACTAATGCGCCATTATTTCCTGTTTCGTAAGGACCCGCGTGAGCCGAGCACGCAACCGCGTCGAGCTCGTCGCGCTAGTGAAACGAGGGGAACAGCGGACCCTGAATCAAGAAATTTCTTAGCGCCTCCGTGCGTTAACAGCGAAACGAAAATAATTATTTTCCCGAACCCCGCACAATCGCCGCTTTCATAACTCGTATAACCCACGAAATTAACATTTTTCTACCTTATTTATTAGAATTTTATTGGAATTTATGAGGGTATACATCATTTTCAGAATCGTTTATTTTGATTAAAAAAAATCTGTGACGCCATACCGATAATATATTGCGTTCGTGGGTCGCGAAGACTGCGACTCAAGCCGGAGGAGCTTTGCGTTTACGTTTCATTGCTCTCGAATGTACGTTTCATGGGATGTTGTGTATATTCTGAAGAGGAAGAGCCGAAGAAATCGTAGGTGAACGTAAGTACTACCCGGCGGGAGAATAGAAGTGGATGTGGAAGTAGGCGGTGGTTCCAGTAGCGGTGGGTGTACGTAACGAACGTAAGCTGAGAACCGACAAATGTCGTGCCCGCGGGCGCGAGAGCTGAGGATCGAATAAGAAGCGCGTCACGGTGGATTGCACTTCGTGAAAAGGGCCTCGTCTGCTTTCATTACCGTGAACCGACCGAGCCGGTTGAGCTCTCCGCGTACTCCGCGGTGTTCACCCCTTTTCTTGGGGTCGTTGCATCCCCCTTGGCCCTTGCGTCTCCTCTCGAAGATCTCGTGCCTTCTCCGGATCTCCCGCGTATTCCTACCGGAGCGAGTCTTCTTCTTGTTCTTTCCTGTGCGCGAAACAGCGCGAGACTACACGTTTAACCCTCGGGCTCTCCCGCCTGTTGCAAATTAATCCGATGAGTTTCGCGAGCTATTATTGCACGCCCATCTTCACTGTATCGTCAAGGAGACGAGTAATCACATAAATTGTACATTTTCGTAAAGGCGAAGGTACTTAGATACCCGATGTTTTACCTATGCGAGATCTGTCGTTGGTCGCATCGTAAGAGCAACATCATTGCAAGCTGTACCGAAGGGTCGCGCAGCAATGGAGATATAGAAAGATACTGATACGAAACGAGACGAGTTCTGGATAAATGTGCACATATATATATGTATATATCGGGCATCCTGCTCGCTTTACTGGGTTGCTGCGAGAGAAAATGAAATTGGACCTTTATCCAGCGTCTCCGGGGGCTAAAATAAATCTAACAAAAATATGTGTTTGACAGATATTGGAGAGTGGCGTCGATTGAAAACCCCTCACTCCCCGGCACACCCTCTCCACGAATCGCCGTCTCTCCTTCTTTTATTTTCCTATGATTCGCCGCCTTCTTTCGCTTCATCCACAACCAAAAAAAAAAAAAATAGCGAATACTCTTCGTCCCTTTTTCCACCGACCGCTTAGCCCTCTCGCTTTTCATTCGATTTTCTCTCCTCCTCCCCGTCGCATTCGTTCCGGCTTTAAAATTACCATACCTCCGGGTAACAGCTGTTGGAAACCCCCTCAGCATCTGATAAACTGATAGTAGCGACACGCCGGCGCTGTGCCAGTACCCCGACGCCGTTGGTCACCCTCCGCCGTAATTTCGCCCTTGAAATCTTCCGTATGTACCATTCAACCCCCCCCCCCCCCCCCCCCCCCCGTTCACCAGAGCAAACCCAGCCGAAGACGTTGGCGGTCGTGTTTGGCGGTGACGAGGAGAATGCCCGACGAACGGCGGTGAGTGCGATATTGCGAATTCTATGGTTTTCGTATTACGGCCATTCTACGAGACTGTACCCCGGTCTCTCTGCAACAGTTCGCCGAGCCGAAACTTCAATTTCGTACGGTGAAGGAGAGACACGTATATTTCCGCGTGGCTCGGTAATAACCTCCCCATACTCATTCTCGTTGTCATCGCAGTCTCGCGAAGCTCCCGATCACGGCCCCGTCTGTAAACCTTATCTCGTCTCTCCCCGTCCCGTCTCTCCCGTTCCGCAAAGATTTACATATCTCGTTCCGACAAAGCATACGTATCATTGCCACGGATAATCGAACGTGCGAGACGAAAGGCTAAAATAACGAAAACGATAAATAAAAATTGCGTGCACCGTTGGAACGGCAGTGGCGAAAAGCCATTTATATAGATTATGTTCGAAACCCTAAAGTTCCACCTGTTCGTACCGGTGGCCCGTTCGCTTCCGCCCGTGATACAGTATGATATTGCAATCGTATTTCAAAAATGTTCCGCAGGTATCGCGGGAATCGTCGAGCTCCGACGCCCGGAAGTCGGAACGCGACCAATGCGCTTCAGGCTTTCGCTGCAAATTCACCCGAATTACGCACTAAAATGGTTATAGAAGAGGGCGAGCGGGAGACTCCGGAGACCCGGAGCCAATAACCGAATCATAATTTCTTAGTTTTACAGGAAAGCGATTTGGCGTGTGCGCGATTCTGACGGTATACGATCGCGCAGCCTTTTCCACTCTCTTCCCGTTGCAACGTTTCCACTGTGGAGTCACTTTTGGAGAGGGCAGGAGGGGGGTGGGGGCGGTCAGGGGGAGGAATGACGGAGGGGAGTGGAGAAAGTGTATGGGCAAGGGCAAAGCCGGGGAGGGCGGCACTTTACTGCGCAAATTAAGGCAAAGTGGCAGTCAGTAATTTTATGTGCCCATCTCAGCTACTGATATTGAATTTCCTTAGTCGCTTAATCCGAATCCCGGCCTCTTTGGGTGTGAGGGAGCGAGAGACGGCCCACTGGCGCTACGGAGAGAGAGAAAAGCGCACGAGCGATCTCGCGAAATTGGAATCATTACTTTACGGTCGCTCGCGAAATTGGACGTGCGAGACGTGGACGGGGGACGAACGGTCGGGTGGGCGAGGCGGCGGAAAGCAGGACGAGTAGAGGGAAGAAGTTCGGAGGTTCGCGATGGGAAATGGCGTCATGAACTCGCGGGTGGTACCCCGAGTCTCTCCCGCGATTCGTCCCTCTACTCGCGGTTTCTCAATAATTTTAAAAGCTTCTCACTGTGTCTGAATTTCACAGGGCTATACGTGTGCGTCTGCACTTTACGGTATCGGCGTGGGGTATCGAGGTGGGATATAACTCGGAGTCGATATTCCATACACCATCGTCGTTACGTTCGCGCTACTCCGATCAGTGCCGCTTTGCGTATCGTCGAATTGCGAACACTAGAGAGGATCACCGGCTCAAGTTGTAACATAGCGGATATGACATTTTCGTGACTACAGGCCATTCGTGTCTTTACTTCGCACGGTAACTTATGGACTTCGACACCCTGCCGTTTGCGTACGGAGAAAAAAAAATTATTCCTTGTTCGTACAATTCGGATACGCGCAAGGTCATTGAATTTGCTGACCCAGCAATTTAATCCGTTGAATCAAACATTCAATATGTTGAACGAAACAATTAATATGTTGACCCAATTATAAAATCGGTTAGCGAGCGATTTATTTGTTAGCCGAAGGAATTCATCGATGAAATTAATCACGTGATGCGTATTTAATCGCGCCGTTGGTTCGACCAGGTAATTTCGTTTGTCCGTCCACGCGCAGCAATTTGTAGATAGAGGCCCCGCGACTCGTAGACTTTACAACAGAACATATTGCCGGGGACCCTTGCGGGACTCGACGATAGGGCAATTAAAATATTATTAAAACAACCCATAAAAGCAGCCGCTGCCTGCTGTCCTCTTTTCCCGCCGGGGAAATACCATGGCGCTTTCAAGTACATCGCATAAACGCATACACCCGTGTACACACTACCGCATAGAAATGAGCGAGGCTCGGGAATATCATAAAGCGAGGGGTACGATGGGGATCGGCCAATCGGCGCATATTTTTGGCGTTTACGACCAATCACGCGGCCGTAGTCAGAGGGAACTCTCGCTGCCGGAAGGCAACCCGAGGCTCTCCGATACCGTGTGTTCGCGGGTGCTGCAACTCCGCGATGGCGAAAACCCACTGGAATTCTGTGCTGTGTGCGTTACACATAGCCACGAGCCCCCTCTCCGCATGAAAGAAAATTGCCGGGCGATTTAGCGCGGCGCGTCCATACGAAACGGTGCCGTAAAACTTGTGCGAAAACGCGGGAACACGCGCCGAGGTACCTGAAGACAACATTGTTGCTCGCACCGCGGCGCACGGTGATGTTTCAAGGTTTTCTTCGCCAATCGCCCGTCGCTAACGTTTTTAATATATATATGTATATTTTTTTTCCGACCAATTTTTTTTTCTCATACTCTCTTCGTGTGTACGGAGAGTTGGAGCCGCAGAAGGAAAGGACTTGGCGCCCGAAGCTGCAGCGTCTATAGGCAAACTTTTTAATTCCGCTTCGCTTCGAGCCTGTAATCACCGGCTCGTAACTTCGGCGTGACGAAGAAATTACAATAATTAGTCGGACGCCGGCGATCCCTGCTATCGTCGACGTCGATAACCACCCGAAGCGTTTCGACGCCCGCTCGGCCAACAATAACCGGGGTAACGAAACTTTGAAAAATACATGTACAAAAAATCTGTGCACGCAGCGATAATGATAATGACACAATTTTTTGTATTACACGATACGGGCCTCGCTGTTTACGAATTTTATGAGAATTTTTCAATAGCCTGCACTGTGCGTAGATCGATTCGCTGATCGAGATGATTTTTCTCCTTCCCGTGCTCCACGCGAGCTCGAGGCAAAAGCCTGGTGGAGCGGCTTCCAACGGGGGATGCTGGGCGCCTAAACAACGTGAATCCCCGGCGTTCGCGTCGTCCAGGCTCCGACTGCTTTCCCCCCTTGCCCCGAAAACCTCCAACGTGCACATACGCCGAACGGGGCACCACTACGTCGACCACGTCGATGTAGGTGCAGGCCCGGTACAGCCCGGCAATCTCTTCGACACAATAAATTTATGGTTCCATTCAGAGTGGCCCTCCACGTTCGCTGTATGCTCACCGCCGTTATGTGTATATCCTATGCGTCGGTATACGTACTATAATACACGCTACCGCTTGCTCCCTCGCAGGGGTATTACAATAAGTCCGCGACCCGTTTAATAGAATAATTAAGGGTCCTCGTACGGCAGCTGATGCCTTTGCCGGCTCGGCGTGTGTAAACGCACACACCATCGCGGACCGTACGTATACGAGCAATATCGAACTAGCGGGCTCCCGAGTATCGTTGCGTGAGAGCTACGAGGGTTTTTGCGTGCGACGCGTGCGCGGATCGGTAGGACAGAGCGGCGCGTGTACGTAGCGGTTTTTTTTATTTTTTTATTTTTCTGCATTTCTCTCACTGTCGGCCCGTGGGCCAACCTTCATTGTCCTATTTCGCGAGGTGTGCGAACCGCCCCGATCACCAATGGAATTAATTCGGTCGGGACGGGACAGCGGGAAAAAAAAAGTTGCCGGAGCTCGAGGCACGATTCGTTTGTCGCTTGCGCAACGATCAACCGAGAGATCGGTCATGCGTGTCGTTTCGATCGTATTTATCATTCAAATTCGAGTGCCATTATGTGTCCGAAGTAATGCGATCCTTACGAGGATCACGTAGCTCCGGGACCTTGGAGGTTGAACGCGATCGAGCGATGCAGTTTTATGCGTCCTAAATAGCCCGGTAACGAGACGACGAAAGCCCGGCTGTGTAGTGTACCATACCGAGACACGCTGATGTCTTCGAAGGGCAAACCCGGAGCGAGAGGCGAAACCGCAGGATTCCGGTGGAAACTATTATTTGCGGTTTTCGAGCTGTGTACCTGACTCAGTTGTTTCGTGCCGCGTACGAGCCTCGGTATGAGAGACAGCGTGTATCGTAACGAATGCGCGGAGATACGTAATTAGTTGGCTCAACCGTACGGCGCGGTTTAATATGATGACGGTTTGGTGGGTTGCCAAAAAAAAAAAACAAAAAAAAATTAATTGAAGAGTCAAAGAAGAAAGCTGTTCGGGCCACTGAATTTATTTGTGAAACCATCGACTCGATTGGTTGGCGACAAACTGATTTCCCGGCCCAATCGATTGATCGGTTGCGAGATATTCAACCACTTTATCGAGCCAACAAATGATCGGTTTGAAGCAGATCTCGAGTCGGCTACGAACGGAAGATAGAAAGCTTAGTTTGGAACCTACCAGTTACGAGCGATCGGTAAATCTTGAACCTGAAAGACGTCTTTGAACTTCGCGACTATCGCGGCCTCACGATAAAGGAACGATAACGATGGAATTAATTAACGAAAGCTGGTTGATACGCGGATCAAAGAGGTTCGATAACCAATTGACGTTCTTTCGAATAATTCAGGCTTCGAAATTCATTAGCAAGCGTATGCATAGCACGGGTCTACGAGCGAAGGTGGAACATTTTGCTCGGCTGTGTCGTACCACGCTATAACGCAGAGCTATGCTTTCTGCGCTCTCCTTCCGTCCTTCGGTAGACCAGGTAGTCGTACGTCCTCTTCCTTCCACGGGAAGCCAACGCGCGGAGTCAAGTGGACCTAGCAGCACCGCCGGAAACTCCTCTAATGACTAAACTTGCTAATTTCGACCAATTAGAGCCAGCACGACCACCCTCCGCGGTTCTCGTCTCTTCGCCACCACCGAAGCCCATTCCCTACTTCCGCAACAGACCGAGCAACCTCGCGGCAACCCCCGCATTCAGGCGTAGTCTCTAATGCGCCCCCGCATTTGCCTTGACCGATAGACGACGCTGCACGACTACTTGTCCGCCTAGCTTGCAGGAAAATTTCTTTGACGACCGGTCGCTGCCGCGTGTGCAGATGGAAACCGAGGCTGGTTCCGCACTGCGGATTCCATAATTGCTCGGTATTCTCCGACTCCGTGTGCCACGTCGACATATACGCGGTAACTAATTGGTACGTAGTGTGCCAGTAATTCGGAAATTTCTTGATTGCCGACAGAGGCACAGCGGCTCGCCGAATCACGCTACGAAACCATGCTCTGACTTTGCTCTGAATTTTTTATCGAATTAATCTTGTCGTTGTCTCATGTTGCCTCCGAAAATATGAAAACGTTGAAAATTCCGTGAGATTATTTCATTTACGCGATATTTGTTTCGCGCTTCGTAAATTGTTTCTCTCGGCCGATTACCCGTTTGGCAAATGTCTCCGAGCATCGCGCATAATACTTATTGTTGGAGTAGAAAACGAAACGAGCATTCTCGAGACTCTCTGCCAAACTGCCGCCGCATCTGTACCCTCGGGAGGCGCGGTCCACCTCCGAGAAACGATAATAAGAGCACGAAGAGACGAAATTCCAATTCGCGGAACGACGCCAACTCAATTAACGCATTTCGCGTCGATTCTCGGTGTGCACGTCGCAATGGCACTTCTTACCCGGTTCTCCGACTCTCGTACCCTTGTTTCTCCTCGCGCTTCCGTCCGATTGCCGCACCTCTCATTGGTACTTGGATTATTCGTTCTCCCACTGCGTCAACTCGTCACGGTTATTTTCAACCTAAACTTACTGCTCCGCTGGCTGGGCAGCTGCGACGTCTCGTACAATTAGAAACAAAGGCGCATCGTTTCCTGGCTGTCGAAGTCGAAATTCCTTTCATTTTGCGTTCCCTCGTGCGTGCAAATACGAATCATCGGTTATACGATACGGAATATTTAAATTCGCCATTTTTCAATTGCTATTTTCCATTCGCATCTCAGTAAATTTCCTGGATAGTCAAAAAATTCCAGTTCTTACAGAATAAATACCCGAATTCTCTCGAAGCAGAGTATTTCTAAGATCGTTCACTGGATTTTCAGGGTGTCGGATGCGTCTCAAACTTCAGGATGGTTCAAATGTTAATTGTTCGATGTCCGAATCCTTTTGTAATAAATATTCGGAAGGTTTACTCCACCATATCGAAATCACGAACTGCGTCCAGTCGGCGTATCGAACTTTCACGTACCACGAGCTCTCGGTGGTTCTTATATGCTCTGCGTATCCACCATACTTATCGTGCCGCATCTCGCACCGTGGCTCCGAGAGACTCGGACGGGCCTCGTGACTGCACACGTACGTCTCCGCGAGTTATGCGTACTCCCGAACCATTTACATGCGTGGTATATAACGCGGCACGCTCGGCCAGAAACCGATAGACGGAGAAAGCCGGACTCGGGGTCTTCGCCGGAGTCGTCTCTTCCACGTGTAGGCGTTTTTATTCTCTTCCTTCTGCCATACCAGCCTCAACTGTCTCCGCCTCCTCCTCAGAATTCCACTGTTTTATTCTCGCGAAAACATACGCCGCGCCGCTCAACAGCGATAAGTGTATTCAACGATTCTCTCCACGCGGCTATAAAATCCTTCGATTCACACACGATCTCTCTCTCCCGCTGTCTCTTCTCGCCCTCGCGCGATCGATGTGCGCATCGCCCTGTTCTTACCGCCTGGATGACTAACAAAGAGTCATCTTTTTCCATTCCTCTCCTCACTCATTTATCGCAGCATCGATAAATTGCCCGATTGATTACACGCCAATCGAGATATCTCCATTGTTTCCTCGCGTACCTTGTCATCGTACGCGTGTCGCAATACACGTCGTAATCTCTCGCTGGCGAATTTGATTAAATCCCGAGATCTACCACGCATGCGCAAGGAGGGGGAGGGGGATTAACGCCGGGAACGCCGGAATGTCGTTGGCAAGCCGAGAAAGGATTCAGAGAAATCAACGTCACTCAATCCTCGTATCCAGCGTAGTTGAAATAGGTTCCTCACTGGTAACCGTACACACGAGTGCGGTACAAACGTTCGATGGTCCACGGTTGAGAGCGTCCGTGTATATCCGAGTGTTGTGGTCGGTTTGAAGTTCGCACCGTGTGTGGAGTAACAAGCTGCCAGTGAACGATATTTATGGGGGCCGTCAGGGGTCGAAAGCCCTCTTCCCTCCCTCCGCCTCTCGTTCTCTCCCGGCATCTCCCCCTTTCGATATCTCTGTTTGCATTTCTCGCTCGCACTGCCTCCCGACGATCCTGGCCCCTCTCCTTCATTTTTTTCTCCCCACGGCCGCGCAAATAACGCTTTTACACTTTAACTTCGGCGCTCGCGCCATTACCCACCCGGCCGCGCACCTCGGTCACGATGTTGCCTCGGCGGAATGCCTACGCAACGACCAGTGGGCCTCGTGGAAATCGTCTCAATCGGAGGCCGTCCCGAGAGCATTGAAAACCTTTCCAACGTCGCTCCGACTCTCCAACCACGACATTGTGTCTGGCATTAATTTTTTTGAATTTTTTCTTAAATTGAATTTTTATATCGAACAATGTCACAGATATCGCCAAGTTCTCTTCTCTGCCAGAGGTGCACCCACGTACGTGACATTAAGTACCCTGCCTGTAGGTCGCGGCTCTACACTCGGCCGTACACGAAGGGCAAGAAGCAGTGAGAGGGAGCCGGAATGAGAGTGGTACCGAGCTGCTGTACCGGAAACCCCACTCGCTTTTGCCTCGGCACCCTCTTCGTCCCTCTCCTACCGTGGCCAGCGCGTAACGGCATTAATGCGCCAGAGATTTATGTCGTATAGCGAGGATGAAATTCCATCGTGACCCCCCGCCCGGTTGCCTCCATAGAGGAGCCACACGGTACGAGTCGACTTGGCTCCTTCCAGAGTCCGCTCGCCCGTCTCGTTGCCGCTTCTCGCCCGAAGGAGGAAGCGAGGCGAGCGCGCTACTCTGCCGCCGCTCAAGAGTTATGGAGACCCGTACTGATATCCACTATAAACCCCCCTTGCCCCAGCGACCGTCCCGTGCCTTCTCCCTCGTTTCTACCCCGGCTCGCGCCCGTTCTCGCTTTCGTCCTCCAGGACTCGCGGACTCCTCCTGAACCCTTCGTCGCGCGCAACCCCGCTCGCCAACGCGCTCTATCCCACTCGGAAAGCTTCTCCCATCCTCCCATCCTCCGCAGCTCGTATCTCGGGCGTACTTAATTAAATACGTATTAAGGCCCTGAGTGTATTCCGATGTACCGATGTACCGGCCGGGCAGCTCGGGGATGGAGAGACCGTAGGTACCGGAGAGTGTGTACCCTGGTCGTAACCGCACCAGTGTCGGTGACAACGACCTACCCGATGGATATGACCAGTCCTCCGACCGGAAACGCCGCATTACACCTTCCCTGCCCGTGTAGTTCCGGCACCTCCGGTTGCCCCTAATGTGTGCTACCGTTCCTCTGCATACACCGTAGTTACAGCCGTGCGATAGCGGCTGCGAACCGGACAGATTCACCTCGCGAAGGGGTGCACGAAGAAAAAACAATTTTTGGGAAAAGAATTTCTTTACCACGATTGATTTGTATAGTCAATATAGAGACAACTAAATATTTTTCGAGGAACAGAATTTTTTTTCTCAATTTTTTTTTCCGTTGGAATCGACGAGACTGCGTGGATGGTGATGAGGCCCGTCGTGATCCGATGCTTCTTTCAGATGATTCTTATTGAAGTGGGCGAAAGACTTTATCTCTGATAAAAGGTTGATTTCGGTGGTAATGGAGCGCGGAGAGGTGAAAATGCATTTAGGTGCAGCTTGTAACAGTTGGATTATAATTTTACCATGCCCTGCATCAGCGTATCGCGAACTTTGCTCAACAGGGTATGAAAGACCGTGACACTATTCGTGCCGTCACTTCGCTCGTGAACTTCTATCTCCCGTGTGTTTCTCTCGGCACTCTTTCCCTCTCTCTCCCTCGCGCGGAAACTCAGGTAATGCAGGTGCGACATCGCCGACTCGTGAGCCCTAAGAGCCTCTCGGTCCCCGATTATCGAGGAGGAATCTTCTCGCGGGGCCTCGAGGAGGCGAGACGCCTCTGGCGAACGACGTGCTGCACGATCTGCCTGAGAGTCTCCGAATCGAAAACGCACACACACACACACACAAGCACCCTACAGTTTATTTATATGAAATTACACTGTACATAAATCTCTCCGGAGAGGCCTCGTTTCTTTCGGAATTCAATCTGTATCGGCTCAGAATTTTGATAGCATTAATCGAGTGCTCCCGAGAACCTCGGAAAGACTTCGTGGTAGAGGGGCATCGGAGCAGATGTCTCGTGAGAGGCTCTCGCTCCTTCTCGCGCTCGAAGCAGCGATTGTAATTGCGTCTTAATCAAAGGATACACCACCGGTCGATCTATCCGCTCCTCCTGACGTCCCGGCCACACGCATACACACTGCACCGCGTGCACGCAGTGAATGTTTCGTGTGTGAATTAACCTGCATATGCCGTGTCCACTCGAGCCCAGTAATAACGAGGCTTTCACGCTGCAATTAATAACGAGTCAGATGTATGCCCGATCGATTATCGGTAAAACTACGCTCAGCTACGAAGCAGCTGCGGACCTTAAAATTGCGGAAAGGCAAGCGTCCACTTTGGTCGACTGGATTTCTTGTCGATATTGCGATTATGCCAATCTTTGTCTCGCAACTCCGTGCGCAAAAAAAAGTCGATCGACCGAATTAAGTGGCGAGAGTCGGACCGAACAGTTATTTTCGGAATCTCGACAGTGCGACTGCGATCACTCGGCCGATGAACTTTCGATCATAAAAAAGTCATTGGAATATCGGACGAGCCAGCAGAATTCATGATTTTGTAGCAGAATTTTACAACGGTAATGCTCCGTTTTTTTGTTCGAGGAAAGAGCAACAGTGGAAAGTAACAGCGATAAACAACAAAGTGCGCGGTGGAAATGAAGTACCGAGAACGATGTGAACGGTCAAGAGTCAGCCCTTGGAGCGCCTTTATTCGACTCGTCCAGAGTCTGCGAGGAACGGGCAATTCCTCTTGCTTCTTCTCATAGTTTTTACCCTTCATCCGCTTTCGCCTCTTATTCTTCATTGTTCTCGGCTCTCTGGACTCACTCGCAGCATCCTCCGCGCTGAGTAACGTCGAGACAAAACGCAGAGAGAGAGAGAGAGAGAGAGAGAGAGAGAGAGAGAGAGAGGAGGGAGAGACAGAAAGTTGGTGCGGAGAGTCTTACCGAGCGAGGAATAATATTCCACGGCGAATGGTTGAGGAATACCAGCGCGCAACTGGCCGGCGCAACGATAAAATAAAGCATTTGTATCTATCTAATAACGCCTCTCGCTCGCGCGAGCGAGACCCCGAGAGCAGTGCACTGGCTTGCCCGACGAGAGAAGATTTGCTTTCCGTAATAAACGCCCGCGGGATATAAGTCGAGAGGGTTGAACCTCAGGGCGCGGAGAAATACCGAGGAAAGGAATAGAGGTCTTCGAGAGAGTTTCTCGCGAGGGGGCCAGTGTACGAACACGAACGGAACTCCACGGAATAGCGAATAAGTGACGTTGAAGCTCGGAAGATGAGAGATGTTGAGACGCGAAAAAAAAAGAAGAAGACGAAGACAAGGAAACAGAAGACGAAGAGTAGCGAGCTACAGATTGTAGACTTTGGTCGGTGTTCACTTCGAAAGGATAAAAAATTGAGGGAATCGGTGGGCGCGGGTAATGATAACTTTGGATAGATATAATGACCGCGGCGGTCGAAGCTAGAAATAAAGAGAGTCGATTGAAAAAAAAAAAAAAAAAAAGGAAAAAGAGCGAAAGGAAGAAATACTAAACAAAAAAAAAAGAATCGAACAGAGCTTGAGAAATCGTGTAGAAGATAGAAGGGCCGAACTGAAAATAATCTAATTATTGGTGAAAACGATTATAGTAATTATGCGAGTTGGGAGGCTGATATCCCGTTCTCTTTTCTACTCGTTCCTTGTCCCGTGCTGTTTGCTGCTCCGCGGACCTCTATTAGAAGTGAGCCGGGGGGGCCCCCGAAGCAAATGAAAAGGCGTACCCTCCTACCGACCTCTCTCGCCCCTCGCCGTGCCAGTCCCTATCCTCTTTATCCTTCTCCTCGTCACTCTTTCGAGGAATCACACAGAATGAAATCGAGAACCCGTGAATCACGTAATTACTTCGGTACCCAAGAGATAAAGAGCGGGCGAGAGAGCCCGAGTAGAGAAACGAGAAGAAAGGATGGAAAGAGCGAAGGAAGGACCATCGAGTGCCCGAGGATACGCAAGAGGGTCTGAATTTCGGTAGAAACTCACAGCCAGCTTCGAAATGAGCCTCTCTCGTTTCATCGTCTCGGACGTACTTTCTTCTACAGCGAAAAAAAAAAATAATAATAATAATAAAGTAATAATTATTTTACAAATATACGATCCGTGCGAAGTGCCTGGAAATAATGATTTTCACGAGGTGACTCGAAAACCCCGTCGACATCTCGCATCGTTATATCCCGAACGTCTCTCCATCGATACAAGTTATCGGGCGTGGAATCGTGAAAATCGTAAATTATTATTTATCGTTGTCCGATCATGCGTTTTTGAGAGTCCCGAGCGTCTATTATTCGATCTTCGTTATCGATTGTGGAGCCGGGAACTACGGCGCGTTGTCGCGCTGCTCTCGCGCGAAATTCACCGAGACCGCGTTCGCCCGCTCGTTTCGCTCGTCCTCTCGCGGAGATGCAAAACTTCTTCGTTATCGTCGTTATCGTTCGCGGCGTCGCTCGTTATCGTTTCTTAACGCTAACAACATCGGCACGGCCCGCGATCTCGTTATCGCTTGTAATCGTTCTATCGCGCGCGCGCGCGCGCGCTCACGCTCGCAGCACCTTCTTCTTCGCCTCATCCTCCCTTTTCCTTCTCCTCCTTGAGCGAATCGCACGTCGGGTCGCCCCGTTTTCGTGCGATCGCGCGGCCAACGTTAATTATCTCTATCGGCAGTCGATCCACGAATCCCCCATCGCGTTCGCTCCTCTCTCTATCCCTGCCGTCATTATCATTCCGGTAATTACCGGGAGCGTATATTTCCACGTTATCGTGTGTCTATCCCTCGGTTTATGTCTCCCTGTCATTCGTTATCGACGAGGCCTATCGGCTCGTTCGCTCGCGGGGAATCCCTTCGGTCCGACCGACGAACCGCGGACGCAACGCTGCGATCTCTCTGGTATGTCGTGGACATTTTATAATGCAAACTAAAACGAAGGAAAAAAAGGTGGTCGTCGATACTTTGAGTGCGGAAGGGAATGACGATCAGCCGGGGCTCGGCATAAATCGTATGGTTCACGTGCCCGTGTATATAGGCGAGTCAGGCAATCAACGATTAACGGTTGACAATTAACGGCGAAATTAGCGCGTTACGCCCGGGGACTTAATTGGATGCAGCAGCTGGCAGGTGGCAAGTGGCAGCAACGTGGCTCTCGACTCGATCCCGCCGCTGCCGCTTCTCTCCTTCGGTTCTCTCTTCGTAGGTATATAAACGTGAAGGGACCGTTACGCCACGCCCTGGGCTCGATCTCGTGACTCGTGTCTGCATGTGCATGAGCTCGGCCAACGTTTATATCCAAGGAAGCGACTGTACGCCAAGATTGCAGCTTGGTCACGAGATAATCCCAATGAAAACTCCGCGAGAGGATGAGCAGCGGCGTTCGTTCTAACTGAATGTTGTTCGTTCCCTCGGGCCTGGCCGAAGGGCGCGCACTGCCAGTGCTTTTATGAGTCGATGCATTCTCGTCGCTGACGGACGAGTGTCTTCGAGGTAGCCGGGTTCCCGAGACCCGGCAGACACCCGCTGAGCTACCAGGAAGGACCGTCGTTATTAATTAAGAATCGAAGCTGGCACGCGGTCGCCCTCCCTTCGGGTTCGCGAGCTCGCCCGCCGGTTAATCCGTTTGGACGAGCGGTCTCGCAGGTAAACGGAAGAAGCTAGGGCGATGAGAAATAAGAAAGACGAACCATCGACACGGCCGATGCCGGAGACAATCGGGTGACTCACGAAGACTTCCCCAGCGTATCCATGTTTCGTCCTCATTTTCGAGGTACCAGCGACATGGGAGTGATGAAAAAAAAGGAGGTCGAGCAGTGGACGAGAGATAACGATGAAGGGATTCGTAGGAAACGAATTTGCGACGGTGCGACGCGGTAGAATCGCGAGGGAAAAGCGGGGGAAGCCTCCGGAACGGCAGCGAGTTAATGAGATTACTTTCCAGAGAGGGCTGAGAGGGAAATGAGAAGATCTGATTGGACGCCCCGGAAAAAGATCATAAAGGCGAGTAATTAGAGCGAAAGCTTTGTTCGCGTTCGTACAATAGCCGTGGAAAGATGGGGGGCGCCTGTTCGCTGCTTCACTCTGATACACGTTTTTACCCTACCGGCGAAGAGGTTCGCGACGATAGCCGGAGTTCCGTTTGTCGATGTTTCCGGTATTTTCGGTGAGGAGCTCTCGAAGAGACGTCTGATTGGCCGGATCGATGATGGCTGACCATCGGTTGATCAAAAATTTCTTTCTCCTCGCTGATCTGAAATTCACCACTCGCTCTACTCATAGTCCTACATTTTGTGGGAATTCTCCCGTTACAACATATTTTTTAAATTAATTATTCATAATTTTTTGAAATCGATAATCATTGAAATGCCAATCAATGACGAATTCTCAAAGTGTCTCTTGTTTTTCTGTTGCAGATAACAGGGACGAAACGAGCGAAGAAGCCCAGGCCCGCGCGTAAGTGAGTCTCCGTGGACCGCACGCGCGTAGGGCCCCGAAAAATTGTGTCCCGCGTTGCGTTAAAATAACGAGGCTCAGAAGTGCCTGTTCGCGTCGGCAAAATTGCGAGGTAATCGACGTAAAATATTTCCTCGTGACGCGTAGACGGTGGGCTCTCGTGGCCCACCTCACTCATCGGTCAAGCTGGCGAGCGCTCTGACCGCTGGTATGAACCCCCATCATCCGGGACATCCTGCAGCGTATCCCCATCATCCCGCGTTGTCGAGTAGTCCGCATCATTCGGGACCCGGTGGGCCTCACCATGGCGGCTACGGAGGCGGAAGTGGAGCGGGCAGTGGAAGCGGCGGTGGAAACACGACGACACCGGACTTACCGAGTCCACACTCGCCCCCGAATCACGGGGGTCAAACGGATCCAGGAGCACCTTACGGGCCACTGTCCGGAGGCCAGGGAATGGGCAGCAACGGACATCATCACGGTGGGGGTGGAATGATGGGAGAACATCCTCATCATCCCGGTCACCCCCATCCCCATCTACCAGGTCATCCGGCCTATCCACCTGTCAACCACAACAACAACTGCACATTAAAGGTAAAAACGATTCTTCGTGTTTCTTTATGAACCTCGTTATATGCGCATGAGACAACATTTCTCTAGTTAAACTTAGATCAGAATCGCGACGATCGCGACTGGTCGACACATCTTAGCGAATGGTTGCGTCACTTTGGCCGAGTGAGGTGAAGACTTTCTACATAAGCGAGCAGTCAAGAGCGAGTGTCGGATAGGCGAACGACGAACGAGAGAGAAAGTACGAAGCGGAAGTGGCCGGTGTTTATGGCGCGCATGCAAACCGAAAGATAAATAATTCTGGCGAATACTATAAATCGTTTCTTGAAAGTTCCACCGATCACCGCTCAACGATGAGACGTACGACGCAAACGGTGAAATATCCATCTCGACGACGTAGAGCAGTCACCGGCGACCTCGTCGTTGTCACGGGAGCAGCGCGAGTCATCGTGCAAATTCCAGCGTTGACGCGGTGAAAGATTCACGAATGCTGGTACGAAGAGGACGAAAATGAAGGGAGTTCGAGGAGGGGACGCGAGACGTTCGGGTAAGAACGAGGGAGAAACGAAGGAGGGTCTCGAGGCAGGAGAATTCTACGGGCATTATCCGGCTACGTGACCCTCACTTAGCTCGCCATTGACAAACGCAACAATATGGGCATTTGCCGTGGAGAAATATAATTGAATAGGGGAAGAGCGAGAGGCGGGAAAGGAAGCCCACGAGGAGAACCGAAGAGCGAAGGAAAGAATGAAAGAGAGAGGAAGTTGCGAGAGAGTAAGGCCCCTGTATCCCCTCCACGAGTGTCGTCCATCGTGGGGCCCGCCGCACGGCGGACCCTTCCCCTTTGAGCGTTAGTTAGGACCTTTCTAGGCTCGCCTTTTTATTCTTTTCTCCCACCATCGGGCAAACGCGCGGCCAGGGTACGGGGTACCTGAACCCGAGGGGAACAGCGAGGCATCGAGGCCCCAAAGCGGGCCCGGCCAGGCCCGTCCAGTCAGTTGGGACCTGACTTCGGTCGGGGCAGGATCGTATCGTTGCCGCGCGCACTCCCGCTCGGTATAACATCCGCCACGAATACACGCACGCGCACACATATAATCGTCATTGCTATAGCGGAGTATACGTTCGTTCTCTGCTGGCGCACACGGCACTCGACCGAGCGATTCCACTCTCACAGTAGAAAACCAGTATCCTCCGACTCGTCCTTCTTCCGTTCCATTCTTTTGCGAATATAACCGTGACGATCAGAGTGACTACGAGCAACGAAAGTTTTTTTTTTCTTCTTTTCAATTACCCATCAATGAAATATCGTGTCTTGAGCATTTTTTTGAACAAACGAAAACCGCTCATTCTGGAGATATTTGGATACATTCCAGTCGTGAAAGTGGATCGGTGTCTTCTCGGGACCGAAGCAGAAAAGAGCTCCGATGTTGCCGGGTGAATGCTGCGAGGTGTTTTTCGTTTTCTCCAGTGTAGAACGAGGTTTTTTTTTTTTGGTGATGTATTCTCAGTGAATCTCGCGAACTTGTGGGATTTATCGTGGGTGTTCTCGTAGGGTTTTGTGACGAGAGAGCGACGATAGAGATCTTCGCGTGTGATCGGCCGCGGGGTGGGAGGATCCAGCGGGACACGATCTCGGTGATCGTATCGACGATCGTGTTCTCGTTCGTGGTTAGCGGGACCACCGGTGAAAAAGCCGAAGAGCGCGATCTCGCTCATGCCTCGCGGAACATCGTTCGACTGAGACGCCGGAAGCCGATTGGCTTTTCAATAACCTTTCCATAACGTTCGTAAGCTTCGTCGATCGAGGTTACAAGTCGAGCAACGACGATGGAGCACGCAATGGAGTACATTAGAGTGAAGCAGTCGCACTCACCGCCGATGGACGGCCATCAGCATTACCACTGCTCGATCACCTCGCGGATGAATCAAATGAAGTGCTTTCCCGGCGATAAGATGATAAAGGTCCGGACTAAATTGTGATCGACACTTGTCGCACCGGTCGAGGAAGACGGGACGACTGAGAGACGGCTTGGGAACGGGAGAGACGCGGGAGTAAAAAGGAGGATGAAGAATAGGGAATAACACGCAAGATATTCGCCGCGAAGTTCGAACGAATTTCCGGCGAACGGCGTGAACAACCGTAAAGATATACTCGAGTCTCCGACGTTTCGTGATACGATTCGATTTCGCGAATGGCGGTTTTTTACGTTCCTGTCGTTTCGTCGGCAAGAAAAAATAAAATAATTTTTTTTAAAGAATTCTAGCACAAAGTCTTGTAGCTCTGAGTCGATTGAAGATTCACCGAGAGTTGGTTTTGTTAGTGTCTCTTTATGTTTTTTCGTCGTCGTTGTTGCCTTCGTGATATTTTTCCTGATACTTTTCGACGGAACGATCACAACGCGCGATGCCCTTCCTAACTATCTATTCCGGACCCGACCACCGTTCGGTCGTTTCACGCGACTGACTCCAGAAAGAGATTGACTTTTGCGCAAGGGACACGGATGCGTGATCCCGCTCTCGGTGTTGAGCTCGGTTATTCATTTTTTTCTTATCTTTTTTTTTTTTTCATCACGCAATATCGAAGCACGGTGCATGCCTCGCTGCGAACTCGTTTACGTCACCGGGAACGTCTCGGGATTTTCACAATGAATGAATCACAGGGACCGAACCGGCGATTACCGTAATCGCGGTATTTGCCTGTTTCGCAACGATTTCGCAAGGTGAATTTTGCCGATCGTGCCGATGAGGCGCGCAGTTTCAAAGTCCGAATCTCTCGCTCTCGCCCGTCTTCGCCGAAATTCTTGCCGATATGACGGAAAACAAATTTGAAAGAACAATGTCTTTATCGACCCATTGGCTAACTTTCGACTGTTGGTGATTTTGTAAATTTTCAGCAAGAACCCGGGGGACCGAGCGGTCCAACGAACGGCCAAACGTGCGCGGGTTGCGGTGGTAGGATACTCGAGAGATGGCTTTTGCACGCGTTGGATCGTTATTGGCATAACGCGTGTCTCAAGTGTTCGTGCTGCGGTGCTACACTGGCGGACATGGGAACATCGTGCTACATAAAACCTGGAATGATACTCTGCAGACACGACTACACAAGGTAAGCGAGCAGTCAATGACGCTATTGTCCAATCCGATCATTTCGTACGGGGCGTTCGATGAGTTCGCGACCTCAACGAAAAAAAAATCGCGGAGGATCGATCGTTCGCTCTCTTTCATCGTGACCCGATCGCTCGCGCCCTCTCGGTAATCGCTCCGAGCCAGCAACACACTCAAAGTAGAACCCGCGATGGTAGGTAATCACTGGGGACCCGTTCCAAATTTAGAGGATTCGAGGTCAGAGCGCAATTTAATGAGAAACAGACGCCGACTTAGTTGGACCCGCCCGCCCGGAATAGATCGACTTGTGCGCGGCTCTCTCGTTTTCCTCTCGCGACGGACCACACCGCGGTACCAGCCTCGTCGTACGGTATAGTGATATTCCCGTGTTCCCTTCCTTCCTTCGTTTGCCCGTCGGATACTCGTTCGCGCCGGTTCCGCGTTCGTCCGATACTCCGGACTCTGACAGAAGCCCCGAACGAGACGCCCCGGGTTGAAACTCCCGGGAGCCAATTACCGAAACGCGATCGACCTTGTTTCCATGAAAATAATTAAATCGCCCGGTCTCTTTTTTTCGGTTGTCGGACGATGAATCAAGAATGGGAAGCAAATATGCGACTTATCCGACTCAACGATCCATCGCGGTCGAGCGTTCGTGCGCTCGTACATGTTCGTACGCGGTGGTCGAACGTTTATACCGATTATACGTTGCCGCAATCCGAATAGTCGTTCCGATCGAAACTGTGTTACACTCGTTCGGTCCGAGAGTGCGCTTCTCTATTCAACTGCTCGGCGCACATCCTCCTCGGTACATCTCTATCTTTCTGGCCGAGCGTACGATATATCGTAGCCTCGAGTAGGGTGAGTTGAAGCGGCTCCTCCGTTCGTGACACGTACGCTCTAATCTGTTGGCATAGCCGCGAACGATTTAGCCGTGCAGTATCAATATTTGACCACGTTACTCCTCAACGGACTCCACACTGGATCGTGGCGGAATGGTGAATCGGAGCTTCTCTCTCTCTCTCTCTCTCTCTCTATATGTTACATGTGAAAATACATGGTTCTGCAGAATCTCTGGTGAATCTCTTCGGCTATACGTCTTCCGAATCACATTCGGAACAGCTCTTCGGGACCTCTCGACGAGTCCCTTCCGAATTTGTCCCTGGTCCATCAACGCCTTCGCTTCCGGTTTCCATCGGGAACGAGAACGCTTCGACTCTGTATCGACAAGCATCGTGAAACTTTGACATACCGACGTGGTAAAAATGAACACGCGGTGCGTTCACCACGAGTATCGGGTGTTTATTGCATTAAACGTGCAGACAGAGTTGATGAAGAACTAAACGCGGAAAACCGAGATGAAAAGGACCGAGATGAGCGGAGCGAGATAAATAGAGACAGGAGCGAAGTAGAGGATAAGAGAAACAGGAGCTCGGGAGCAACCCCCGAACCGTCTACCATCGGAACGCGAACGATAAGGACGGAGAGGAGCGGATTGCGAGCCGTCCGGGAGGATTGAGAAGGAACGGAGAAAGAGAGAGACCAGTGAGGCGCGGGGTGTTTGGGAGGATGGCTCGTTTCTTTTGGATTCAAGGAATGTTTCAATCAGTTTGATTGAAGGGCTGAGCTACGGCAAGAGGGTAAACTCGATTTACAGCCGTGCCGGGTGACGCGGGAAGGGGGAGAGAGAGGTACAGCATCGGCGACGGCGTAGCGTTGGTGGTTCCGGAACGTACAGTAGGGGGTACGAGTATAGCTGCGGTGGTCGCGAGTGGGAGGCGACGTTCGGTTTGGTTGCTCGCTGCCGGGAGAGCAGGGGATGCTGAGCGGAAGGGTGAGGTGCCACAATCACCGGGATGCGTCCAATCACCCCTTTCTCCCCCGACGTTTCGGCTGTGCGGACGGACGAGCTGGAGTGGAGTGAGACAACGTCAACCGTAGGAGTTTCGGAGAGTGATGCGGAGATAGATCGAAGAGGAGGAGGAGGAGGAGGCGGAGGAGGAGGATGAGAAGGGAGAGAGAGGGGATGGAACCAAAGACAAAGACGGGGTAAAAGGGTTCAGACATGTATGACGGAGCAAGAACAATCGAGAAACACTCAGGCGGGACAGGATAGATGGAGCAGAGAGTAACGGAGTGAGGCGAGAGAGACTGTCATGTGTGTTCTCTCACATGCGTGTAGTCTGGAGGGTTGGGAGAGTGGAATCGAGGGAGAGATGCATCGAGAAGAAGACGGTGCACGGAGAAAGAGGGAGTAAACTCGTGCGGGGGTTTTTGGCGGTTGGCCGCGTTGCGGGGTGCCGAAACGGGAGCCGTGAGAGCGGTCGGACGAGCCAATCATCGAACGTCTTTCCGGTGGAGCGCGCCAGCACGCTGAAGGGACTACGTCGCGAGCGGTCCTGGTTTGGCCTAGATGTGCAATCAGACCCCGCTTCTGCTCGCTCTTCTCTCTCTCCTCACTCTCCACCTCTTCGTCCCATCTTCTTACTCGGCTGTTCCACTCTGCACTGGCATCCCATCCGAGTCCCGGCGCCTTCGTACCCCTACCTACTTCGTCGTTTCCCTCACTCCCTCATCTTCTCCCCGTCCATCCCGCACCACCGTGCAGCAGCTCACCCTTCTGGCCGAATACCAAATTCCAGCAATTTGGTAGGTGGGTAAGGTACTTTGTTGAATCAACATGATTGGGCTTGACGCGCGGCGAGGCAAGACGACGTGGAGAGGACTTGGGACGAGCGTCGACGACGAACCACGATCAGGATGATGTCGACGTGGCTGAGCGAGAGGGCGTACCGCGCGGTACGCTTCCCAAAATACGTCCGCGTGACGAGATCGTTGCGGCACGACTCGGGATCTTGATTTTTCTTCTTTACGTCCCCGCACGGCTCTCGTATCGTTTGTTTTTTTTTTTTTTCCATTTTCAAGGCGACGAATTCAATGGTCAGTCGATGGACAGAAGTTCCGTCGGTTGAGTCGACGGATTCCTAAAAGGGTTTCGGTTGTAGCGCGGTTGTTGCCGGTCCCAATCGCGGTGGAAGTAGTTTTCTCCACTAGACATCAGTGGAGCAGTCGACTTCGCGGCGCCAATCGAACCGAAGAAGAGAGAAGGACGGAACGGAAATCGTGGTAGGGATTGGCGACTGCTAATAGTATTCGGTGAACCGAATGTCGCCGTCGCACCGCGACACAAGCTTCTTTGCCATACACTACGTATATACGTGGTTGCCCGCACGTTTCCTCTCTCACACGCTCGTATTCTCCACACACGCATTCGCGCCGTGACGCCCGACGTCTCGGTCGCTCGGATCGATGTCGTCGAACGTCGACGATTTCTTATCTCCGGAGCAAGGTCCTCTTCCTCATTCTACCCGTAGGAAGGGCCAATAAGTAATTCCGTTAAAATATCGAGTATTCCACGGATACCACGACGAATTATTCATGAATTGTATTTCATTAAACGACCGAACTCTCGACTCGGCGAATTATCTCTTGAACAGAAATTTCGTCAACTTTCCTTCTTCCTATCGGAAGAGCCCGGGCAACCGCAGAGTCAATTAACATCGTCGAGTGTACGGCGGGACAAAAAAATGTCACGGAGGAAAGGGCCGTCTGGAAACGGTAACCTGTGTGGTAACGGTGAGGAAGGTGCAGGCGAAGGACGAAAGTCGCGGGGGGAGAAGTAAGGCACGGACGGGACGTGTAAACTCGCAAAGACGGACGTTGGTAGGTGACCGAGAGGTACGAGTTAGAATGAGATACTGTGAAAGCAGGACGAAACGAGTGAGAATGCGGCAAAGTGAGTCCGGAGGGAAAAAGAGGAAGGGCGACTAGGGGTGGCGCAAGAGGAAAGGCGAGGTTGATAGGTGGCACGAGGCGGAGGGTGGCACAGCGCGCCGACGATAAGGGGTTCATTAGAGGCAGTTTATTACCGCCTTTGAAGTCTCTCGCGTGTTGCCGTTAAGTCGCTCGATATCTCGTAATATCTCGCTCTAATCTCGCGAGGAGAAGTTAATTGCTACCTCTACTTTCCACCTCGCTGCCTTTCTTCCTCCAACCCGTTTATTCCTCGTCTCTACCGAACCCGACCACCCCCTCATCCTTCTTGCCTAACTCAACCCCTTCGACTTCACTAATCCTCGTACTTCTTTGATTTCACCTCGACCGACTTTGCCGGAGCATGTGTTTATGCGTGGCCATTGAAAATAGTATACGTTTGTCTATGATTTTTGTAATGACAATTACCTCGGATTAGGAGGAACGAACGTCGAGAGATTTATAGACAAAACTTCAACCTTTACCGATGAGTATGGGAAACAGGAAAAGTGAAAAGTGGGGCGAAACGGACCACTGTAACTATTGGGAGAATCGTTCCCAACGATTGACGGGGTTAGAGAGACATTCCAATTATAATTATTCTACTATTGCTATCCTTTTACAATTGATGCTGTTAAATCGAAGTAGCTTGAAAGCGATTCGTCCCTAGAAGAGCATGTTAATACCTCCCAGAGCTACAGGATATTACATCGATGGTAATTAACGGTTTGTTCGAATGCAAGCTCTAATGTGCCTCGGGGCTAAAATTGCCAGTGCGTCTTCTCATCTCGCTCTCATCTGTCTAATGAACTCCAACGCACTACCAATGGCGTATAAGTACGCTCGTATACGCGTTCAGCCAGTTAATCAAATATCATTAACTGGAGAGTGAACGCTCGGCTCCGATAGAGTATAGTGTAGAGTTTATGGTCTGTGTACAAGCGCCGCGCTAGCTGCAAGCCGATTCGATGCGGTAATCAAACACACGCGATATCTATCCACGAATCCCACCGGCAATGGTCAAATATCATTTCCTGGAACTAACCGCCCGTACCTCACTTGAAAATCGACGAGATCTCCGCACACACACTCGCGGTTAGGAACGACGAGAGCCCAGTGAAATTTGGGATGAAGTACCGTGTGCGACCTCTTTGATCGGGTCGAAAGTCATTATCGCCAGAATGTCCGCCAAAGCCTTTCTACACCAGCTCCGTTACCCTTCCCTATTTTTTTTTTTTTTTACTGGGTCCAAGCCCGTGATCTATGGATCGTTGAAATTCATTCTACGGTTAACCCGAACAACCTTCACGCCCGCGGCCCGACCTAAGGATTCTATCATAGAAGTGACGTCACACAGGCAAATTTGAAAAATTTCGTTGCCAAGTCATTTTCGCACGAAAAATACGATTTTCAAAGGGAAAGTTCGGAACATTTTTTTTTTTTTTATAATCAGGGTCGGACAGATACCGGCTCGAGTACCGAACGTGTACAAGAACCTCGGCGATCCGTGGTTAAATTCCATCTGGGTATATTCGTCGATACAATTAATAAGTTGCTAAAGTAACTTTCGCCGCGCTCAGTTGCTTCGCCTACTGACGTTATTCATTAACGTGATCACCCGTGATATTTCATAACTCCGAGTCATTTGTACGCTCCGTGGAAAACACGCTCGGAAGATGCGCGAGCCCGCGGAGATTAATACGTACTGTCAGACTCCTCTGGGACGGGCATTATTCGTTCATGAAGATCCGACAAGTGTCCGCTTCGCCAACTAGACGTCTCCCGTGTCCCGGCGGAACTCTCTCTCTTATCTCGCTTTCTCCTCAATATCGGTCTCGCCCTCGCTTCCCTTTAAACGCTCCTCGGGGCCGTCGGCGCAGTTTTGCCAGCTAAAACCAAAGGGGAATCGCTGGATATATGCGCGTCACGTTTGTCATCCCCGGGATATTAGGTGGCGGTTTATGTCTTCGTCTCGTTGACAGCCGGCTCGCGGTGCGAAGCCTTTGAGGATAATATTAGAAATCTCAGGACCGTTGCGGCTCCACGAACTATACGTATGTTGTACACGAACGCCCAGAGGGATAAACACGCTCTTAACGTTTCCGCGATGCCGCTCCCAATGTTGCTGGACGTGTCCGTTCGTCTGTAGTCCCCGCCGGTTGGGCACATTGGGCCATTTTTCCCTCCTCGTCAAGACGACTCATTCTCCGGCAATGTCATCGTTTTCGTCCTGAACAACGTTTCAAATTTGTTCGAACTGTCCTGACCATTGTCATCCCGATAGCGACGTGACTATGAGAAGTTCCTACCAGGAACAAAACATTCCAGTTCAAGAATAAAACCAGCGTAACTTGCCTCGCCGGTTTTTAACCTCACTACATTTTCCCCATTTGTCTTAATCCTTTCACCGCGAAAAAAAAAAAAAAACGATGGAATGAAGGATTCAACGTGCACTCACTCTGATACGGCAGTGAAACTGACACATATGCGCTGGCAAAGAGCACTTTGCCGAACCGCTGGACAAACGCTGGCAGGAGAGCCAAGGACTCAGCTTGAATAATAAATTACGTCCCCGTTTCCTCGAAGCGACGAATGCGTCGTTGGCTTCTTTGACGTTGCGTCTGAGTGAAATTCGTCCGAACTCGCGGGCTCGTCTGCAATGCACCGCGAATCGCGTACGGGCGTAACGTGTACGCGCATCGGCGCATCGGCCAGGGATAATCTGCGAGAAAAAGAAAAACAACGAAAAAAAAAAAAAAAAAAAAAAATTGATGAGCATTGACAAAGGCGACACCGTCGGTTCTTCTCGGGGACGTATATATGTGTCTGTCGTACAGTAGCATTGCTGCAGTCCAGCAACATAGGAACCTGGAGGGTGGCGATGCACGAAGGGGATTGGCGGAGGGTGGCATCAGCGACGCCACCGACGCCGGGCAATTACTCCGGAGGCTCCCGCTTCCGATTCTCCCCTCTCCCGGCCGCTCCTTTTTTTCTCTCCTGTTTTCGCTTTGTTGCAATTATTGCCTGGACATCCTTTGTTTTCCGCTAATTGAAAAATACTCGTGCAAACGCGAGGGGCTCGAGCCACCACCAGCGCCGTCCCAAACTTTATCTGCCAGCGGAGAAACGAGCTCGAAAGAGTTAGCGCGAACGGGAGGGACCGAGGAGAGCGAGAGGATATTGTAGCCCCATCAAAGACGGATGAACGAGAGGCGCGCGGAGCCTCTGCATCAGCGGCATAACGCCCGATAGACGATCCCTCCCTCTTTTCGCAAGCCAGAGTAAAATAACACAGAATAGAAACAAGAGAGTGCAAACTGCAACTCCCCACTTTCACTTCTCTCTTTTTTTTTTTCCCGCCACCCCATTCGGAAAGCGAGGCGAGCCTCGTGGAGTTGCGCGAAAATCCATTAATTTTGTCGCTTCGTTTGTCCGTCCGTCCGTTCGTCCGGTTTATGCCGTACGCGCACCGCACACGCTTCAGTATTTGTTTTCACGCCCTCCGGGCTCGCTAACCCCCTGCACTCCCCCGAGAGAGATTCCCTCCCTTGGCCTCTCTCGGTTTTGCGAACATTTTTTTATTCATTAAACTTCGAATACGCAGCCTCACTCCTGTCGACGATCCACCTGTTCGAGAACTCAAACGCTTCTGGATTCCGATACGATTCGTCCATTTCACTCTCGCTCTACCTACCACCCTCTCTGTTCCATAAAAATGTATATAGTTTTTTTTTTTTATTTTCCCGAACGGTGTTTACTTTTTCAACGGAAGCATTATTGTGATGTTGGAATTTTCATCAATTTCAGCAGATCAATTCGCGAGTGAAAGAAAAGAAATGAAACGGAAAAAAATTGTGTTGATATGGCGTCGCGGCCTTTCGACAAATTTGCGTTTGCCGAGTTGATTTGTGACTTCCTTTGATCCTCCGTCGCGTCCTCCTCTCTCTCGCTCTCGCTCCTGTGTACGTTGAGGGGAGGAAGGGAGGGCTTCGAATGTTCACGAAAATAAACTCCGTTTCTTTCCTGACCTCGTCGGGTCGGCGTTTCGAGCTTACACGTGTATTTCTCATCCGCGAACATCAGACAGACCTTCGTCGGTTCGTCCCGCGAAACTCGTCGCCCGGCGCACGTGGTACGCTGCCACAGCTTCGACCCCCTTGGGAAGCCTCCGCGACCCCGGAGATTTTAGCGTTGCGCAACACGCAACGCGGATTAAACGGCACGAGAACGTGAAATTTCTCCTGGGTAGAACGAGGACTCCCGGGACTATCGCTAACCGTTCGCGCGCGGTTAAACGCTGGCACAATCGCGCTTGCGCGCACTCGGGTCCGCGGAGGAAGGACGCGGGACACTTCGCTAATCATTGATAATGGCCCGGTCCCGACTGCGCGCAACGGCGCTCCTGACACCTCTTGACGAACGGCTTAGTGGCTCCGGCGTGGGAGCCTTCTCAGTCCTCGTCCTGGCAAAAAGGTCCCATTCGTCTATTTATACGCGTGCTCTAATGCCGCATTTAACGCACGATTTACCGTACGGAAGAACATCGTGTAAGTCCTCGGGCATGCAGGAATCTCTACGGTCCGCGAACGCTGCAGTAGACGTTTCGTGCCTGCGCCGTTTCATCGCAAGGTAATTTCGACGAGTTCCTCGTTAATTATTTTTACCGAATAATTAATTAATCGACCGTTTTTAGTCTCCCTCGCACGGTGTCTCTCTTTCCTCGCTTACCGTGTAAATAACGTGTAAATACCAATCGTGAGGTTTTTTTTTTCTCTCTTTTTTGACCACATTTGCCCAACAGCGAAACCTCCGCGCCATCGCTTCAACGGTCCGGAGCTCGGTCGTTCCTCTTTATTTATTTTTGTTTTTCCTCCACCACTCGCAACTTCCCTCCTCGCTTATGCTACTTTTTTTTTTCGACGCCCTTTCATTTTTCACCCCCTTCGTTCGCCACACGTCCGTTTACCCCGCGCTCGCACCGTTCCATGAATTTTAATCCGCGCTCGCCGCGAAAAAAAAAAACCACGCTCTTCTCATCCACCTCGTTCTCGTCATCCTTCTCCGACGGAGTTTCTCGCTCCTCCCTCGGTCGGTAATATTTTTTCAAGCGTCCCCGCGTAACCGCTGTTCGCGCCCTGACCGTAGCAAGGAAGCTCGTTCGCCAATTCGCGGACGCGCCATCCGCGTAACACGCACGGATAAGGGACAGGAAAAATAAAGTTTGTCGTAGCCGCTGTGCCGCGAGGGTGGAATGCGGGGGAGACGGCAGAGATGAATATCAAATCCATGAGAATATCTAATGACCAGATGATAGATAGCTACGGTAGAGCGTGACGGAAATTCGCTTCTCTCTATGCGCGAAAATTCGTGGCGAGCGGGGAACGATACAGCGCTCCCCAAAGCAAACTCCCTTAACAATTCTCACTGGTTGTCCAGCGACGTCCGGCCATCGGTGGAACGTTGACTGTGCTAGCAATTTTTTTTTTTTTTTCCCCCCTTTATTTTTCCTCGTCGCACGTCGACGGAAAGCGTCGAAACGGCTTCCACAATTTTACCTCTTTCCCGTTCCGTTTCTCCCGTTCACCACGCTTTCTCGCTCACCGGCAGATCCAGCGCGCGGCCGTATTGCCCACGGCCGAAAAACTACCCCCCCCCCCCCCCCATCTCCCACACCTGTACACTCAAACTCCGAACGTTCGTCCGGCAACCGACGGTGTATGTCATTTGCTTGTAAAAATACGGCGGCTAACGGCAATTTGCGAAACTGCGCGCGAATTAACGCGCCTCCCGCTCTCTTAATCTACGGAAAGCGATATACATACATACATACACCCTCGAGCGGACGGTCTGTCCAGCCTTTGCATATATACGCGAACTTTTTTTTTTATTTTTTATTTTATTATTCCGTTGTTCCTTTTTCCTCCGCCGATCTATGTTTCTTTTTTCTCCCTTTTGGTAATTCGTCGCCGGTGTGCAAATATTCCACGGTGCGGGTATCATCGCTCTCGAGACACGGTGGTGTATTCGATCAATCGATAAAACTCTGAAATTCAATTCGAACGATCTGTAAAACTATCCGTGGCGTCGAAGGGTTTCATTGCACTCCGAAACTTTTCGAAAATTGTTACGTACCAGAAACAATATTTTTTTCAGCCCGGAGCCAGATTTTCACGCGAAATATTATGCCGCAAGGAAAATAAGCGACCGATTCGCAATCGGCGGAAATATAAATCGGATAGAGTCTCGAATCGCTGACGAAAAAATAGAATTGATCCGCAACCGATTTTGGTGAAAATAGCATTTTTCGTCTTTCGCGCTGACGAGTCCTACGGGAAAAAATAAGCAAGACCGAACACTCGGTGAACGCACAAAGTCTGTGTTCATAATTTTTGCCCTAAATTGTGTATTGTCTCCGTTCGTGAAAAGTTTCGTAGTTTCCTACCTGTAGCCGAGGGATGCGGAGTGTCCGCTCGGGGGGTTGTTTCGTGACGAGTTTCAAAATTCCAAACGTCACGGCCTGTCGGGCAGATGAAAGGGGTCGCGGAGAAAGGGTGGCCGGAGCGACCGACGTGCCGGTCTCGGGCGACGGGGCAAGATCGAGAGGGGGTTTGTGGAGCTCGCTATAATAATAATCCTATTTCGCGACTGCGAGCGGCATAGCAACTAGGAACGTGAATTACTCGTTGCTTCGGGGAGAAACATGCCGAGAGGTGAAAGAGAGAGCGGGGAGGTTCTACAGTGGTAGGTACGGGAAGAACGGAGTGAAGAGGAGAGAACCCGTGGCCCGCGAATAGGGCACACAGGGGGTTGGGAGGTCGGAGGTCGTTCCGTCGGGGTCCTTCCTCCACCTCCTCGCCGTCGTCGTCGTCTTCTAGTGGGGAGAGGGTTGGGAGCGTGTACCCAACCTAATAACCGCGATCAGCCGTCGCTTATGTGTACCTAATATATCAAATTATTCAGCCGTGACGGGAATGACAAAACGCTTCCGCTGGTGTAAGCCCGGAGCCGCGGTCGCGCCGCAGTAGTTGGCTTCTCGATTCAAAGCCCCAAAGTCAAAAGGCCAAAGCGTCCTCGCGATTCAAAGTCACTTTCAACAGAATTTCATAGAAGAAAAAAAGAGAAGAAATAAAAAAAAAAAATTAATAAAATAAAAATTAATTTCCCTACACGGCGGACCTCGTGAAAGGTCTTCCGTAAGATCCGAAGCCCCGAAAAATCATAAAACGAAAGAATTCTGCGTCGGAAGTTTTCCGGGTAACATTGTACCCTCGCAGTGATTCGCATCTCGGTATCCCTCGCTGCTACCCCTTTGTTCATTGTCTCTCTTGGAGCATTGGTTCACCGTCAGGGGAAAGGAGGAAACCCTTTATTGGGGCGCGGGAATCTGTCTCATTAACAATCTAATTAATAATCCAATTACGAGCCAAGATACCCCTCACCCTCCTGCCTCCTCTATCCCGGCATATTTTCACGGTAACAGGAAAACAATTCTGTCGGACAAGCCCCGGGATGGCTGCCGAGGAAGCCCGCGGAGGCTTGTTCTCTTCCCTCGTACCCTGTGCCATCCGACGGGCAGCCCTCTCTTTCCTTTCTCGATTTTCCTCCCCTTCGCGCCCACGGAGTCGCGAGTGCTCATAGGGCGCAAACCTCGTTGCTGCTGCCGTTGCTTCCATTGCTGGAGGCTCGCTTGTGCCAAGGGTGAAGGGAGAGGGAGCGAACGGTCGGGGCAACGTAACGGGAAGAGTACAAGGCAGGTTCGCCTCAACCCTCGTCTACTTCCTAGCGTTGCCCAACAACGCGCTTTCGCCCCCCCCCCCCCATCCGCTACCCTACTCCTCGTCCTCTCTCCAGGAATTTAATAAGCAATTACCAGGGATGGAACGAGACGCATCTGTGTACCTGTATAACGAGCAACCGGGACGGAATGGACGCTGCAGGTGGAGCCGAAGCAGCAGGGCCATCTCCAACAGCTACCGACGTTCCTGTGTTACGGGGACGTGAAATACCGTTTATAGATGTAGCGTCGTACGACAGAGGAAACACACGTTGAATGAATGAGACGAAGGGTGACGGGGTGGATAAGGGGGGAGTATAGGGAGATAGCAGGATGAGGGATAGATTAAGTGGAGTGAGTATCGTGAGTGGGTACACAATATTTCCAATAAATTATGTTTGCTCAGCTCGATTTGCTCGTCTTGCTTGATCGGGTTCGCTCTCCTCGTCGAGTCGAGTCCCGTGTAATCGCTCCGGGTTTCCTCCTCGTAGATCTCCGTCGCTCTCGCACTCAAATGTTTTCGTCTCTGTCGTGTGCGAATCTGCTTCAACCCTTCCTATACCGAAATAACAACAGCGGTGACTCGCGTCCGCTTTATTACGGGGCACTCCCCTATTTTCATTAAAATTTTTGTCCAAAATCGACTATTCGGTATGGTCGAAACATCTTCGGTGTTACCGGTCGGGCGATCAATTTATGGAGGGAAGAACGGAGCAAAATAGGGCGGAAAACCCTAATGAAACGGTCGAAAAAAATCGGGCATCCGAACATTATTAGAAAATTGCACGCCGACCCATCTTACCCTACTTTCGCCTACATACATATATCGTGTATGAATTATTATTTATTATTATTGTATCTGCGTCGGCCCGAAATAGATTTTTCGCTCGTGAACGATACATGAAATTCGCAACGTGGAGGTGATAATTAAAACCATTTACCGTGTTGGTTATCTCGGCCGTAAATACAGGGTCGAAGAAATTTTTATTTATATTTATTATTTTTACCTTATCGTGAAACCTGTTTGTCTTCGGTAGACACAGAGGCAAATACGATCGAAACGAGAAGAAAAAATTAATGGAAGTGCAGCACACAGTGATTTCGCCCTGGAGTTTACACAGTTGCATGAAAAACTGGGTAACGCTCTCGAGACGACGACGAGAGGAAGGTTCTTGATGGGAGGATGAAAAATTAATTGAATGAGATGGAAACGCGCGAAGAGATGTATCTGCTGGTCGTATGGATTAACGAGTAATTATATACACCGAGGAGACTGCAGGTGCTGTATAAGTTCACCGCCGACGAATTCAGGTGTAGCACGGCCTGTGCGCGTATTATAAATATACATGTACACGTGACGGGAGAGAGGGAGAACGAGAAATGACTTCGGTAGGGTAAATGCAGGCGGCAAGCAGCCGAGGAGCGCACTACATAGAGAGAGAGAGAGAGAGAGAGAGAGTGAAGGAATATACAGAAGGACAGAAGAGAAGGACGTAGATAGAGCGGCTAGGCGAAAAGGCATTAACGGCCTCTTAACATGCAGATTGCCCTCTAAAGACTTTGGAGTTCCCCGAACGTTGATTGGACGATTATTTAATGCCTCGACGAGAGCAGCCTCGGCACGGTGTTACGGCATCGTGTTCACGCACTGTATCACTATACGTATATATACGGACTCATTCACGCTCATATATATATATATATATATATACATAGGACATTCGTACGTGTGTATGAGTGCAGGTAGTGTATGCATGTACTTCGTTGATCTCGATCGTCGAGGCGTCGCAACGATGTATACATCGAGTCCCGAGTTGTGTGCGCCTTATAGTGAAGTACTCGAAGATTCGAAACAGCCCGATATATGGACAGAGAGACACACACAGGCGCGGAAGCAACGAGTTGAGTGTAACGATACGATACGAAAACAGAGTGGATCCGTGCTACGCGATGCGTTATAAAATTAAGGGCGATTGGGGTCCCTCGTGCCGGTAGCAAGCGATACACGATGATGAGAAACAGAAAAGTAAAAGGAAAAAGTGATTAATAGTTCTCTCGACTGTAGCCCGAGGTAGAGAGGCGAGCGACGAGCTTTTTTTTTCGTCCCTCTACCGCCGCGGTAGCCCCGCAGATAGGGCGATAGGAGGGGGTTTTGGACGACGTGGAAAGCGAGGGGGAAGAAAGAGAGACGGGGATAGATCCAATCGCATTTAATAGCACGAAATTACACAGAAATTGGATTTTAATTTACCTACGAGGCGAATGTATTCAAATTAGGTACGGCGCAGGAGAGAAATAACATAACGAGTACGTCCATCGCGAGGCTTTTACCTCCTCAAGGGTTAAATAAATTTCCTTTCTGTTAATGATTATGTAGATTGAACGACATGTCTCTCTCGGCCGAGGTGCTTCTCGCTGCTATATATCTACCGTGCCCACTTCGATGGGAGGCCAATCATCTCGCTTTTTGTTCGTCGTTTGCGGATTTCTTATTAATTACCCTTTTTTTTCGCGAGAGACTCGCGACTTCGCTGCGATCCGGACGTCGAGGCTCGACGGTCGACCCAAAATCTGTGTGCTGTGGAGAAATCCACGGATCCGCTGATCGAAAATCCCTCGCGAGAATTTTCACTCCCTCGACGAGTGCACCCCTTTTTTTTTACACCCTCGCCTATCTGTTGCACGCACCGTCGAGATCGTGCGCTATCTCGTGTGCAGCGCAAGGGTTCGCAGGGATCACGAGAGCCTGCGTTAATGAGGAAATGTGTGCCAGCCCGGCGACGAGGGTGTCTCACCCCGTTGGAAATAACTTGCTGAAAACCCACGTTAGACGTGAGTATCGAGAAATGAATAGACGAGGCAGCTTGAAACTACTCTCCACCTATTTTTTTTTAACACCTGGCTGAAAAGGCAAGTGTTAAAAAAACACTTGGATACGTGCTTTTCCATGTTTCGGGCTCTTTGCCGATCGATAACTCTTTACTCCGTGTTTCTTTTGCGTCGTTTTTTTTTTTTTTTTTGTAAAATTTTAATGTTGCCCTAACCCCGTTAATGTCACTCATTGCGGTCGATACGATTTGAATACACGTAACCTCTGACCCAGTTGAGTGGGGTGTCGGACCTTAATCGATTAAAGAATTGGCACGAACTGTTTCTCCACCGCGAGGCAACAGCGAGAGAGCTCGTGGCTTTAGTTCTTCTCACCGTGGACTTATCGCCGGTCTACCGGTCGACTTAACCGGTCGACTCTATAAGTCACCGGGAAGGGGGTGAAGAGCGCAGGTATAACAGCGCGAGTGTACCGGCGATATAGTTGTACGATCGAGCAGAGTGGAATACGCTGGTTCTTTCTCGGCTTGCTCGTGACGGATCGATAAATCGAAACCCAACTCACGCTCCTACCCGTCGTTCTCTCTCGGTCCGGGCGGACTAAGTAATTTCGTGTCGAGTGGACGCGTGCCACGCGTCGAGACCCTTCCGACTCAATGCGCCGCTCTCGAGGCTGACGCACCAATGTGCTACTGTACAGATAATACCCCATAAAGTCCAGCTCCGTCATTATTCCCGGTGTCATTACCGTCAACTATCCTGCCGGGCGTTTACACAAAGTTTCAAACAAAGTGACGAACACAGGGACTCATTAACGAGGCCGAAATTAATGACCACTCGTGAAACATTGCCCGGAAGCGTCGGGCTACACGCGACGCATAATTGTCATGAGATTGAGAAAGAAAAATTAAATTCAAAAATATAAGAAGTTCTGCAAAAAAGCCAAACGAAGAAGATGAAAGAACGGCACTGAATGCCATAGTTATAATGGGCAGTGGTATTAAAAAAATGGTATAATAAACACGCGAGAGGGAAAGGAAGGCGTCGAGGGGTTGCAACGCTTTCGAATGATGACTCTGGCCCGTCTGCAGGGTGGTTAGCGGACCACGCGTCGTTCTGAATTTCCCTTGCGCACGAAGTTCGCGTGCGTGTATACCGTCAAAGCTCGCCGAGCGAGAGGAGGACAGTGCGAGAGAAGTCGAGCTTCTCTCCGTTCTCCAAGTTGAGTTCCGAGCTGGACAGCGCGACTTCGTCCGTTCACGGT